>JAFEMH010000973.1:367500-569729 GCA_022495995.1 Adenophora triphylla var. japonica | reverse complement strand
AAAAGAAACGGAAACCGCATGCCACGTGAGCTTTCCCTTTTATCCCGTAAGGCCATTCCCGTGTCCAAACCTTGCCCGTCACCCCCTCCCAATAACCGAGAGTGGCCGAGAATACCTGGAAGCCGCCTTTTCGCATCGAGGTCACAAGGTCCGATAGCCCTTCCAGCTTCAACGGTCCGCACTGTCCGATACTCCCCACGACGGATCAACAGTAACAGTGAGGGAAACGGAACCCCGCCACTAAGGAACCTCCGAGACAATGGAGGAGGTGCCGCGAGCCTTCGAAACCATCAAGAAGCGCCAAGAGGGAGCGGCAAGCCTGGATCGTAGACACTTCGCGTCTTCGAGAGAGCACTGTGGTGGCAGTTCCCGATGGAACCTTTGTTCTCATAGAAGACGAAGACATACCGGCTCCCAGGTTTCTCAAAGCTATCAAAGGGTCCCGCCTCCGCCAAGCTACGAGATCCCAAGAACGCAAAGCAGCTCTCGCTCAAAGCTCCCCAAGAAGGCGTCAGCCAAGCGGCCCGACATGCCCGCCTCAAGCGCAGCCGCTTTCCTTGGCTCTGCACATCAAGCTCAGTACCAACGGCGCACATACGTGCGCGCCTGCTCCGCGAGATCCTAATGCATCTCGGCATCCCCAGGATTCAATCCTTTGCCTCTATACGAGCCTCGCAACCACAATCAAAAGTCCCCATTCTTACCAGGGACAGGCATCCCGAGCGGATACCCGACATCTCAAGTTTTCCACCCTGCTAGTCCGCAATTTGGGCTAATGAATCATTTCCCCAATTCCCAAACACAACCCTTAGCCGACCTCGCAAATCACGCCCTCAACTTTAACACCCTCAGGGTATGGGTTGGTATACACTCAACTACCTCCCCAAGACTCAATGGCAATCCCATCAGCCAATCCATCTCCATCTTCTAGGTTTCCGTCCCCGAAACGGTAACCCACCTCGCATACCGATCCCCACATGGCCTGGTTGATTGAACAAATGAAGGACATGCAAGGCAAGCTAGCTAGTTCTCGGAAGGACTCCTCCTGCCGCCTACCGATCCGAACAAAGCGGTCCCTCTCCCTCCAAAGTTCGTGGATGCAGGAAATGGAAAAGTTTGACGGACGGAATGCCCAAAAACCCACATAGACACCTACGCCCGGGTATGAGAGCCAAAGGGGCAACCCCTCAACGGATGGCGAGATCACTTTCAGCATTCCCTCAAATCCACAAAAGCACTAAGGTGGTTCCTCAATGTGAAGGCGGAAAACCGCTCCACATGGGATCGAGGATCAGTGAAATCTTCCTGGAGAAGTACCGCGCCAACCTTGAATGGGAGACAAACCGCCATGACCTGCAAGCCACCGAACAAAAGGATGACGAACCAGTGGGCGAGTTCTACAAAAGATGGAACTGGAAGCTAAGCGAGATAATGGATCCACTTTCCAAAGAAGAGCAGATGGACATCTTCCATTCCTGCCTCAAGCCATCTTTGAGGACCTTGATCAGTCACCATTTCTATCCGGATCTCCGTGCCATGGTCAACGCCGGGACAAAGTTTGAAAAGACTCTGAGTCTTCAAAAGGCAACAACAACCCCTGCCTCGTCTTACCGTTATCGAACAAACCTGGCAACTTCAACCCCTGCCCCGACCAAAGGAAAGGAAGCAGCCGGAACAGTGCACTACATTCAGAACGGAGCTCAAGTAAACCGCGATCAAGCAGCCCCAAAGAATAACAATCCCCCTCGCTTCCCACAGTTCCAGCATTTAGATAACCTGGAAATGCCCTTGGGTCAAGTATTTGAAGCTTTGGTGAAGCGAAATCTTCTCAAACCACTCGAGAATTTCCAACCGAAGACTCTCAAGCCCAACATGGATATGAGCAAACACTGCGCCTTCCACAACTACCCCGGCCACACCACCGACAATTGCTTCGTACTCAAGCAGGTGGTCCAGGGGCGCATTGAGGAGGGAAAATTGGAACGCCCTCGTGGTCCCAATACCATCGGAAATCCATTCCCCCGGAACGACAGGGTAAACTCAATAGCCTTTGACGAAACTCCAAGCGAGAGCGGACCCGGCAATTTCCGAAACCGTCGGCATGCCGTCCCGCTACGACTGGGAGCGTGAAACCAGAGTCAAGAGATCTCGTGATCGGGAATTCCGACAAGAACGCCAAGGGCCACTGTCTCCCTACGATCTTTGCCCGGCCAAGGCATACAATGGATGGATCGAACGTTCCCAGGAAGAGACCGAGTCAAACGGTAGCACGGGAAGCGGTTTAGCCTTCACAGACGATGACTTGCCAATATGTGAGAATCGGCACAACGAAGCCCTCCTCATCCTCATAAAAATAGAGATGTTCTTCCTCCCGAACGTCTTGATTGATAACGGCTCCGCGGTCAACATCATCGCTTTGAGCACACTGAAACGACTCCATCGATCGTTTCTCTGACAAGGCCTTCACCTCGGGTAATCCGAGCCTACGATTCCACCGCACGACCAATCGTAGGAGTCATCAATCTAAGGATCCAATTCGACATACAACCGAGTCGGTAGAGTTCCAAGTCGTGGAAATCAAACCAACCTTCTCTGCTTTGTTGGGACGACCTTGGATACATCAATGAAAGCGTATCATCTACTCTTCACCAATGCGTGAAATTCATCAATGCCAATGGAGCAATCGAAGTGATCCGCGGAAGCGGCGTAATGGCAAGTGCTTGGCCAGCAAGCTATGACCCAGAAGAAGGTCCCGACATGACCGAATACTCTTCTCCAGATGATTCTCCTACCCTGTCCCGCTACGAAGTGGATCCTTACATCCACGCTCTAAGCCGCGACGAGCTGGAAATTGAAGAACTCATGGGTCAGGATGACAACTCTGATATATGCGACTGTGAAGAATGCTTGAGAGAGGATCAAGAGATGGGTGCCCTAATGGAGATTGATCGAGGAGTAGACCCTTACTTCGCCGAAAACCCTCTTGCAAACTGGCTCATCACCGATCCCCCGATACAAGACAACCCTCTAGCCGACACTCTCGGATCTTACGGGGACAGCCATCACAGCTTAGTTCAATTCAACATTCCGGTGTCCGACCTGGACGAACAATGGCGCAACCTCCTCCAAGGCTTAATCAGGGAAGGAGATATAGCATGCCCGCTCGAATCAGACATTGTAAACGTCGTCCAAGCAAAGATCCCAGATAAAGAGGCAGATTCTATGAAAGTGATCAACATCAGCAAGAATCAACTCCGAATCAGCGAATGCTTCGCCCTCCTAGAAGTAGCCCTCAGCGACTTCTATCATCAAAAACCCCCAAGGACTGGTGGCAACACTAATGGAGGGACATCATCAGGGGAGCAGCCAAAAACCTCCGCGATCTGGTTTGAAATCGAACCGCATGCAAGCTACTTTCCGGGACTCATGCCAAGGGAAGATTGGCCACCCGAACCAGCACCACTCCCTCTAGAGCTACAGCCATCCGAGAGTAATGAAGCCTGGTCCAATCCCTCGTCGCCTATAATCTAGCTTCGAGTCTTGTTGTCTGTCTATTCACATCTTTTGAGTCTTTTGACGGCTTTACGCCCTACGATTGTGAATCTTTAATCAACAATGTACAGTCTTCACGCTTTCAATAAAAGGTCCGACCTTCCTAAAAAATCATTTCATGGCATCTTTAGCAAATGATGATATTAACTAATCAAAACAGTTAATAACAATTCATCTATACAAAAGGCAAACACATTAATTAAATAAATGCATCAAGCAAACATTTAAGCATGTTGTCAAACGAGAGAAAAACCGGGCCCAAGCTGCCGAGAAGGTTTTAATCACAACGATTTGCTAGATTGCTGAAGAGCCAAAGAGACGCAAGTCCGACGCCATTTCCAGCACAAACCGGATCTTCCAATACCTCAAAAGCGGGGAAACCACCTTCATGAACAAGGAAGACCCACACACAGGAGGGGTCAAAACCAAGAGCATCATGGCCCTAAAACGCCTTGCCTCTCACTTCGTCATCCTCGGGGACATGCTATACAAGAAACGCTACCATGGGCCACTCCTACGCTGCATCAGCCAAGAAGAAGCAAACAAGTTCATGAACGAAGTCCACAATGGGGCTTGCGGTCCCCACATGAATGCCAGAGCCCTGATGCAAATCATTCTCAGGATGGGCTACTACTGGATCTCCATGGAGGCAGATTGCATCCACTTTGTCCGAAGCTGCGACAAGTGCCAACGGTTCTCCAACCTCAATCATCTGCCGCCCCACGATCTCTACTGCATGACTACACCTTGGCCCTTTGCCACTTGGGGAATTGACGTCATCGGGAAAATTGCTCCGCCAGGCAGCAACGGTCACGAGTTCATCTTAGTAGCCATCGACTACTTCACCAAATGGGTCGAAGCCAAGTCCTACAAGGTACTCACCTCCAAGAAGGTCGCGCATTTCCTCAAGGAAAACATCATCTGCCGATACGGCATCCCAAATGAGGTCATATCAGACAATGGTTCACACTTTGAAGGGGAATTCGACAGACTGCTGGCTGAATTCAAGATCACACGCCACAAATCTTCTCCCTACCGGCCACAAACAAACGGCGCCGTGGAAGCAGCAAACAAAACCCTCGAATGGATCATCCGAAAAATGACCACCCGAGGACGAGATTGGCCCGAGAAGCTGCACCTTGCACTTTGGGGCTACCGCACATCAGTCAGAACAGCCACGGGAGAAACCCCATTTGCCCTGACATACGGGATGGAAGCAGTCCTTCCCATCGAGCTGGAAATTCCCTCACTCCGAGTGCTGCTGGAAAATGACATCAACGAAGTCGAATGGCTCCGAAGCCGACACGACGAATTGGCTCTGCTAGACGAGCGACGACTAAAGGCCATGGAACACGTCCGAGCCTATCAAAGCAGGATGGCTAGAGCTTTCGACAAGAAAGTCAAATCCCGAGACATCAGGGAAGGTGACCTTGTACTCAAAGAAAAGCCTCCCACTCGAACCAACCCACTGGGAAAATGGGAACCCACATGGATCGGCCCTTTCGTGGTTCAAAAGATCTTCTCCGGAGGCGCCATGAAGCTGGCAGACCTAGACGGCAATCCCTTCATGAATCCAGTCAACGGAAGCAAACTTCGCAGATACTTCGCCTAAAGAAGAACAACTGTGCATCTCTTGGCACTCCATGTAGTGTCGAACTACGCAGACCTGAGCCCTCTAGTCCGGGGGAACGTAGGCAACCTTAATTGGTCCGGTCTAAAAATACACAAAAAAGTCAAAAGTTTGAATGTCAATCAAGACCTCCATCAAGCTACGCACTTTTCAAGAACACGCCCCAGCAGTCACCTTGACCAAGTCAAACGACGGCGGCAACATCAAAGGACATCCGAGGGTCACTCAGCATCAAACGACTGACTCATGTCTGCTTCCAAGCCAGGGGCTTGTCTTCGCCCTCACGCGCTTCAAAAAAAAATAGAAGCTCGAGCAAGGGCTCACAAAAAAAAAAAGAGCTCGAGCAAGGGCTCACAAAAAAAAAAAAGAGAGCTCGAGCAAGGGCTCACAAAAAAAGAAGCTCAAGCAGAAGCTGCAAAAAGAGGTCAAGAGCCCGACGCCAACAAGAGGCAAGGAAGCTACGAAAAAGACCGTCAAAACGACTTGTCAAGGGAGCATTCAACCTCTCAGCCAAGCACAAAGCCTCAAGGGGATTGCCGTCATGGCCCAGACTGCTTCAAGTCCGCAAATGCAACAGAAAAGTCCAAGGACGGACGCCGACAAAGTGCACAACAAAAGCAAAGGCAAACAAGAGATCTTGCGTCTCGACAAAACTTTAAAAGTAAATCACAAATCACTAACGGTTACAACATTTCTTGATGAGTTCAAGCACGGTCTACTCTCAAGTTCACAACATGCTAAAAGACAGCTTAATACATTTAACAAATAATGTGTTTGCAATGCAATGAATGGATACCTAGGAGGTCATTCCGCGCCATCTGCGCTTGTCCCCTCGCCATTCTTTCCTTTCTTCCCTCGTCCCCGGCGAGTCTTCTTTCGCTCCACGTGAACCAACTCTGCGTCTCTCAGTCCGAGATCAGGGGTCCTCCCCGTAGAGTCAAACAATCCAGTAGCTCTCAGGGCTTCATTCGCCCGTGCTTCGGCTCGGATCTCCTCCCTGCGAGTCTGCAAAAGAGGACCTCTCCCTGTCAGTCGGTCAACTCTAGTCTCGTAGTCAAACAAAGTGTCTCCCGTCACATCCTGAGGGTCAGACCAGGCTTCGGCACTCCTAAGGCAATAGCTACTACGGCAACCGGGTCCCAGAATCGCTACACGCCTGCTCTCCAAGACCACTTGGGACTGCCCAACACGCTGCTCATACCAGGCCAGGTACTGAGTCGTCAATACGACACTCCCCCGACGTCTAAGGAGTACCACAGGAGGGAAAGCGGAATACTTCCATACCCTCAGAAAATACAAGAAAGCACCTGGAGCTGCCATACAAAGAGGAGCTATCTCCGCAGTAGCAAGGTCATCCCAGCCCAACAAAGGCTCCTGCTTCATCCCAAACTGCCGGGAAACAAGCGACGGAATATAGAAGGAGGACCAAGACAAACCTGGAACTCTGACAACGTAGGACCCTTCCTGCAAGATCCTCCTAGTCTCAATCCTCCAGTGCGGAACCCACCAGCGGATCTGATGCGTACCAAGCTGTGCCATCCATCTCTCCCAGGCGGACTGATCCATATCCAACACAAGAGGTCGCTGAGCAAATGACCACGGGCTAAACGACGTCGGAGCCTCGGGCATGGCCTGAAGTCTCTCTCGCAGCCACAAGGTGAGCAAAGCGGGGCTTCCCCCTCTCATGAACCGATCCCCAGTCGCCAGACGGTCAATACCATGAAGAGTCTCCCCAGCACCAACGGGACAATATCCTCTCCAGCTCTGCAGTGCCCAACCACATCTAGCAAAGCGCCATCGCAAATGCCAAGGGAGCTGACCAGGAAAAGCGTCGCCATCACGCACAAGGCAAATGCGTCCCAAGAGACGTCACTCTCATCATCAACCATGAACCGCTCCGGCAGCTCAGAAATGTCGATATGACCCGAATCAAGGATCATGCCCTGCACTTCTTCCAACGAAGTACGAAGAAAGCCTGCAAGCTTCACGCTCACAGCAGCACCACCAATCAAAGGAAGCGAGATGGCCTCCACCTCCGGTCCTCCAATCAAAGCCCGAAAATCCTCAAAAGTGGGCACCATTTCATTATAGGAGAAACAGTACACATGCCTCCTAACATCCCAGAACTTCGCGGCAGCCCGCAACAAATCCCAATCAGGAACCAACTCCTTAAAAGACCAAATCGAGCAAAGACGAAACCTTACCTCGAAAGCCCGTCTCTGATGCCTCATACGGCGCCGCATCCACGTTTTCAGCTGCTCAAGGAAGTGTGCTTGCCTCTCCTGCGAAAGCCTCGGCAAAATTCTAGGGACGTACGAAGAATCCATGGCAAAAATGGAGGTTCCTAGAGAAAATGGGGAAGAAAGCTCGAAAATGGCTGCAAATGGGGAAATGGGGAAGAACCAGACACTGGAAAGCATTTATGTCCTTCCCAAAAGCAAGGTTGGTCCGTACGGACCTCTTTGCATGCTAGGTATGTCCGTACGGACCTCCTTGCAAAAAGAGCCCATTTTCCCCAGCAAACAGTACAACAACCACTGTCCTCAGCAAAACCTTGCTCCAAACTGCCCAAACACTGGCCAAAGCCATTCCCGGCAAACAAACACTACCCACAAACGCACTCTCAGCTCACGTGGCATGTACAAAAATATAATAATAATAGCAACAATTTCTAGGACAAATCCCGGGAATCACAAAAATGACATTACATCTTAAAATAGAATACTTTTGCCATGCAAATACAAGTGTTTTATTACAGGTACCCATAAATGTCTGTTGCTAAACAAAAAAAAAAGAGAGGGATATGAAAAGAGGGAAAGCAAATGAATACTAATCAGACTCCTCAGCATCATCATCCTCGCCGAGGTCCTCCAAAGAAAAGTCGGGCATCCCAGCGAACTCGCCCGTCACATCCTCGTCGTCAGAAGTCAGGAGCACTCCGGGAGGCTCCCACGAAAAGTAATCCGAAGGATCAAATCCGACGAAAGGATCGAAGAAAGAAGGCTCTGAGGAACCCTCACCCTGTGCGCCATGCGGAGGCATGAACTGATAAAAGGGCTGCTCCCTCGAAGGCCCTGCAGCTCCCGAAGACGTCCCGGCATCCATGCTATGCCGCCCCCTCGAAGGTCCCTCCTGCTGCGGCTCCGGCTCGGCTCTAGGCGGAGGAACGTCTACAGAATGCCTCGAAGGCATAGGCTCGTACGCCGGCACGCGTCGCGAAGACCGGCAAGATATCTTCGAAGCCATCTTCTTCGCAAACGACCTCATCGCCACATAACGGCGAGTCAGCATATCATAGGCTCTCCCCGGGACCTGCACCAACAAGCAGCCAAGGAAACGCTCAGCAATACAGTTATACTCAACAACAAAAAGAGAAAAATGCAGAAAAGATGCCAAGATGGAAAAGAGTCAGCACACTCACCGATCTATCGGGATCCACTCTGTATGCAGCAGGAGCCTGCTCAGGAACGGGTACAGACACCCTCCTCCTCGATCCGTCCCCCCGGACATACGTGAAATCCGGCCCCGGCATCGGAACCTCTGGGGGAGCCTGCGGGCCAGCCTCTCTCTCCCTCGCCAGTACCTGCGGCGTCCTCAGCTTCCTCCTCACGAAGGCCCCGTACTCCTCTCCATACAAGATGAACTCCTCGGCGCCCACACCGCCAAGGTACCTCTCAAAATCGAGCACATCCATGTCCCGGGAATCAAGCATCCCAAAGGGAGGGTCCCTCGGAGCCACGGGAAGCACACCGGGGCCATGCTGCCAGAAGACCCGCTCCCCCAGGTACATGACGTCGCAGGTCAAGCCCCGCAGCATCTTCCGCTGCGCTGTCACCTCGGGAGCCCCCTCAAACTCATCCCCCTCATACCGAGCCCACGGGAACAAGACGAACCCCTCCGGGCTACCCCTCTCCAAACGCTCCTGCACATCCCCGTAGGCGATGGTGAGCTTCCCCCTGCTGGTCCTCCTCTTCCTCGCCGTGCGAGCCCAGCCCAGCATAGCAGGGTACGCAGCTACAGCCCCCGGATCTCTATCCCACGGGAAGCACTGGAAAACCTCATAGAACCACACCTGTGACAAAAAAACAGAAAGGGCTCAGTGCAAAAGAAAACGGAGAAAAGACAAGTTGCTAAATCAAAAACAGCAATAAACTCATACCTCCAAAGCGAAGTCAAAACAGGCCAACGAACTGGCCACACCCCGGCTAAACCGGTCCAAGGAGAAGTAGAGCTCGGCCAAGCCTGCCTCGCCCCAAGCGATGTCACAAACTCTATCCAGATCAATCAAGCTCTCCAACAGAGCAAAGGGAGCCGCGGTCGCGTGGTTCGAGAACAAAGTCTCGGACAGTGCATACCACAAAAAGGAGCGCGCCAGCTGCTCCGCCGTCACCTGGCCGGTACCCCGGACATAGGCCCCAATACTGGCCGTGATCTTCAGCTCCACGTCGCTATATAGCATCCCCAGGCCCCTGCGAGGACGAGGCTCAAAGCCCAGCAGCTCGGTCAACACCACATCAGAGATCATATCTCTCCACCGTACCGGCCCTCCTTTGAAGGAAAGCCCGGTGATCGCAGCAAAGTCGGTCGGCGTCACCGTCACCTCTCCCCAGCTCAGATGGAAGGTGTGGGTGGTATCCCACCAGTACTCAGAAAGGCCAAGGAAGACGCTCTTGTTCTTCCTCGTGTCAGAAACTCCGGCCAGGTTCTCGACGAACACCCCCAGGCCAGAAGCGTAGACCAGCCTCCTGGGACTCGGCCTACCGTCCACGGAAATATCAGGCATCCGCTGCCACAGCTCAACAACAGCCTCGAGCGATCCCCGAGTCTTCATCCTCTTGGCCTTCCCGGCCATAAGCCCCGCATCCTGCAGGTAAACACAGCAAAGGTACGTCAATCACAGTACTTAATATAAAACAAAAGGCACAAAAATCCGTCCCAACACGGAAAGCCATGAAAAATAACCCGTCACAAAACACGGCACACATTGCACATATTTTTCACATATAACCCGTCACAAAACACGGCATATGTCGCACATAATTTTCATATACATATAATTTTTCCCATACAGTCCGTCACCAAAAACACGGCACACACTGTACACATTTTCTCAAAAGAAAAAAAAGGGGGGATTAAGCCCTACACGACACATTTTCAAAAAAAGTCCGTCCCAACACGGCAAAGGCACATATAACCCGTCACAAAAACACGGCACATATTGCACATATTTTCCCCACAAAGTCCGTCACCCAAGAACATGGCACACACGGCACGACACATATGCATAACACATTTTTCAAAAAAAAAATCCGTCCCTACACGGCACACACTTTCAGACAAAACCCGTCACAAAACACGGCACATGTCACATTTTTTCACAAAAATTATCACTACACGATAATTTTTCTCATAATGTACATACATAAATAGCATACGGTACAAAACACCAAAGCATGCATTTCATTAGAGAGGCACTTTATTTTCACAAATAAGAGCTAATCTACACATTTCTGCACAAAATACACATACCCACAATTTTTACATGTCCATTTTCAACAATTCATCAAGAATTTCACAAAAAGGCATAAAAAATAACAAAAAATTCAAAAATGCGAAAAACTAAAACCTAGTTCTAGCATTCAAAAATTCGAGCAGGGAATCAAAACGGAACGGATTTCTTACCTCCCCAACGTTCATAGAGCGACGATTGTGCACCTCCGGATTCGGATACAAGACATCCGGGTTCTTCGAAGATGGAACGAACGAAATCCAATTTCTTTGAAGCTCCATCCGTTGCTCGACCACTTCTTGACTGCGTTGACGACGACTCCTTCGAGATCCTTCCGCCATTGCAAGCGATTCAAGCGAAAAAATGGAAGATTTTGGTAAAAATGGAGGATTTTTTCTCTCTCTCTCTCGCCTGGTTCACGAACTGGAAATGGGAAATGAAGGGGGGGCCTCGGTTTTTTAACCCGGTCAAAATCTGGGAACTGCAAAAAACCAAGGTGGTCCGTACGGACCTCTTTGCTCTGTGTTGGTCCGTACGGACCTCTTTGCAAGGGGTGGCCAAATTACTTTCCTGCCCTTATAATCTTTGCCCCTGGCTATCCTAAGGCCTTTTTCAGCAAATCCAAGTGCAGAATGGTCCCTAACCCTTCAATTCAACCACCGGCCGTCAGTGTAAGACCGGTCCTCGCCCACTTCAACGGTAATTCAATCACCGGCCGTCAGTGTAAGACCGGTCCTCGCCCACTCCAACGGCAATTCAACTACCGGCCGTCAGTGTAAGACCGGTCCTCGCCCACTCCAACGGCAATTCAACTACCGGCCGTCAGTGTAAGACCGGTCCTCGCCCACTTCAACGGCAATTCAATCACCGGCCATCAGCGTAAGACCGGTCCTCGCCCACTCCAACGGCAATTCAACCACCGGCAGTCAGCGTAAGCCCGATCCTCGCCCACTCAACGGCGACTCAAGAGGGAGCCAACACCTCCCAGTACGAATATCAAGGCACGAGACGCCTCCAAAATGCCCAACGGCAATTCAAGAAGGAGCCAACACCTCCCAGCACGAATATCAAGGCACAAGACGCCTCCAAAACGCTCAACGACAACTCAACCACTGGCCCTCAAAGGAGGTCCGAAGTCATCTTCCCAACAAAAAAGGGCCCCTACAGGGTCATGCATCCCCAGCAATTCAAGCACCGGCAGTCAGTGTAAGCCCGAACCTAGCCCACTTCAACGGCAACGCAAGCACCGGCCATCAAAGTAAGCCCGAGCTCCTCCCCCAACAAGTCAAAGGGAAGTCGTACAAGACTGCATATCCCCAGCACAGACCATCATCCTTGCCCACTCAACGGCAAAACAAGCACAAGAAGGAGCCAACACCTCCGAGTACAAGTCCCAAGGCACGAAGCGCCTCCAAAATGCCAAATGGGGAAGCAATCACCGGCCGTCATCCTTGCCCACTTCAACGGCAACGCAAGCACCGGCAGTCATCATAAGTCCAACCTTCTACTCAACATGCAAAAACACAAAGGCATCTACGCCTCTCGCAATCAAAGCACAAGGCAGCCATGCCTCCACAAATGCGGCTAGAAGACGATTCAAAGTCCTCGCGCATTACATCAACTGCGGCTAGAAGACGATTCAAAGTCCTCGCGCATAACATCAACCGCCGCCAGAAGACGATTCAAAGTCCTCGCGCATAACATCAACTGCGGCTAGAAGACGATTCAAAGTCCTCGCGCATTACATCAACTGCGGCTAGAAGACGATTCAAAGTCCTCGTGCATTACATCAACTGCGACTAGAAGACGATTCAAAGTCCTCGCGCATAACATCAACCGCCGCCAGAAGACGATTCAAAGTCCTCGCGCATAACATCAACTGCGGCTAAAAGACGATTCAAAGTCCTCGCGCATTACATCAACTGCGGCTAGAAGACGATTCAAAGTCCTCGCGCATTACATCAACTGCGGCTAGAAGACGATTCAAAGTCCTCGCGCATAACATCAACTGCGGCTAGAAGATGATTCAAAGTCCTCGCGCATAACATCAACCGCCGCCAGAAGACGATTCAAAGTCCTCCAGCGTGGCACAAACCGCAATCAGAAGACGATTCAAGTCCTCACAGCTATCTCCGGCCCGGAAGGCCTTAAACCACCCGATTAGGAAAATCGTAAAATTTCCATCCCATGACACCACCACGTCCTCACAATTGACCTCGGCGGTCACCACATCTTAGGACACCACCACGTCCTTACCATTGACCTCGGCGGTCACACAACACTTCAGGGCACCACCACGCCCGCACTCACCGATTTCACGATCTCTGAACTACGACCAGGCTTGATTCCCGCCAGGGATACGTAGGAATCCTATCACAGGGTCCAGCCATCGACCTATGCGGTCACCTAGGACACCACCACGTCCTTACCATCGACCTATACGGTCACTCAGGGCACCACCACGCTCGCATTCACAAAACACTCACCCCATACCCGAACTACGACCAGGCTTGATTCCCGCCAGGGATACGTAGGAATCCTATCACAGGGTCCAGCCTACTGACCTATGCGGTCACACAAAAGGACACCACCACGTCCTCACACTGACCTCCACGGTCACTTCCTCTCCCAACACGCGATCCAGATTAGGACCCTTATCTTATCGGCGACCCCACTTCTTTCATAAGTGACGTCGTCGAGGGGCTTCTGTAAGTAACCCAATCTGGATCACACCCTTTCAAAAACACGGGAAACACCGCAGACTCATCAACACAGTCTCGACGACCCCTCTCACTCAAAACCCTCTCTAAACCCCCAACCAAACCAAGGGAGGAGCCTTTCTGGGATAAAAAGGGACAAAAGGACCTTTTGGGAATTTTCAGGAAATTGGGAAAGCAATATTGGTCCGTACGGACCTCTTTGTTGTCATAATTACTGAATCTTCTTAAAGTCCACAATATTCCCTCAAATCCCGGGGAAAATGATTACTCCCCTGCAGAGTTGGTCCGTACGGACCTCTTTGCATGCAAGATGGTCCGTACGGACCTTATTGCTCGGGGACACCATAATTGCAAATATTCCTCCATCATCACGCATTCCCTCAAATCGAGGAAAACCAAAAGTCTGGATTACTGTGGAGGTCCGTACGGACCTCTTTGCACCTAATCTGGCACTATAAATAGAGGGCTCCCCTCCTCATTTTCACACACCTCCCACTTCTCTCTTCCTCCCTAGGCCTTCTGGCTTTCCCTCTAAGTCCTTTCGAGGCATTCCCGGCCCCTTTCGGATCCTTCCGAGGCCTTCCGAGCCCCCGCGGGGTGCTCCGAAGCCTCCCCGAGCGCTCCCGAGACGCTCCCGCGCTGCCCCGAGGCACTCTCGAGGTACTCCGAGGCCCCTCGTGGTACTCCGAGGCCTTGCTGGTCTTTCCACGGTGTCCCGGCTCTTTCCGAGTCAAACCGGCGATCCCAAACCACGCCGAAACTTTGCCCGAGTGACTCCTGCCACCACAACGCACGCCGAACCTCTGCCCGAGTGATCCCGACGATCCCCACGCACGCCGAACCTCTGCCCGAACGCAGCCTACAACCTCAACTCACGCCGAAACTCTGTCCGCAGACAACCGGTCCCTCCCGAAGCAAACCCGATCCATACCGGAACGCTACTCCGGCCTCAAACACTATTCCCCAGCGGAAGACAGACACGAACCAACATTGGTAAGGCTTCCTTCCATTACTATTTCAATACATTTCCATACATAGCATACAATGTAGACATCCGATACAGCATGCATTTTTAAAAGCACACACACACACACAACATTTAAAGGATATTAGGGGTATCCGAAAGACTCGTTTTACGAGGCTACTCGGGTGAGCTCTAATATTCTAATATTCTCTTCCCGAGGAGTCATCTGACCTCCGAACTCAAAATCTCATCACACAAAAACGGTTTAAAATTATCTTTAAACTGATGCCCTTTTTCAATGTTTTGGGCTTAATAAAAACGGCGTGGCGACTCTACAAATGCGAAAACAAACGGCGAGACACCTCCAACCTGAAAACGCTGCAAATCGGGAAATGCCAGATGCCGGGGCTGCGAAGCTTGCTCGGATCCGGGTAATTTCACCAACGAGATCATTTTCGATAATGGGTCGCACTTTGAAGGAGACTGCGATAGGTTACTGTCAGAGTTCAGAATCACTCGCCATAAGTCGTCCCCGTACAGACCTCAGACTAATGGAGCCGTGGAAGCTGCTAATATGACGCTCGAACGGATCATCCGAAAAATGGCCACCCGTGGTCGTGATTGGCCCGAAAAGCTGCACTTGGCACTCTGGGGCTACAGAACGTCTGTCAGAATAGCTACAGGAGAAACTCCTTTTGCCCTAACCTACGGGATGGAAGCAGTGTTACCAGTGGAGTTGAAAATCCCGTCATTAAGGGTCCTCCTGGAAAACAGTGTCAACGAAGTAGAGTGGTTGCGCAGCCGGCATGATGAGTTGGCCCTGCTTGATGAGAGAAGACTAAAAGCCATGGAACACACCCGAGCCTACCAGAGGCGAATGGCCAGAGCGTTTGACAAAAAGGTCAAGGCCAGAGACATCAAAGAGGGTGACTTAGTGTTGAAAGTGAAGCCCCCTACCAGAGACAACCCCCTGGGAAAATGGGAACCCGTTTGGATCGGCCCGTATGTGGTGCAGAAGATACTATCGGGAGGAGCCATGAAGCTTGCAGACCTGGATGACAATCCCTTTGTCCACCCAGTCAACGGTGATAAGCTCAGAAGATACTATGTCTAAAAGAAAAATATATATATATATATATAAAAAAAAACAAAAGTGCAAAAAGAGTAATACCCAGCTAGGCTGAAAACCCCAAAAAGGGCGGTCTAGGCAAAAGACAGGGTTGCACATATAAAAAAAAAGAAAAAATCTTAGTGCAAAAAGAGTAATGCCCAGCTAGGCTGAAACCCAAAAAAGGGCGGTCTAGGCAAAAAACAGGGCTGCACATAAAAAATTAGAAAAAATAGTTCACCAGAATGAACTACGAAGACCTGAGCCCCTTAGTCTTTCTTGTAAAAGGGGAACGTAGGCAGCCATATATGGTTCGGTCTAAACAATAAAAAAGGGCAATCAAGCTTCCATGAAGTGCGTCCTAAACAATAAATAAAAATAAAGGGCATTTCAGTTTTCATAAAACGGGTCCCAAGCAATAAGACATTTGAATTTCCATGAAATGTGTCTTGATTAATTTCTAAGATAATATTTCTTGTTCATTACAAGTTAAAAACTTCTTGATGAGTTCAAGCACGGTCTACTCTTGACTCTGCTAACCTGCTATAAAGATCTAAAATACAAAAAATGCCTAAATAAACTAATGTGTTTGCAAAATGGCAATAAGGGAATCCTAAGAAAAGATCTGTCAGTCGTCATTCGCTGAGTCTTCTTTGGTCTTCTTCCCTTTACCTCGACCCCGTCGAGTTTTCTTTCTCTTCTTCTCTATAATGTCGGTATCCCTCATTCCGACCTCTGGTATCCTCACTGGAGCCTCCACCAAACCCGTATCAATAAGTGCCCTTTCTACACGAGCACGAGTCCGGACTTCCTCCCTCTGAGCCTCAGTCAAAGGAGCGACCTCGGACAATCTCTTGTATCGAGCCTCCATATCTCTGATCAGGTCACCCGACTGGTTATGGCGACTCGCCTTAGCCTCAGTCTCCCTTAGAGTCCTACTCGAGTCGCAGTCAGCCCCCAATAAAGCCTCGACGTCTCTCTCCCAGAATGACCTCGAGTCGCTCCCATTTCCCTCTCGTACCAGTCAAGTAGACGGTGGTCAAGATGGTACTCTTCTGCTCCCGAAGATAGCCCTGGGTGGGAAAGCAGTGTATGTCCAAGCCCTCGAGAAGAATGAGAAGCTGGCTGGATCCCTCATATCCAATGGCATCACCTCCATGGTCCGGATGTCCTCCCAATCGCTCAATGGCTCCTGTAAGGCCCCGAACTGCCTGTATACCAAGCAAGGAATGTAAAAGGATGACCAGCAGAACCCTGGAACCCTCACAGCATAGGACTCCTGAAATATCCTCCTGGTCTGCAACCTCCAGTGAGGTATCCACCAACGGATCCGAAGTGGATAGCCTAGCCATCATCAGCTCCCAGCTACCCTGGTCCTGTTGCCTTGGTGCACCCCTCCGAGAAATCACCCAAGGGCACTGAGTCGGCAAAGCCCCTGTCAAAGCCCCGAGCCTCTCCTGCAGCCATAAATTCAGCACAGCTGGACTCCCAGACCTCATGAAATGGTCTCCCCTAGCCATCCTGTCAATGCCATGAAGGGTCTCACCCAAAACCAGTGGGACGATGTCCTTCCCAGCTCTACAGTCTCTGACCATGTCCAAGAGACCGCTCTGACAGATCCCCACAGACTCAGCGGTGAACAAAGCAGAAAATATGCAGAGAATAAAGGCATCCATAGCCACCGTGGTCGCAGCCATAACCGGAGACCCAAACCTGTCCGAGATATCAGAAAGGTCAATCCTGTCCGGGGCTATCATCATCCCCTCAGTCTCTCCCAGGGAAATCTGCAGAAAAGATGCAAGCTTTGCCGCCACCGGCACGTCTTCGATCAGCGAAATAGATATAGCCTCAATTTCGGGACCCCCAATCAAGGCTCGGAAGTCTTCGTGCGTTGGGACAATCTCGATGTAAGAAAAGCAGTAAACATGTCTCCGGACGTCCCAAAACCTTGCTGCTGCTCTCAAAAGGTCCCAATCGGGCGGGAGATCCCTCAAATGCCATAAAGACTTGATCTTGAAAGAAGAATCAAGCAGACCCTTGTGAAATTGGAAGTTGTGCTTCACCCAAGATTGAAGATCGGACAGAAAACGGTCTCGCTTCCCCCTTTGCAATCTGACGGGCTTCTCCATTGCAAAATGACCAAAGATAGTGTCTTTAAGTCCAATATGTGCTCTGGGAACAATTGGGACAAGTCTAGAGTGAAAATGAAATGAAATGGCCAAGCCTTGCTTTTATTCAGAAAATAACCAGTTCAGACAGAACTGTGAGCCGCACGGCCTCATTTGCCCCAGAGACCAAACCGCACGGCTACATTTGCCATCTGCAGAAAAAAATCTGCAGCAACCAAAGTTGATGCCCAAAGGAGTTTTCACCCCACTTTCTCAACCAAGACCTGTACAAAAACATGTTCAAAGGTCACCCAAGCATTTATATATCATTATAAATCATTTTGGCCCCGTTTCAACCCCAATTCCAAGCAAAAAACTGCCCCGAGACTCAAGTAATATGCAAATTAATAAAAGCATAAATAGAAAAGCAAATAAATTGTTAATACATTGTCTTCGCCCCATCGGCGCCCAAATAAAGCAAAAAATAAACAAATTGTGCATAAAAATGTGTCCATTGTTTGTTTTGTTCCTAAATCCACTCTAGAGACCTCCTAGGCCTCCGATTCTTCTTCTTCATCGCTGCTTAGCTCGTAGACGCTAGCCTCCCTCATCAAGTCCTCCGGGTCGCTCACGTCTGAAAGATGGACATTATCGTGCCCGTACTCAGCCAGCTGCTCCAGAATGTCAGCATTGGGTCCCCGTCCCCGAGGCATGGCACTGGAAGAGTACTCCGAGGCCGATGAGGTAGACGCTGTGCCCCCGACATGCCTTCTCTTGCGCCCGGGCTCCTGTGCGTCCGCTGCCGCCTTTGAAGTGCAGGCCAGCTTCCTCAGAAGGGACCGGCACATGTCCTTCCAGCCCCTGTTCTGCCTGACCAATCTGTCATAGGTGCGAGCTGGAACCTGAGAAAAAGAGGAGAAAAATCTCAGAAAAATCTCAGAATTGCAAAAAGCAAAGAATCTGAAAAGAAAAGGGAAAGACCCTAAAAGTGTACTTACAGTGCTGTCAGGCGGCAGGGTATACTGGGGCTCCCTAGTGTCGGGGACAGGAATCCTCATCCTCCTCGGAACTCCGTGGACCACGTATGAAATGTGCGCAGGAGGGATCGGCGGGTCAGAAGGCTCGTCCTCCCCATATCCCTGAGTGACCGCCAGCTTCATCAGCTTCTGTGGCGTCCTCAGGCGCTGCTCCACAAACACAGCGTAGGGGGTATCCATGTCAAAGTACTCGACGGCCACGCCTGCCTGGTACCTAGCAATCTGATCCGCCTGCCAATCCCTGGGCTGTAGCATCCGTGCTGGAGGATCATGGGGAGTAATGGCGTCCAAGGGAGGGACATGGCCATGCTGCCTAGAAAATCGGTCCCCCAAATAGATGACATCACATGTCAGCCCAGTCAGCCATCTCCTCTGCCTCGTTGCCTCAATGGCCTCTCCTAGCAAAATCTCCGGATACCTGCCCCATGGGTAGAAGTCCACTCCGTCATGTCCATCCCTGTTGATGACCGGCCTCACCATCTTATAGTCAAAAGTGATCCGGGTCTTCCCCGTGAACTTATCTCTCGCATCTCCTCTCCAGCGAACCATAGCAGGGAAGATGGTGATATCGCTCTGTTGGTTCCACGGAAAGAACCTGATCACCTCACAGAACCAGACCTGCATGTTCAAAACATCAAAAGGGTCATTTCTCTCTCATAAAAGTCTCAAGACAGGAAGAGAAAAGAGAAAGAGAAGAGGGACTACCTCAAGAGCAAATGAAAAGCAATCCATAGAAGCAGCTTTGTTCTGGCTGTACATATCCAGAGAGAAGTAGAGCTCTGCCAATCCGGCCCCTCCCCAAGAGACCGTCCCAATCCCATCTACATCCTCCAAAGAGTCAAGGAGGCTAGTCATGGCCAGAGTCCCAGAATTTGCGAAGATGGTGACCGACAGCATCAACCACACAAAGGCTCTAGCAAGCTGGTGGGCAGTCACCTCGCTAACGGCAAAGTCCCGTATGCAGTTCTGGACTGCCACCTCGACGTTCCGCATCTCCATCCCTAACCCCTTGGGAATCAACTCAAACCCGACCAAAGCTCGAAACTCCTCAGCTGTGATGTGGTCCCTCCAAGTCACAGGCCTCCCAGTGAACTGTAGGCCAGTGATAGCTGTGAAATCAGCGGGAGTCACTGTCAGCTCTCCCCAGCTCAGATGAAAGCTATGAGTGGTGTCCCACCAAAACTCAGATAGGGCCTGGACCAATCCCTTGCTCTTAGAGGTGATGTGGATCCCCCTGCCGATAGCCTCAATGAATGAATCTAGGCCGGTAGCCCGCACCAGCTGCTTGGGGTTCGCCCCATTCTTCTCGAAATCTGGCATCCTCTGCCAAAGCCTGACTGCTATCTCAGAAGGTCCCCTGGATTTGTTCTCCTGTAGGAAGAACACAAAGAAATGTGTCAGTCCTTCATCATTTTCAAAAGCATGCATATATTCAAAAAAGTGCACATGTTTTCAAAAGAAAAGCATTTATAAAGTTTTTCTAGCATCCTTTGCATCAAAAAAGCATTTTTCATCATTTGAAAACACGTCATGTCAAATCATATTGCTTTCCTAAAGCACAAAATCACAATTTTCAAAATTCTTTGCAACAAAGTGGCATGCATGAATCCTTTTCATCTTCCAAAATCCTGTTTTCTCATTGATAATCAAAATTTTGACCTAGTTCTAGCACATGCAAGAACTCCGTCTCACTTTTAGACAATTATCATCCTTACTTTATTTTCGAGAAAAAAGTGGGTCATTCTCATTATTTTTGTCAAATAAATTGCACATGCATGTTCTTAGCCTCATAGGTTAATCATCAATGTCTCAAAGTCATTCAAAAATCCTAGGAAAATCCTAGAAAATTCTTAAAATTCGGGTCAAGCCCTAAATCAACCAATACTCAATCAAAATCGACGGAATTGAGCCAAATAAGAATGCTTACCCCAACCGATCGCGGGTTCGTCGATTTGTGCTCTCTTCTCCCCAGATAGAGCTCCGATGGAGGCGTAAGAAAGTCGTACTTCCTCTCCGTTCGAATGAGTTCCTTCCTCCTCCTTTGAGCGGCCGCGGAGATGTTTCTTCTAGCTTGTCTAGGCATAGGATTACCCTCCGGATCCATTCTCGACCAAAGGAAGCAAAGGAATTGAAGGATTTTCGAATTTTCTCTCCTCTCTCTCTCTTCATCGGCGTGTTCTTGGGAGGCAGTAATGCCAAATGCTCGTTCAAATCAGATTTTAAATAATCTGGAAAAATCAATCTTCTAGCCGTACGGCTTCTTTTTCCTCCCTCTCATGCCGGGCGGCCTCATTCGCTCTGAACAGAAATTACAATTTTGCCCCTGGACTTTCCACTTGGGCCTACAATTCCCGTTATCCTTTAACTAAGATAACACCCCTTTCAGAAGATATCCCTTATCTCCTAAGCAATTAAGCTTTCTTCCCAGTCGCCTCCGTTAATTCCGTTATAACGGGATAACGCTAGGTGACAACCTCCGAATTGTCAGAACTCTAAACTTAAGCTACCTTTATCACAGATAGTGACGTACGCTCAAGTTCTTCTAAAACTTAAGCTACCTCTATCACAGATAGTGACGTACGCTCAAGTTCTTCTAAACTTAAGCTACCTCTATCACGAATAGTGAAGTATGCTAAGTTTTCCAAACTTTAGCTACATCTATCTCCTCGATAGTGAAGTAAGCTCTAGTTTCATCAGGTGACAACCTCCATTAATTGTCAATCAGGTGACAACCTCCATTAATTGTCAATCAGGTGACAACCTCCATTAATTGTCAAAACCTTCAAGGATCCTAGACATCGTTCCTAACCTATCTAGTGATGCTTGAACTACAATCAAGGCTTGATTCCTCCGGGATACGTAGGTAGCCTTTCATAAAAGGTCCAGCCATCCGACCACTTTGGTCACCCTGTTCCTTCGTCACTCATCTGTGATGAAGTAGCCCCTCATAGAGGTCTAAATATCTGACCACATCGGTCACTTCTAGCATATCCCCAGTAGGATCAATTGCTTGACCTCTTAGGTCATTTCCTCTTCTATTTTCCTAGCAAGAGACCAGTTTTCTCTTCCCCATTTCCCAGCGGATCTTTTCCGAACTACGGCCTGGCTTGATTCCCACTCAGGATACGTAGGTAGCCTTCCAGAGGTTCAGCCACTCGACCACCTCGGTCTCTCAATCCGTCTCGGCATTCGCCAGATCGGATCCTTTTCTATCGACAACCCCACTTGCCCTGCAAGTGACGTTGCCGAGGGGCTTCTGTAAGTACCCAAATCTGGCTCATGCCTTCCGGTTAAATTTCCCGACAATTTCGGTAAGTTTCCCGGTAATTCCCCGGACCTTCCTAGTGTTCCGGAAATATTCCGGAACTGTTCCAAAACAATTAAAGGCTGAAGGGGAAGGGGAAGCTTCCTAATTAAGAAACACATTTTTATTAATTAGGAAATGTTCTAGAATTTGCCACCTTGCATGATTCTAGAAACATGCTGAGTCACAAGGGATAATGCCGCACGGCTGCATTAGCCTTGGGTCTCTGGCCGCACGGCTTCATTAGCTATTTTCAGACTGCCTATAAATAGAGCCCTCCTCTACCCATTTTAACAACAACAATATCAACAACATCACACATAATACGTAAAATACACTCCCAAGAGCTGCTGGAAGTCCAAGAAGGTGAAGAAGAAGGCCAAGAAGCCACCTCCCTCCTCCTTGAAGATCCCAAGATCAACCTTTCCACCTAGCTCCATCCAAAGAAGAAGAGGAAGCCATTGGTAGCCTCTCATGCCCTAAACTTGCATCCTAATTGCTCTATGCGACTCTAATTGCTCATTGCATTTCATATATTGCTATTATCTTGTTTGGGACTTGGTAGATTAAAGATCATATCTTTATACCCCCTTTCCCCCTTTGCATGCATTAGGCATCCCTTGCCATTAAAGATGTAATCTTTTGAATCAAAGGTGCATCCTTTGCACCTAAAAACCCTATTTTTAAATAAAAATATCATATTCAAGCATCCTTTGCATATAAAAATCCAATCTTTATGATAAAAATGGATCCTTTGCATATGAAATCCTTTTTCAAGCATCCTTTGCATTAAAGATCATATCTTTATCCTAAATTAGCATCCTATGCTTTTCAAAATGTAATCTTTATGCATCCCTTGCATATTTAAATCCCAATTTCTTCATAAAAATGCATCCTTTGCATAAAAATCATGTCTTTATGCATCCTTTGCAAATAAAGATCATTTCTTTAAATCAAATGCATCCTTTGCAACCCAAAAATGTCATCTTTTCACTAAAAATGTCATTTTTACATGCATTCCCCCATGTCCCCATTAGCAACCTTGGAACGGACCGGTGTAAAAGATCATATCTTTACATCGTTCCTTCCATTAAAGGTTTCATAATCTCTTTAGAAAGGGACAACCTTGAACCCTATATCTCCAATTATCGCTTAAGACGAGTATGAAGCATCTATATGAGCTCGACCGTCTTAAAGCGTAGGATTGATGGGCTAAGGACCTTCCTTTTCTAAAGAACCTCATTTTGTGACTATAAAGGGAGTCATTCTCTCGATCATGCAAAGTCCCGAGGTTAAAAATGCAATGATCACAAGTCCAAGATGAGGACGGGATCATAATCCCGAATACATAAAATTCCAAGGAATCCCGAGCGACAACCAATAAATGGTTTGTACGTCCGGAAGACAACTTGGGACATTCCCCCCCCCTTATTTTCAAACACATGCACACAAGAAAGCACGCAAGCAAGCACGATTAATGAAATCTTGGGAGACTTGCTCCGGCAAGGCACCTTGGGTGAACGAAGATCCGTTCTTCCCAAGGGGTAACTTAACCTCCGAACCCATAAAACCTTTTTTTCAAAGTTTTGAGGTAATCACAATGGCGTGGCGACTCCGTTTTTCAAATTAAACCGGATGTCTTCAAACTCGCGTGAATTTCCAATACACAAAAATTTGGGACACACATTCACAATTACTAACAAACATGGAACTAACTAGTCCTCTTACAGACCATTGTTTTGATTTCTATTACAAATGAAATTACATTTGGGCCCCACATGTCATGTATCCCAGGAATCAATTTTCTTATTTTCTACTCCCACAATCTGTTAAATTTCATCTACTTTTATTTCTTCTATTTTCTTTCTGATAATTTATCTTCATCCTAAATAATCCAAGCCATATAATATTTATTTCCCTATATCAAAACAACGCAGATCAAATACAAAAATAATATAAAAATAAATTTGTTACCTTATGCCGAATTCCCTGCCGCCATTGTCACAAACTCTCCAATTCCGTCGACTTCTCTCTCTCACGACTCTCTCTCTCTCTTTTTCTCGCTTTGATTATGAAATTAATAAGGCTCCTAGGGTTTGAAAAGATGCACTTATAGTTGGGTCTCTAATATCTAAGCCCAAAAGATAACCTAGCCCAATTAAATAAAGGTAATCCAAATTAAATTAACCAAGCCCACTTAACCTGGTCCATCTAGAAAAAAAATAAAATTATTAATTAAGAAAACAAAATTCGGGTTATTACAGTGTGTTTTGGCTAGGATAGGAATTCGTTCTTTATCTCTCTTGTTCCATTGAGTTTACATTGTAATAGTTATAGGGAACAATTTTGGCTTTGTAACTCATTTCATATAGTGAATATAAAGTCTTGTCTAAGGGGCTCACTCAAGTTATATAATTTATATAACTTGAGAAAAACAATTTTTGGTGTTCTTATCCGCTGCAACCTCTTTACAAAATTGTTTTTCATTTTGAAGTGTGTGTGTGCTCTCTCAAGTGCTATCGTTGGTATTGCCAACATCTTTGATAACACTTGTTATCTAGGCCGTGACAATTTCAATAGGTATCAGAGCCTATCACTTGACATACTAAGTGCTAGATCCAGTAACCATAAACATCTTCCTGTTTTAGATGGTTCGAATTATGCATATTGGAAGATCCGCCTTCACTCACATATCAAATCAATTGATTTTCGAGCTTGGCGATCTGTAGTTAATGGTTACTCTTTTCCATTGTTACCACCGGATGAAGATGGTGACATTCAAGTCAAACTTGAAGCCGAGTGGAACAATGAAGAGATTCAACAAGCAAACTACAATGAGAAGGCTCTTAATGCTATTTTTGAGTGGGTTGACATGTACATTTTTAAACTTGTTCAAAATAGTTCCACAACTAAGGAAGCTTGGGACATTTTACAAAGGTTTTGTGAGGGAGATTCTAGTGTGCATGAAAACAAGCTTAGGGGTCTTACTAGCAAGTTTGAAAGATTGAGAATGGGTGAAAGTGAAACTATTTCTTCTTACTGTGAAAAATTGTTTGATATTACAAATAAGTGTCAACTTTTGGGTGAACCTTTTAAAAATAAAAAACTTGTTTCAAAAGTTATTAGAACCCTTCCTGAGCGTTTTAATATGAAAGTTTCATTTGAAAAGGCTCACAATCTTTCTACTATGGACATCAATTCCTTAATAAGCTTTTTGAAAATTTTTGAGTCAAATCTTGCCGATCAAAGTGAAGCTTCTAAAGGCAAGAATGTTGCTTTAAAAGTTCAATCCTCAAGTTTTTCAAATGATGAGGATGAAGAAGTTTTTGAGGAATTAGATGAGGATGCCAGTGTTGCTTTACATGCTAGGAAATATAATTCTATGTTAAGAAAGTTTAACAAAGAAAATGTGCAGGTTAAAGCAAAAGAGCAACAAACCAAGGTGTACAATTCAATGCCGAAGAGGACATTTCCATCTACTCAGAAAGCTGGTCCCATGAGAAGAGCATCATCAGATCAATCTAGGTCTAATTCTAAGTATCTTAAATCAATTCAATGTCATGCTTGCTCTGGATGGGGTCACTATTCAAACGAGTATACAAACACTCTAAGAAATATGGGAAAGAACCTATGGGTATCTCTCTGTGACAATGAAGAGGTGGGGACCAATCAGTCTGAAGATTCAGATAAAACATCAATGGTAGTCACCATTTGTGACTTGGACTCTGAAAGTGTTATCTCGAGTGTTACCCAAGCTGGGATAACACCTGAGACCACATCGAGCAGGTATAACAATTTTAGTTTATCTAATGTTGTTTGTTTTATGGGTTCCATTTGTTGGGTTTTATGGGTCCATGTGCAGCGGAATTAGCATCTAAATAACACAAAACCCAAGAGCCCTAAGATCCGTTCTATATGATTAAATTGAATTCATATGAGATAGAATTTACCAACCTTAATTGCTTTCCGTTCTTGAGCTATCGATCAATCTATCAATGTGATTTTGAATCACAAACTTCGATCTTCAAAAACATGAATCTTCAGATTAGAACTCCAGGCCTTGATCGTCGTACGAGCGAAGACCCTCTAGTAGTATCCACACCTTTGAATGAACCAAGAACAGTTCTTGAGGATTGCTAGATCCTTAAACCCTAGAATGAATATTGAGAAACCCTTTTGTGATTTTTCCTTTTAGAAAATTAGGTTGTGTTTTTGGTTGCTCACAGACTCATATTTATACTACTATAGTATTAATATTTGTGCCCTAATCGTATTAGGAAACTAGGTTGTAAACCGCCTCTGGCAAGACATGTCACGCGACCGCTGACAGCCTCTGGGCTAGGTCTGTCGTGCTAGTACTTAAGCAAGATCAGGAACTCTCAATTTTCTTTCTTTGGTTTAACAAATTCATTCTAGTTGTGTGTGACCCAATAGGATTATATTATGTTGGCAATGAGCTCGATCATATCGACCCTCATAAAACATAAGCGGACTCTAGCAAGCCATTATATCTACCCAATTAATATAACATAAGAGTTCACGTTTCCAATGGTACACTTCCATTTCTCCCTTTGTCTCATGATGTTATATTGAACACAAGTCATGGTCCACGTCAACTTGTATTATTTCAATGCTTTCTCGATACTGAGTACAATGATAATCAAATCGCATTGGGGTATGGCCATACACTTTCATCATTATCACTCATCGAGGGGCCCAAGCAAAACATCTCTCTTTCGAGGGACAAATTCCATCTTGACTTATCATCCTTCCCATCATGAATCCGATCATGCCAAAGATAGCCTTTATAAATATCGTGTTAAGATATCTTTTGACTAAAATCAAACATAACTTTCATCATATGTAAGGTCATGATAATCTCAGGTCTAGGGACTAAATGAAGTGACCATATAAGATTTAATTATGACATTTGACCATGACATAAAACTCATACGGGTCAAGTCCAGTCACTTGTTCTCTAACAAGTACCCATAAATTTAATGTGCATCTCTATGCATTTAATCATCATATGATTATCCATTAACATTTATACTAATTATTCACTTAATAATTAGGGACGGAGATTATTACAATAAATATGAAAAATATATAATAATCAAATAATAAACCTTTTCTATAATAAATGATAAAGATGATACATAACGATTTTAAGTTAAACATAACTAAAGCCTAGGACATTACACCAACAATCTCCACTTGCACTAGGCTCCATCTATGCATCAAATACTCATGGACCTAACACAACCATCATGCTTCAGCCTGTGCAAGGGTCTTTGTAAGTGAATCCCTAATGTCATCATCGGTTGATACTTTGCATATCTTAACGTTTTCTCATTCTTTGTGAATTCTCGAAAAACGTCTAATTATGTGTTTGGATCACCGTTGTGACCTTGGTTCCATTGTTTTGCACAAATGACACCATATTTATCACAACAAAGTTTCAACGATTAGTGATACTTGGAACATTTTCAAAACACTAAATGAACTTTTGATCCAAACTTCCTCTTTTTAGCTACATCATATGTTGCTAAAATTCGGCCTTAGTAGTAGAATCGGCTATGATTTTCTACTTGGAACTCTTCCAATCAAAATCGCACCTCTTATAAACATAAACACAAATCCTAATTGCGATTTTAAAATAACTTTGTCAGTTTGGAAGCTAGCATCTATGTAACCCTTACAACAAGATTATTTTCCAACCTTTCAAATACCAAGAACGTATCCTTAGCTCTTCTTAAGTACTTAAGGATCATCTTAACTGCCATCCAATGATTTTCAACAGGATCAGATTGGTATCGACTCGTCATGCTTAGAGAATACGAGACGTCGGGTCTAGTACAAATCATGGCATACATGACAGATCCAAATGCCGGAGCATATAGAATTTCATTCATTCCCTTTTGCTCATCAGTTTTCATAAGACAATGAGTATTGCTAAGAGAAACACCATGACCTATTGACAAGTTACTTTTATTAGACTCTTCTTAGAACCTTGTCAATGTGAGTATTTTGACTCAAACCAATTTATCCTTGTAGATCTATCTCTATAGATCTTGATGCCAAGGATGTAAGCGGCTTCACCCATATCTTTCATTGAGAAACCTTTCTTTGACCAAGACTTGACAGTCTTAAGTGTCGGAACTTTGTTTTTCCAATGAGTAAGATATCATTGTAATAAAACAATAGAAATAATACTACTCTCCCACTGAATTTCATGCATACACAAGGTTCATCTTCGTACTTGATGAAATCAAACTCTTTGACCGATTCATCAAAATGAAAATTCCAATTCCTCGAAGCTTGCTTCAACTCATCTTATGGATCTTGCAACATGCATACTTTATTAGAATTTCTCGGATTGACAAAACTTCGGGTTGTGTACTATTCACATCCTTAATAATCTTTCCATTTTAAGAAAGTCGTTTGACATCCATTTGTCATATCACATGGTCATAATATGTGATAATGGCAATTGAAACTCTAACAGACTTCGGCATTGTAACTGGCAAAAAGGTTTCAACATAGTCAATACTATGAATTTTCCTAAATCCCTTTGTTACAATCCTTAGTCATGAAATTATACACCTTCCCATCCATGTCGGTCTTGAAGACCTACTTGCACCTTTAGTTTTTACACCTTTAGGTGGATCAATCAAGTTCCAAACTTGATTATCAGCCATGGATTGTAATTCGGACTTCATGGCCTCTTGCCATTTTTCCGAATCAGGAGAGGACATCGCTTCTTGATAGCAAGTATGTTCATCATTTTCGATAAACTCCACTTCATCACTTTCCGTAATGAGAAATCAATATTTCTTGAGTTCGGATCGTAACCTATCCGATCTACGATGGACTTGTGCATATTGAACCGGTTCCACAACTCTTTGTGAACTTGGTTCCATCTCTACTCTTGGTTCCATATTATTTTCGGGTTTTTGAACTCCTTCAAGATTAATTTTACTCCCACTAGATTCTTTATTGAGAAACTATTTCTCAAGAAAGGAATCGTACAGAGCAATAAACATTTTGTTCTCTTTGCGGTTGTAAGATTAATTTCCAAAAATAACCTTGTCAGATTTGGTGCTAACTTAACAGAGACAAATCTCTTCTTATAAGCTTTGCAAACCCAAATCTTCATGAAAGACAAACTAAGTTTTCTTTCATGCCACTTCTCATGTGGGGCCTTAGAAACCGATTTAGTAGGGACTCAATTCAGTGTAACCGCATTATTTCTAATGCATATCCTCAAAAGGAAATAGGAAAGTCAAATTGACATATCATCGAACGAACCATGTCCTATAAGGTTCAATTACTCCTATCAGACACACCATACAACGTGGTGTTCCGGGTGGAGTCAACTCTGAAACGATTTCATAGTTTTGAGATGATTGTCAAACTCTTGGCTCAAATATTAATCACCTCGATCTAATCGAAGTACTTAATAGTTTTGCCAAGTTGTTTTGTACTTCATCTTGAAATGCTCGAAACATCTCAAATGATTCACCTTTGGACTTCATCAGATAGACATAGTCATATCTAGATAAGCCATCGGTGAATGTGATTAAATACCAAAATTCTCCCCTAGCAATGCTGCTTAATAGTCCACATACATCTCATGTATAATGACCAATAAGTCACTAGCCCTCCCACTACTCTTAGTGTAGGGTGGTTTGGTCAATAATCCCAATAAACAAGATCCACATTTCTCAAATGATTCAGAGTCATATGAGTCTAAAAGCCCATGTTAATGGAGTTTAGATATATGTTTCTTATTTATCTGACCAAGCCGGCAATTCCATATGAACGCGTCATTCATATTATTTGGTTTAGATTTCCCATTTATATTATAGATATCTTCAATATTATTTTGTTTCTCATCATCAAGAATATGAAGACCATTCAATGACACATGCAATACAATAAGGCATATCATTAAATAAATATAAAACTTTTTATTCTCAATAAGAAAATTATATCCTTCATCATCCATATAAGAAACAAAAATAATACTCCTACCCAAATCCAAAACTTAGTAATATTTGTTCGAAACAAGTACTAGTTCACTAGGTAAATTGACTTCATAAGTCCCTATGGCTAATGCAGCAACTCTTGCTTCATTCCCACACATAGGTTTAATTTACCTTCTTTGAGTAGATTTCTATTCTTTATTCCTTGCACATTTTAACAAATATGGGATCTATGTCCGGTATCATATACCCAAGAACAAGAATTCGAAAGGAAAATAATACTCCTACCCAAATCCGAAACTTAGTAACATTTGTTCGAAACAAGTACTAGTTCACTAGGTAAATTGACTTCATAAGTCCCTATGGCTAATGCAGCAACTCTTGCTTCATTCCCACATATAGGTTTAATTTACCTTCTTTGAGTAGCTTTCTATTCTTTATTCCATGCACATTTTAACAAATGTGAGATCCATGTCCGGTATCATATACCCAAGAACAAGAATTCGAAAGGAAAATATCTATCTTATAGATACTTGAAGTAGTAGCAATCATATTGCCCTTCTTTACCTTTTAGGCCTTCCTAATAAGCCTTGCAACATTGCTTCCAATGACAATCTCATTACAATGGTAGCAAAATGCATCCTTTTGAGACACTTTGGGTTTAGCCTCTTCGACTTTGGCAACTTTTGCCCTAGGTTTAGCAACCTTTGCTTTACCTACTTTGTGTTTCCTTTTAAACCCTTTCTTGTGTTAACCATTAACACAATCCTCTCTTTCCTAGCTTGCACTTGGAACATTTCCTTTGTGCGTTGTGCTAGAACAAAAGTAACTTCCATATGTTCGAGGTTCTTTATAAGAGCCTTTAAACATGGTGGCAATTATAAGGCAAGCAATATTATTAGAATCATCAACATGTTTCTAATGTTGCTCCTTATTTGCCCTTTGCAACATTTGCAGCAGGTTCAACAGGAATGGATTCATCAAGAACGTACATATTTGCCTAAGAACTATTCTTTAGGCTTCTGATCCAATCAGAATTATCTGTACCGTTCCTTTCGAACTTTGTCCTTCATAAGGACGTATCGCAATTTATTATGTAATGCTACTTCTACAACAAAATATGCAAACTATATGAACACATATCAATATCAACACATTTATCATCTAAGAGCAAATCATGTATTTCACAAATACTCCCACTAAATTATACACCTTTCAATGCAAATAAGCATAATATATATTTAATGGGCTAAGATCCAACTTTAATTTAATCTCAAGTACGCTATGGCGCACCGCTCAAGATTAAATTAATTAGGTAGAAAACATCAATCATATCGTATATGACTCTTAGATCTTTTATGAGATTTATTTAAGACATCATATGTCTAAGCATATTTTAATCTCATCTTATGCCTTGGGTCCAAAACCATTTTGATAACCCAATTAAGTTCATCCACTTTAAATGTATAGGAACCACTTGAATGCGCGCTCGCCGAAAATATATATAAATATATAAGGAGTCGCCACGCCGTTTTAAGAGGAAACATTGAAAACCTTTGTTTTAGAGAGAAAACATGAGTTCGGGGGTCAGGTTACGTGTTGGGAAGAATCGAGAGTTCACCCAACACGCCTCGTCCATAGACGAGTCTTTCAAAACACATCCAAGTAAATCCAAAGTGTGTGCAAATATCGATAATAAACGAAATGTGATAGAATGCATCTTATTAATTATGAAACGAGAAATTACATATTGTGAGCCCATTATTTAGGGAGGCCACATCCCTGATACAAACAAACTAGAACAGATTACAAAGGAAAAGAGTCACTGCAGATGGGTCATGTGTGTCGCATGACACATCGTACCAGTGACCACATGTGTCGCGTGACACAGGATCACTTGGGGACGAAGATGTCGCGTGACACATATGAGCCTTCTGCAGAAACCTCACAATATGAACTCAGAAATTAACAGAAGCTATACAGATCTAATTAACAAGCTGGATTATGAACGAAAAACATAAACAACGTCAAATCGACCCAGGGAGTGTGGATATGGGTAGATCCACACCCCCTTAGGGGCTCAAACACCAAATTCAACCAAATCAATCAATATGAGCTCAATTACACAATCTATGCAAGTTAAACAGAGAGATTGCGATTGGGATTCAAATTCGAGATAGCTAGGATCCGACATCGAATCCAAACAAAATAAATCTATAAAATTGCAAGGAATTAAATGAGAGAGAGAGAGAGGGTTAGGGAATTGTTACCCTTGTTGATTCCACGAATTCTATATCTAGTCAGATATAGAATCCTTCAATTCTTCGTTGTAGATCTCACAGCTCTGATCCAAGGGTTCCAATTGGTGTAGGTAGAGAATTGGGTTTGGATGAGAGGGATTAGTGGGTTGGAAGGTAGGAGAGAGAGAGGTTTTGTGCTTGGGACGCTCGTTACACTGCTATTTTGGCAGAGTAACAGTAGGCTAGAATTGGGATCCATTTTAATGAGGGGGAGGGTCTTATTTATAGGCTGCAGTTGCCGCCTTAGTATGTCGCACGACCTTACGCGTCCACTTTCCATGCCTCAAGCCGTCGCGTGACACAAGGTGGCTCAACCGCTTTTGGCGCCAAAAACCAGTTTCTGGAACATTCCGGGAAAATACCCAAAAGGTCCAACAGGTTTTATTCCCAAGGGGTCCTTTGGCATGAATGATGTACCAAAAGGTACTTCCTTCGCGGGAAACTCATGGAACGTTTCCGAAAGTCTCGGGATAGGCCGGGAATTTACCAAAACGCCCCTTAATATAGTTTTATTATATTAAAATGCATCGAAAAGGTTGCGAATTGGATTGGCATACTTACAGAGCCCCTCGGCAACGTCACTTTTGGAAAAAGTGGGGTTGTCGATAAAATAAGACCCAATCTCAATGAGCGGCTGGGGTTAAGGTGAAGGGCTAGAAGGGTGAGAAGGGGAAAATTATGGCTGGACCTTTCTGAGAAAGGATTCCTACGTATCCCTTTAAGAAGGGAATCAAGCCAAATCGTAGTTCGGAATTACCAATACTGACTACAAGCAAGAAAGGGGTAGAGATGTGTCTTCATACCTTTGCTGTGCTTACCTGTGACTTCTGTTGTGCTCCGCTTGAGAGGCTTTTCTTGGGTTTGGCTCTGATTGAGAGGCTTTTCTTCTTGGTGGGCTCCGCTAGAGAGGCTTTTTCCTTTGGTTTGGCTCTGCTTGAGAGGCTTTTCTTCTTTGTGTGCTCCGCTAGAGAGGCTTTTCTTTTTTGTGTGCTCCGCTAGAGAGGCTTTTCTTCTTTGTGTGCTCCGCTAGAGAGGCTTTTCTTCTTTGTGTGCTTCGCTAGAGAGGCTTTTCTTTTGGTTTGGCTCTGCTTGAGAGGCTTTTCTTCTTTGTGGGCTCCGCTAGAGAGGCTTTTTCCTTTGGTTTGGCTCTGCTTGAGAGGCTTTTCTTCTTTGTGTGCTCCGCTAGAGAGGCTTTTCTTCTTTGTGTGCTCCGCTAGAGAGGCTTTTCTTCTTGGTGGGCTCCGCTAGAGAGGCTTTTTCCTTTGGTTTGGCTCTGCTTGAGAGGCTTTTCTTCTTTGTGTGCTCCGCTAGAGAGGCTCTTTCCTTTGGTTTGGCTCTGCTTGAGAGGCTTTTCTTCTTTGTGGGCTCCGCTAGAGAGGCTTTTCTTGGGTTTGGCTCTGCTTGAGAGGCTTTTCTTGGTTTGGCTCTGCTTTAGAGGCTTTTCTTGGTTTGGCTCTGCTTGAGATGCTTTTCTTGGGTTTGGCTCTGCTTGAGAGGCTTTTCTTGGTTTGGCTCTGCTTGAGAGGCTTTTTTCTGGGTGTGCTCTGCTTGGGAGGCTTTTTTCTGGGTGTGCTCTGCTTGAGAGGCTTTTTTCTGAGTGTGCTCTGCTTGGGAGGCTTTTTCTGGGTGTGCTCCGCTTGGGAGGCTTTTTTTCTGGGTGTGCTCTGCTTGGGAGGCTTTTTTCTGGGTGTGCTCTACTTGAGAGGCTTTTTTCTGAGTGTGCTCTGCTTGGGAGGCTTTTTCTGGGTGTGCTCTGCTTGGGAGGCTTTTTCTGGGTGTGCTCTGCTTGAGAGGCTTTTCTTCTTGGTGGGCTCCGCTAGAGAGGCTTTTTCCTTTGGTTTGGCTCTGCTTGAGAGGCTTTTCTTGGGGCTGGCTCTGCTTGAGAGGCTTTTCTTGGTTTGGCTCTGCTTGAGAGGCTGTTCTTGGTTTGGCTCTGCTAGAGAGGCTTTTCTTGGGTTGGCTCTGCTTGAGAGGCTTTTCTTCTTGGTGGGCTCCGCTAGAGAGGCTTTTTCCTTTGATTTGGCTCTGCTTGAGAGGCTTTTCTTCTTTGTGTGCTCCGCTAGAGAGGCTTTTCTGGGTTTGGCTCTGCTTGAGAGGCTTTTCTTGGTTTGGCTCTGCTTGAGAGGCTTTTCTTCTTGGTGGGCTCCGCTAGAGAGGCTTTTTCCTTTGGTTTGGCTCTGCTTGAGAGGCTTTTCTTGGGGCTGGCTCTGCTTGAGAGGCTTTTCTTCTTGGTGTGCTCCGCTTGGGAGGCTTTTTTCTTGGTGTGCTCTGCTTGAGAGGCTTTTTTCTGGGTGTGCTCCGCCTGGGAGGCTTTTTTCTGGGTGTGCTCCGCTTGAGAGGCTTTTTTCTGGGTGTGCTCCGCTTGAGAGGCTTTTCTTCTTTGTGTGCTCCGCTAGAGAGGCTTTTCTTCTTTGTGTGCTCCGCTAGAGAGGATTTTCTGGGTTTGGCTCTGCTTGAGAGGCTTTTCTTGGTTTGGCTCTGCTTGAGAGGCTTTTCCTGGGTTTGGCTCTGCTTGAGAGGCTTTTCTTGGTTTGGCTCTGCTTGAGAGGCTTTTCTTGGGTTTGGCTCTGCTTGAGAGGCTTTTCTTGGTTTGGCTCTGCTTGAGAGGCTTTTTTTCTTGGTGGGCTCCGCTAGAGAGGCTTTTCTTCTTGGGTTTGGCTCTGCTTGAGAGGCTTTTCTTGGTTTGGCTCTGCTTGAGAGGCTTTTTCTTGGTTTGGCTCTGCTTGAGAGGCTTTTCTTGGGGCTGTCACAGATACGCATGCTTTTTTTTGGGACTTTTAGTTTCACTGATATGGGAACTTTGCTTGCCAGGGAGCAGGTTCCTTTCGGTGCTTTACTGATCTTGAAACTTTGCTTGCCAGGGAGCAGGTTCCTCTCGGTGCTTTGGGGCCACTTGTCTCGTTGCGTACTGCTGGGGAGACTAACATAGGTACGGCTTCTTTGCCTCAGCTTTGGCTGAGGGCCAGTCTTCGAGGTTCAGTGAGCATTATTGTCTGGATTCTAGGGCAGCTGGGGCTCTTCTTTCTTTGGCAAGCATTGTTTGGGGATTGGGCAGCTGGGGCTCTTTTCTTGACAATCATTGTTTGAGGGCTGAGGCTACCACTTGTTGACGTTTGCTGGGGAGATTGACAGATACGGACTCTTTGTCTCGGTTTATCATGCAAAATAGGCTCTTGAAGTCGCCGAGACTAGTGAGCCTTGTTGTCTGGTTTCTAGGGCAGCTGGGGCTCTTCTTTCTTTTTTTTTCTTTGACGAGCACTGCTTGGGGGCTGAGGCAACTGGGACTCTTTCCTCTTTGGGGTTGACAGATGCGGACTCTTTGTCTCGGCTCATCATGCAGAATGGGCTTTGAAGTCGTCGGGACTGGTGAGCCTTGTTGCTTAAATTCTGGGGCAGCTGGGGCTCTTCTTTCTTTTTTCTTTCTTTGACAAACACTGTTTGAAGACTGGGGCTGCTGGGGCTCTTTCATATGATGCCGATGAGTCAGGGTCTGATGAAGATAATAAAGGCGGGGTCTGCCACCTGCAGGATTTGGAATCCCTGTCCAAGATTGTGATTCGAGGAGCAGTCCTCACGATCACATCACGATCACCTGATTATTGTACTCTGCGGGGGGAGACACAACACTCAAGACACTTTGCATTTTATTCGACTCTTGCTTATGCATTATTAATCTTTGGTTGCACAAGTCCATCTCAGCTGGGGAGAATAGGGAAGTGAGGGTTTTGCACGGCTTGGTGAGCAGATATGTCTGTATCAGTTGCTCTATGAGGGATTGTGTATGGGACGAAAAGTGTTTGTAATGGGGTTGACCCTCTCCCGTTATAGGGGAAACGTATAAGTGATGGTGCAGCTTAGGCAAGTCGGGGACGCTCCCGGGAGTACTGGTTGCAGCAGGTCCCTTGCTAGTGAGGACAGAGTGTATCGCGCGTCTGAGACAGTAAGCAGCAGAGGGGGAAGAGAATGATTCCGGCTTGGAGAAGCCCCAGTTGACAGTACAAAGCAATCTTGGAGGGAATCTGGTAAGGAGAGACGGAGGGATACCTTAACCAAAGCCCCAGCTTGAGGATATTCCATGCAGCTTCATCGCAGGCAGAGTCATCTTGTGGCCGAGGAGGCAACTCATCATTTCAAATCGCAGTCAATCAGTCGCTGGACAAGACTCGGAAGTGTTTACGTGCAGGGGCGTATTTTTCGAGGGTGGGAATGAATCCCGAGTTCTGTATGACACTCTCGCTTTTGGTTTAACTCTTTTGGGAGAGTATAAGCATCACAAGGCGTGGAAAGTGTATGGAAGCCCCTGCTGACCGAAACGGTGTTTAGCTCTATCTTCCTATGATGTAGAAATAGAAGACTTGTCGAGACACTTGAAAACCTGTCTTGTTCGTGATGATCACAAAGCTGCTTAAAACCCTTTATTAATGTTCGGGTTAGTCAACCGCCAAAGCTGATATGAGCAAATATTTCAATCAATCCTGAGGAGAAAGCCCACTGACATCGAGAATCAAACTCGGAAGGATAGACAGTGTATGGGCATGGCCCTTGCTGAGACCGGATTTTCTGAGATTTGTTTGTGATTTCGACCGGACCAATTATGGTTGCCTACGTTCCCCTCCATAGGAGGAGCTCAGGTCGCCGTAGTTCGGGTTTATCCCGAATGAAAAGAATGAACGATGAAGTTCGGGGATGTGAGGACCTTCGAAGATTTTAAGAATTGAAAAATATGTCCTCTTAGAGTGTCGATGGGAGACACAGATGCGAAGCCCCAGTGGGACGTCCACGGCGAGTGTTTGCGGAGTAGAAATGAAATATGCTCACATACAACGTCGAATGAACGGACGAAATTTGCACAATCTTCAATTGATGGTCCTTTGAGCCGGGATGGACTTGGCTCCGCTTTAAGCAATAGTCTGTTTTAGATCTCGACGATATTGGACTGAGACTGCTATCCGGTAGTAACTGCGGCTGGGCTTCGGGGTTTCTATCGGTCTTCGGGTGATTCAGGATATCATGACCTCTTAAAACGAGAGGTCGGCTAGGCTTTTTGCTGACTGTACCTCTAAAGATGAGAGGTTGGCTCTTGGGTATGTATTTGGGATTTCTAAGATGAGGGAAATCTGTGGTTGCATCTTTGCTGCCTCTAAGGATGAGAGGTCAAATCTGGCTTTGCCAAGGTCAAAGGTAACGGTAATGGGAATGTGACTGTCCTCTAAAATCGAGAGGACGGCTTGGGATCGGTTAGAGGTAATGGTGAGGGGACATCTGTGCTGTCTCTTTGTTCGCTCTGAGACTCCTCTTGAGTAACGACCGGATCCTTTGACTTTTTGCTTTCGAGAGAATCGCTGGGGACTAGGCTCTCTTTCTTTTTTTTTATATTCTCTTTTTTTTATTTTTGTCTCTCTTTTTTTTCTTTTTTTGAGAGGAAAATTTCAGCTAGTCCCCAGGATGGATCATTGCTTTCCGTCGTTCTTGAGCTTGGACACGGTCGCTCTTCTTTTGACTTGCGGGAGTCTCAAGGATAGTCCCTCTTCTTCGGACGATGGCTAAATGGGTTTCAAAGCGTGCCGATCCTGAAATGAAGGGGTATTGTTTAGGTGAGGGTAAGGTGATGGTTTCCTAGGGGTGAGAGGTTTCAACCGCAGTCCCTACCGGATACTCCGAACGAGATTGAGTCTTCATTTGCTTGCTTAAGCTTACTTCGAGGAAGATCCGTGCAAATTTATCGAACGAGATTATGAAAAAAGTGTGAGCATATGGGACTCAAGATGGGGATATCAGTCGATTTTCTCGCTCCGATTAATTAAAACATTAGTCATTTCAAAACGTTAGTCGGTGAGCAGCACAAGTGATCATTTCGAATAAGACCATTTCAATTAAGTGTAACGCAGGTGTACTAGTAATGTCTCGAGTCTAGCAAGAAGAGAAACAAAGATTTTATCACTGCAAAGCAAAATTGGTCCAACTTGGACTCGACAGACTCATGTCCGACAGTGGACATTCTAGACCCTACGAGGACTGATCGACTGCTTCAACATTGGATGGACGGAAGAGCATCGTCGCCATCGGTGCGGTGAGGACCCTTTTTCAATCTCTTTGTCCTTCACAAATCGCCCTCCTTATCTTTAGCAATCTGAGCAAACAACCAGGCCTCCTGCTTGCGAGGAAAAAATGTCTTCAAGTGTAGCTCGCAACTTCTTGATGGACACTCCTTTTGCACTCTGCTGCTGACCCATGGGATATGCGCTTCCAGATTTGTGGGCCATAGTCTTCTCTGCACCGAGCATTTTGGATTCTGAGTCAGATGGACGACTGCTCGGGCACTTGAACTGCTTCCGCCTCATGAATATGGACCACTGAGCGCTGGGAACGAGAGCGCACACCCAACTTGCCATAACCTTTGCAAAGGTGAAGAGGTGAGAGCGTGTATAAGGCTGAGAATATAGAATCTTGAGAAGGTACGGGAGAGGGAAGAATACGGAAGGAGACGGACTCGTGCAACACTTTATTAATCTTCAAGTAGAAATCGGTGTCTTTTAAGTCCTAGGGTCGGTTGGAAAAGGATAAGCCTTTATTCACATAATCTAGACCTCGGGGAAACCTAACGACACATCATCAAGAAATACACCAAATGCGTTGAGTCAAAATTAATAATAGGCGACAGTACCTAATCCAAACCAAAGCATTTATGGGACGAACGAGCAGCCCCAATTTCTGAAGAAATTTGGGCAGCATAACGGGTATTCCTGAAGAATTTCAAGGAAAAATCCGGCATGACCTCTCGTCGGTGCACGTTGACAAAGCGACATGATCTCTCGTTAGAACATGCCGTGGGAACGACATGTCCTCTCGTGAAACCATGTTGCGTTGGCAACATGCCCACACGTGCTAGGTTTGGGGGAGGTACGAAAGCCTTTTAAAAATTTTGAAACAATTCATTTTAGAGTATTTGAAAATGTCGTGTCAAAAACCAACCGTTTTGGGTGAGGTTTAAATGTGTGGTGCCACCTATAACGCACTAGGGGTATGGGTTTGACATTAGGCGCTCAAGCGTAGGTGAATTTCATGGCCGTCCGCGATGCCGTCAATCGCACCCGAGGGTTCTAGATCTACGTGATGTAGTGTGCGGGGATGGCTATGTTCCTTTATTTATAAAAATGATTTTTTTATTTTATTTTTTTTTGTTTTTTTATTTGTTTCCCTTTTTTTTTTAAGAAGAAAACACACACCCTCACACAAGGTAAACAGGGAACAATAACCAAATGAGTCACGCTTTGGTCCAAGGGACTGCCCTCAAACCAGTCTTCTGATGATCTGTTCAGTGGCCACCTTTTGTCGCGTGACACAGGACAACCAGAGACAAAGGTGTCGCACGACTTGGGTGGTCACTGAACCAGCAGTTCCTCAAATCATCAAATCAGCCCCTGCTTTACCATATCAAGAGCAACACAGAGATACCAATGCACAACAAATGACCACAAGCACAAAGGGCTCACAAGTTCCATAATCAACAAAATGTAGGCATCACAAATGATTATCGAATAATGTACACAACATGGATGCATTGGATGTTTTTTGACTAAACGAAAGCTTGACCCACTTAACACTTGAAAAACAGGTTTTCAAGTGAAGTCCCCAATGAGTCGCCATCGAATGCGCGCTCGCCGAAAATATATATAAATATATATAAGGAGTCGCCACGCCGTTTTAAGAGGAAACATTGAAAACCTTTGTTTTAGAGAGAAAACATGAGTTCGGGGGTCAGGTTACGTGTTGGGAAGAACCGAGAGTTCACCCAACACGCCTCGTCCATAGACGAGTCTTTCAAAACACATCCAAGTAAATCCAAAGTGTGTGCAAATATCGATAATAAACGAAATGTGATAGAATGCATCTTATTAATTATGAAATGAGAAATTACATATTGTGAGCCCATTATTTAGGGAGGCCACATCCCTGATACAAACAAACTAGAACAGATTACAAAGGAAAAGAGTCACTGCAGATGGGTCATGTGTGTCGCATGACACATCGTACCCGATGACCACATGTGTCGCGTGACACAGGATCACTTGGGGACGAAGGTGTCGCGTGACACATATGAGCCTTCTGCAGAAACCTCACAATATGAACTCAGAAATTAACAGAAGCTATACAGATCTAATTAACAAGCTAGATTATGAACGAAAAACATAAACAACGTCAAATCGACCCAGGGAGTGTGGATATGGGTAGATCCACACCCCCTTGGGGGCTCAAACACCAAATTCAACCAAATCAATCAATATGAGCTCAATTACACAATCTATGCAAGTTAAACAGAGAGATTGCGATTTGGATTCAGTAATTCAGATAGCTAGGATCTGATTACTGAATCCAAACAAAATAGAACTATAAAATTGCAAGGAATTAAATGAGAGAGAGAGAGAGGGTTAGGGAATTGTTACCCTTGTTGATTCCACGAATTCTATATCTAGTCAGATATAGAATCCTTCAATTCTTCGTTGTAGATCTCACAGCTCTGATCCAAGGGTTCCAATTGGTGTAGGTAGAGAATTGGGTTTGGATGAGAGGGATTAGTGGGTTGGAAGGTAGGAGAGAGAGAGGTTTTGTGCTTGGGACGCTCGTTACACTGCTATTTTGGCAGAGTAACAGTAGGCTAGAATTGGGATCCATTTTAATGAGGGGGAGGGTCTTATTTATAGGCTGCAGTTGGCTGCCTTAGTATGTCGCACGACCTTACGCGTCCACTTTCCATGCCTCAAGCTGTCGCGTGACACAAGGTGGCTCAACCGCTTTTGGCGCCAAAAACCAGTTTCTGGAATATTCCGGGAAAATACCCAAAAGGTCCAACAGGTTTTATTCCCAAGGGGTCCTTTGGCATGAATGATGTACCAAAAGGTACTTCCTTCGCGGGAAACTCATGGAACGTTTCCGGAAGTCTCGGGATAGGCCGGGAATTTACCAAAACGCCCCTTAATGCAGTTTTATTATATTAAAATGCATCGAAAAGGTTGCGAATTGGATTGGCGTACTTACACCACCATTTCCTAATCTTGCTCGCACAACGAATAGAATCAAAGTACCTCGCTATGGCGAGCCCACCCAAAACTATCCAAGTGGTCTCAAGTGTTTTAATCATGGATTGGCATAAAGAACTTAAAAGTTAAATTAAGGTTCTTTTAAAGCATATTATAAGCATATCAACAATGATAATCATAATGTACACCAGGTAAGTTCCTAGGAAAATAGGTGAGCCACAAGGACTACTTAAGTACCAAATATCTCCTTCGACAGAACTCTCCTAGACATGCACAATTAGAATACCAGCTCTGATTTGCAACATAATCAATACTTTGTATAATGACTTGTTTCTCACAAACAATCAGATTTCTTAAAATTTTGCGTAAATCGACTTGTTTCTCATAAACAATCAGAGAACAAAATTTTAATGTTTCAATTTAAAAATTCAGGAAAATACAATTCAATGTTTCAACTAAACATCTAACAAAACTCTTAACACTTAAGAACATATAATTCATGCATCGCAACAATTAATAAAAATCATATTTCAATTAACTAAGCATGCATAAATCTTGAATTAATTTAGCATAGCCCTATAAATTTAATTTCCAGAAATTTACAGCAACCAGATTGAAACAGAAACATATCAGATTGTAAACATATTCACAGATTAGCAGGAAAATTTAACAAACTGATTCTGCCCAGAATTGGCAAGATCTGTCGCGTGACAGAAGCTTCCTGAAGGCCAGATCTGTCGCGCGACCAGACGAGCCCATCAGACTGCCCATGGCCAACTCTGTCGCGTGACAGAAGCCAACTCTGTCGCATGACAGAAGCCAACTCTGTCGCGTGACCAGAGTTGCCAGACTAGCAGATTTTTCCAGCTTCAATCAATTCCAATCATAAAGCAATTAAATCAAATAAACAGCTTTTAACTGAATTAATTCAATATGAACAGAAAACGATTTTGGCACATTGTTTCAAAATAATGAAAACTATCGCATACAAAAACATGCAACGAACATATAAACAATTTATATAAACATTCTAGCATGTTAATTCAAACTTAACCATACGAACGGGGCTCTGATACCACTGTTGGGTTTTATGGGTCCATGCGCAGCGGAATTAACATCTAAATAACACAAAACCCAAGAGCCCTAAGATCCATTCTATACGATTAAATTGAATTCCTATGAGATAGAATTTACCAACCTTAATTGCTTTCCATTCTTGAGCTATCGATCAATCTATCATTGTGATTTTGAATCACAAACTTCGATCTTCAAAAACTTGAATCTTCATATTAGAACTCTAGGCCTTGATCGTCGTACGAGCGAAGACCCTCTAGTAGTATCCACACCTTTGAATGAACCAAGAACAGTTCTTGAGGATTGCTAGATCCTTAAACCCTAGAAAGAATATTGAGAAACCCTTTTGTGATTTTTCCTTTTAGAAAATTCGGCTGTGTTTTTGGCTGCTCACAGACTCATATTTATACTACTATAGTATTAATATTTGTGCCCTAATCGTATTACGAAACTAGGTTGTAAACCGCCTCTGGCAAGATATGTCGCGCGACCGCTGACAGCCTCTGGCAGGCCATTATGTCTACCCAATTAATATAACGTAAGAGTTCACGTTTCCAATGGTACACTTCCATTTCTCCCTTTGTCTCATGATGTTATATTGAACACAAGTCATGGTCCACGTCAACTTGTATTAGTTCAATGCTTTTTCGATACTGAGTACAATGATAATCCAATCGCATTGGGGTATGACCATACACTTTCATCATTATCACTCATCAAGGGGCCCAAGCAAAACATCTCTCTTTCGAGGGACAAATTCCATCTTTACTTATCATCCTTCCCATCATGAATCCGATCATGCCAAAGATAGCCTTTATAAATATCGTGTTAAGATATCTTTTGACTAAATCAAACATAACTTTCATCATATGTAAGGTCATGATAATCTCAGATCTAGGGACTAAATGAAGTGACCATATAAGATTTAATTATGACATTTGACCATGACATAAATCTCATACGGGTCAAGTCCAGTCACTTGTTCTCTAACAAGTACCCATAAATTTAATGTGCATCTCTATGCATTTAATCATCATATGATTATCCATTAACATTTATACTAATTATTCACTTAATAATTAGGGACGGATATTATTACAATAAATATGCAAAATATATAATAATCAAATAATAAACCTTTTCAATAATAAACGATAAAGATGATACATAACGGTTTTAAGTTAAACATAACTAAAGCCCTGTGAGAGTGCTGGTAAGTGCCTTGCACATCATATCATCTTCATTGGAGACGAAACACATTGTAGCCTCCAAATGTTGCATATGGCTTTGGGCGTTGGTCGCACCCGAATACTTTTCAAGAGTGGGCAATCTGAAACCGTGGGGAGGTCATCTGTCGAGCATTTCCTTGGACAAGGGACGAAGAGTAAAGTCATTTCGTTCGCCCTTTCCAGCTTCCTCTTTCTTGTCGGCCTCCCATTGCTTCAACCTTTTCTTCCACTGCAACCATTCCCTTGCATCCGGATTGTCGTCCCTTGCTCGGGAGACTTCATTGGATCTCTGTCGTTCCTCGCGGTGATGCTCCCTCCTTGAGTTGGCCCTATGCCTATCACTCCTAGGGGGAGTTACCTCTCTACCCCTTCTATCCCTGTGAGAGGGCGATCTTACTGAATTAACTGGCGACCTGCGCCTTTCCTCTCTGACTGGTGACCTGCGCCTTTCCTCTCTAATTGGCGACCTGCGCCCATTCCTATCTCAATGAGACTGCGACCTCTCAGTTCTGGTGAGCGACCTACGCATGCTTCGGTTGGCCTCCAGGTGTCGCCTCAGATCTGACTCGGCCTCCTGTTCCCTATTTCTATTAAGGCTGGCCCTCAAGTCGTCACTTGGGACGTGAATCTGGGATCGAACATGTTGTACTATCTACTGCTCGCCATTCTGCCTAGCTCTTCCATCGGACTGCCTGTTAGAAACTTGGGAGGGGGCTGCCCTTTCTGACCTTATGTCGTTATGCTCGGACTCTTCCTCCATCGCTATTAGTTCTGCTAGAATTCTGGCTTGCTCCACCAGCATCTCCTTTTTGCTAAAGGGATTGGTTGAGGGACCTACTCTGTCGCCTGCAGCCATTCGCCCTGCTTGTTGATGCTTAGGAGGGGGCTGCACTTCCTACTCGACCATAGGCCATTTCTCTCTTCTACCATCTGGCAATCCTATGCCATCAGCAATGCTATTAGACCGTGTCGCCCTTCTGTGCTGACGAGGCAGAGGAGGAGGAGGCATGTTCATATTACGGTTTCCAGCACCGGCATCCGTGTTAGCGCCGGTGTTTCCCTCATTGTGCTCGTCTGAGGCTTCAGAAACATGTCCATCAGAAGTCACCATGATTATGGGTTGTAAGAAATTTCGAGGTCAAGTATGCACGATTTCCGGTAATGGAACCAAACTGATGCTGCAAGAATCGTGCTTATCAATCTTCGTCCAGTCGCAAGACTAATCACTTGGCTTCTTGACCTGAAACAAAGAACCCACGACTAGCCAGATGGTCTCCGGCTTAGACCCTCGGACGTGAGAGTAAGTATGGTGATATGGAGAGCCAAATAATTATAAGGAACAATGTATTCTCAAATAATCATAAAGAAATTACCTTGGAACGGTTGGCGTTGCCTTGTATTTATAGTTGTTGATGAGAGTTTGTATTTGTGGTAGGATTGCAAGAAATCCCTTAAATTGTGGAACAGATACGTTTTAGAGATCTTATCCATAAATAACTCCTGATTTGTAGGGAGTCTTGTTACGTAAATAATTGTAGGTACACCAGGACTCCGTAGGTCAACGTAATGATGTAGGTCGAGGTCACCTGTTGAGTCTAGGTCGACCTGACTGATGGATAGGGCTGAACCGTACCCGAATAGCATCTGGTTCGTAATGTTGGACCAAACTAGGTCGGGACCAAGTAGGTCGAACAATGAGCTAGGTCGACTGATCTTGTTGATGGGCCTTGGGCCTAGTGATAATTGGGCCTATCCCACCGAGAACGTGGTGGCAATAATAGGTAGATAACTGGGCTCGCTCGTTGGGCCTAGCCCGTCACTTTTATTCCGTTCAAGTACTTTATGACTTTTGTTGATGATAGCACAAAATATTGTTATGTGTATATTCTCAAAATTAAAGATGAGGCTGTAGAGAAATTTGTTATCTATAAAAATGAAGTTGAAAATCAACTTAACCGAAAAATAAAGGTGATTAGTAGTGATTGTGGTGGTGAGTATAAATTTCCATTTGAGGATATTTGTGCTCAACATGGAATAAAACATGTAACAACGCCACCTTATACACCTCAATCCAATGGAGTTGCCGAACACTAGAATTCGACTTTAAAGGACATGATAATGCCATGTTAATAAGTTCGGGGTTACCTTATAACATGTGGGGAGAAGTCGTATTGTCGGCAAACTATGTGTTAAATAAAATGTCTCGAAAGAAAATAAACAAGATCCCCTATGAATTATGGCATGAAAGAGTGCCATCATACCAATACATGCGAGTGTGGGGGTGTCTTGCAAAGGTTTCAATACCACTTCCCAAAAAGGTGAAAATTGGACCAAAAACTATTGATTGCATATTTACTGGATATGCTCACAATAGTAGTGCTTATAGATTTCTTGTTCATGAATCGAAAATTCAAGATATACACAAGAATACTATAATGGAATCAAGAAATGCTTATTTCTTTGAGAATGTATTTCTGTGTAAAAGAGATGGACCAAGCTCATCTAAACGGACACATGATTCAATAGAAGAATAAGTAGAAGAAGAAACTCATCATGATGGAAATGATGAAGAAGAGGTGAAACCTTGACATAGCAAACGAGGTAGGATAGAAAAATCATATGACCTGGATTTTCTAACTTACATGTTTGAAGGTGAACCATAAATTTATAAAGAGGTCGTGAGCTCTTCGGAAAGACCTTTGTGGAAAGAGGCCATTAAAAGTGAGATTGATTCCATTTTACAAAATCACATTTGGGAATTAGTGGATCTTCTTCCGGGAAGCAAACCACTAGGATATAAGTGGATTTTTAAAAGGAAAATGAAGATAGATGGAACAATTGACAAGTATAAGGTAAGATTTGTAATAAAAGGTTACAAGCAAAAGGAAGGCCTTGATTACTTTGATACATATTATCCGGTTACGAGAATAACATCCATAAGAATTGTACTTGCAATAGCTGCATTAAGGAATCTTGAAGTACATCAAATGGAGTTCAAAACCGCTTTTCTAAATGGGGACTTAGAAGATGAAATTTACATGGAACAACCCGGAGGTTTTTCTGCGCCGGGGCAAGAAAATAAAGTGTGCAAATTACTAAAGTCATTGTATGGCTTGAAACAAGCACCTAAACAATGGCATCAAAAGTTTGATCAAGTCATGATGGAAAGTGGATTTAAAATAAATGAATGTGACAAATGTATCTATGTTAGAGACACGAAAAATGGCTACGTCATTTTGTGTCTTTATGTAGATGACATGCTTATCATAGGAAGCTGTGATAAAATGATAAAGTCCACTAAAGACATGTTGAACTCAAAATTTGACATGAACGATATGGGGTTAGCCGACGTAATCCTTGGCGTGAAAATTTCAAGAATATCAAATGGACTTCCTTTAAGCCAGTCTCATTATGTGGATAAGGATCCCGGGTTGCCGTCTCTTCAGCATCGAGGTTACAGAATAAGACAGTTCTTTGGTTTCTTCAGTTCAGATAGTTCGTTACGCTCAGATGACAGGGTCAGCCGATAACAGTGATGGGAATGGAAACCCGCCCCCAGGGAATCTCCAAACAGTAGGGGAAGTCATGCAAGCCTTTAAGGCTCTTAAAAAGCACCAGGAAGAGCAACGATTTTGTATTGTGCATCGCCGTGGGGCAGTAGCAGTCCCCCAACCATATGGGACTTTTTTTATGATCGAAGATGAGGATGTGCAAGCTCACTTTGCCCCTCAGAATTACCGACAAGTCCCTCCTCCATCAAGCTACGGAAATCAAGTGATGCATGGCAACTCTCGCCCAGGGCTTCTCATAACCACCAATCAAACTGCTCCAACCTCCCAGCCTCAGTTCAGTCAGTTTCTTGGTTCTGCTTCTCAGACTCAATACCACCATCATACTATCGGACCTGCTCCCCCAAATTCTAGTGCTCTTCAGTACCCAGCAGGATTTAATCCTTTGACTCCATATGAGCCCCAAAACTATGGTCTGAAGCCCAGTACCAACCAGAAATGAACAATCTGAATGGATATCCAGATATTTCAAATCAGCCGCCTCTCAGCCTACCCCTTGGGACCAACGAAGTACTTTCTCAGTTCCCAAACGCAGTCCAGTATGGTCCGAACACTTACGTCCCTGGTTTAGGCTTCGGCAATCAAGATTATGGGCATGTGTATGCTCACTTGTCTCCTCAAGATTCCCGAATAGTGATCCCTTCAACTAATTCCCCTCCATCTTTGGGTTTCGCCCAAACCCGCCAATTGATCCCCATGTGGCCTGGTTAGTCGAACAAGTGAAGGAGATGCAAGGAAAAATTGTCGATTCCAGAAAAGACTCACTTATGCCTACAAAACCGAGCAAAGTAGTGCCCCTTCCCCCTAAATTCAGAATGCTAGAAATGGAAAGGTTTGACGGGACGGAGTGTCCCAAAACCCACATAGACACCTACGTACTAGGCATGAGGGCCAAGGGTGCTACACATCAATAAATGGCGGATCGCTTCCAACATTCCTTGAAGCCCACAGATCTGAGGTGGTTCCTCAATGTGTAGGCAGAAAATCATTTCACTTGGGAACAGATAAGTGATATCTTTTTGTAAAAGTACCGTGCTAACCTTGAATGGGAAACAAACTGACACGACTAGCAGGCCACCGAGCAGAAAAGTGATGAACCGATAGGGGAATTTTACAAGAGGTGGAATTGGAAGCTGAGTGAAATCATGGATCCTTTATCTAAGGAGTAACAAATGGACATCTTCCACTCTTGTCTCAAGCCATCCTTGAGGACCCTGATTAGTCACCACTTTTATCCCGATCTACGTGCCATGGTCAATGCAGGGACGAAATTTGAAAAGACTATGAATGCGTAGAATATAGTCGCAAGTTCCATTTCTTCTTATCGTTACAAGGTAGCCACATCCAACTCAGCATCCGCACCAAGTAGAGGAAAAGAGGCTACGGAAGCATTCAACTATATCCAAATTGGGACCTAGGGAAATAATGATCAGGCAGCTCCAAGAAATAACGCCCCCCCCCCTCGGCAGCAGCATTTTCATTATTTTGATGATCTCAAAATGCCCCTAATCTAGCCCCTTGAAAACTATCGCCCGAGGAATCCCAATGCTAACCTAGATGTGAACAAGTGATGTGTTTTTCATAACTATCATGGCCACACAACCGACAATTGCATGGTGCTAAAGTAAGTGGTTCAGGGTTTGATCGAAGAAGGGAAACTTCAGCACCCACGTGGCCCTAATACAGTTGGCAACCCTTTTCCCAGAAATGACAGAGTAAACATGATTAAGTTTGACAGCCCCTCCCCTGTGAAAGTAAAGGAGAGATGTGTGGTTAGGATCAAGCGCTCTGCGGTTTCCAATTCTGTAAATGTGCTAGCTCGCGCTGATCGAGACTATGATGGTAGTACCAAGCGCCCCCGTATTAGGAATTCGTAGGAGAGAGTCCAAAGATGACTATTTCTTTATGATCCCTGCTAGCACCAAGACATACTAATGGATGGATTGAGCATTCCCCTCTGGCAAAAGTAAGACGGTTTGAAGCAGGACAAACGAACGACATCGCTAGAAATGTCATAACTTTTATCGATGCAGATTTGCCAAGATGCGGAACCAAACACAACGAGGCCCTACATATCACCATCCAGTTGAATACACTCTTTCTCCTAGGTGTTTTGTGTTAGTCAAATATATGTTTATCTTTAGAATTGCTTAATCCTAATCATAATAAGCATTATTGAGGACCCCTAATTTTAACTAGACCAATTAGAATTTTTCTATGTATGTTAGGTTCCCTTAGTGCTAGTGCCAATGTTTTATAAATGTATTTTTCTCAAATTTTGAAGACTTGAAGACCCTGAAGATTTTCCAAGTTGCAACTGATTACTTGTTTAAGAAGCTTCATCAACCGGTTGACAGCCCCAACCAGTCAGACTGCTTAACCGATCAACCCATCAACCGGTTGAGATAGTCAACCGGTCAGAGCCTCCCATTTGCTGATGATCAGTTAGGCTTATTCAACAAGCTTCTCTCAGCTAGCTGATGCATTTATTGCTCCCAACTACCTAGCCCCCAATTTAGCTAAAGTTGGTAAAATAACATGCTGAAAAGACATTCCTGCATCATGTCAGTAACTCAAAAGGGAATGTCAAAGTTACTAGTACTCACATCTCCTCATCTACTCAATGGAAAATATCTTCATCAAATCTCAGGCATTGAATGCAAAAGATACTTTCATTAAATGTCTGTCAGTGCAAGTCATCCCTTCAACCCCTTCAGAGACAACAGCTCTATTTTGAAGTTCACTATAAATAGCTTCCCCAGAGCATTAAATATGGTTGGTGCATTTAAGATCTTTGAGAGTGAGTTGCCAAGAACTACCAGCATTCAAGCATTCAAGTTCAAGGCATTCAAGTCCTCATATTCACTAGATTATCTTTGTTAGGACAAACACTGAGCAGCATCAATCAATATATGTAGTGTTCCCAAACAAGACTATGATTGGAACACATTGATTGAATCACACACACACCCTAGAGAAATCAGTTCAACATTATGAGCACATCTCTAGAAAACACATGGTCATTCTTGTAGCATGATCCATTAGTGATCACTTTACTTTTAGCAGCCTTCAATCATATGGCTTGCAATTTGTAATAGTTAGGTATCATTAATATTGCACTTTCACAAATCCAAGTTTTGACCAAACTTGGTAGAGGATGTAGTAGTTATTTAACACTGTGAACCTCTTCAAACAATCGTGTCATTTTCTTTTGTGTTCGCTTATTATTTGGGTTGTTGTAACCGGTTGACAATCTCTCAACCGGTCACAACCTTTTGACTCCTAGTTACTGCCTGTTTGTTTCTCCCTTGGAAAATATAATTGCATGATATTTTAACTTGTTTCTGAAATACCTTTCCTCTAACCGATCACTTTGTGTGAGTAAAACTGGTAAAGTTTTTATCCGCTGTGCAACCGGTTTCATCGGTTAGGCCTCTGATAAGCTACTTGGTATTTTTCAAAGGGTCTTAAGAAAAATTTTTAATCAGGCTATTCACCCCCCTCTAGCCTATTTTCCTATCGATTGGGCCTAACAATTGGTATCAAAGCTTACAATTTTTGAAAAATATTTTTCCAAGCTTAACAGCTTGAATTGCCGATTCCAAGATGGCAGGAAAACTCATGCAAATGTGGAACATGGCGACTATTCCCATGTTAAACGAAAACGAATTTTCTGTATGGAAAAACAGAATGATGCAGTATATGGATTCAATTGTTGATAGGTTAATGACTGTAGTCAGAGATGGTCCTATGATACATTAAAATCAACACTATACCTAGAGCACCAAAAACTCCTCTCATGCATCACGTCGATAGATCTTCAGAACAAGATTTTGAGGTTTATGAAACTTATGTTCCAAAGCCCCGAGAAGAGTGGACTGAGGAGGATAAGATTTGTGCAGCCCTGGATAAAAAGGCTATGCACTTTCTTACCTCCGGTCTTGATGATAGACTGTATAAGCAAGTACAAAGCTATGAGACTGCTCAACATGTGTGGCAAAGTCTTCTCAGATATTTCGAAGGAGATCAAGTGGCTAAGGACAACCGGCTCTACAAAAGTGTTGCTGAGTTCGAGTCCTTCAAGAAGAACCCAAGTGAGACTCTAAAGGAAACGTACGACCGTTTCTGTGAGGTAAGCAATTCTTGCGCTTCTTTAGGAAGAATCTATACAATGAAAGACCTTAACATGAGGTTCCTAAATTCTGTTGGAGATTTGTGGCATGTCAAGGTCGCTATTTTCAAAGAATGCTGAGATTTGGACAAAACTCATATTCAAAATATTGTGTCAACTTTATTTTTGTATGAGGAAGAACTAAATAGGCTGGGTGGAGTTCAAAAATAATTTAAAAACTTATCTCTGCCAGCTCAGACTGAGATCTTAACGGGCTCTTCCATGTTTAACAACCAACCTGCCAATGACTCTCCCTCAACCTCTCAGCCTCATATAAACCAAACCAATGTCAACCCTAGCAACCCTACTGAGGAAGCTGAATTTGCTGCCTTTGCTAGGAATTATAGAAAATTCAAGGATTTTAAGAGATCCCAACAACCTCACAGCAAATCATTCCACCCCAAATCCTCATCCTTCCAAAGATCTGGAAATTTCCAAAGATCTGGCCAAATCTCAACCTCAACCGATGGCAAAAATGCTCAAGGTGAGCTTGTTTTCTACAACTGTAGGAAACCTGGCCATTTAGCCTCTAAGTGTCCTCAACCTAAATATGAATTTTTGAGGAAGAAACCCTTTAGGAAAAACCCAAGATCCAAAAGCTTAGTAGCCGAGGAAGGGACAAAAAAGACTATGCTAGTTTGGTTTGAGACTGACTTTGAAAATGAGAATGCTAACTCAGATGAAGATGATGATGTTAGTTTTGTTGCTATTGATGGAACCGATGATGGAAATATCTCTTTACAGTCACCAATCTTCAGACACCCAAACTCCATTGACCAGTCAACACACAATGACACAACCATACCGGTGAGATCTCCCCTGTCATATTTTGACGAATCCTCCTCTGACTATGGCTCAGCTCAGAGCGACCTGTTCAGAAGGGACCAAACCTGATGTCTGTGTCCTGACCCGATCGGGTCAAATCCATGCATTACCACCTAAGGCCACCAAAAAGCCAGCGGGGCCAGAACCACAACCCAGCCTGCCCGAAGACACAAGCTCCGTTAAAGAGGACCCGATCCTCACTCAGCTCAAGCAGACCCAGACGAACATTTCCCTTTGGTCCCTGCTCACATCTTCATATCCTCACAAGCTCAAGCTAGAGGAAAGTTTAGCCCGTACCATGGTCCACGTGGACGCAACCCCAGATGAAGTGATTCAGATGATCAGCAACATCCACTACGGCAACATCATCACCTTCACAGATTTGGACCTACCAAAATTTGGGGCTGATCAAAATGAGCCGCTCTACATCACAGTCCAGCTGGACGAGCGTCGCCTTCCCCGTGTGTTGGTAGACGGAGGTTCCAGAATGAATGTCTTGCCCGCCAAGATGATGGACCTACTTGACATCAAGCCCACAGATCTGAAGCCTTCAGTCCACACTGTCAAGGCCTATGACTCCATGTCCCGTACAGTTCTCGGGGTTGCTACTCTAAATATCTGGTTCGGCAAGCGGATGATCCCCACCGAATTCCAAGTTTTGGACATTCCTATCACTTTCACAGCCATCCTGGGGCGACCCTGGCTGCATCAGATAAATGGCGTGGCATCCACCCTTCACCAGTGTATCAAGTTCATGCAAGGCAACGAGCTAACCACAGTCTATGGCGACAGCGTCACCACCGAGGGGACCAGCACCAACGGCATTCCAGTGTTAGAGATCAAGCATAATGACGATATGGCATTAACTGGATTCACCTTGGAAACCTCCAAGATCGAAATATGCAGCGTGGACCTTCCACTATTTCGGGACAAAATCCCTCCCGCCATGAAGATGATGAAACTCATGAACTTCATCCCAGGACTGGGGCTCGGCAAAAGGTTACAAGGCCAACACCAAGTCATTGAAGTCAAGGACCACACTACGGTCTAGGGGCTTGGCTATGTGCCAACACCAACTGATATCAAAGAAAACAAAAGGCTCGCCCGCACCAAGGCAGCAGCCCTCAAAAGGGGGACCTCCTACGGCACACCCAACCTCTGACCTTATAGTTTCGACCTCGCTCATTACTTCACCAAGGAAACCGAGAGCAAAACTGAGGGGACCGACAAGGGAACCAACAGCAGAACTGCGGGGATCGACAAGGGAACCGACAGCAGAACTGAGGGGACCGAAAGTGGAACTGATGAAGATGAGAAAGAAGCAGGGATAATCAGCACAGAGACTACAGAAAGGATGGAAAAGTTAGCACGGGACCTCAAGCGTTTCAGAGGACTCGAGGCTAATCCGATAAGGGGAGCGTTCCTCGACATCACAGCTCTACCTGGACCAATTGCCACCACAGTCCAGCATGAGTACACATTCAAAGGAATCCCAGACTTGGAAGAGCAGCTCGAGGCACTCTTCATGGGAAACAGACTGTTCGGGTCAGCCGCCGAGGCCACATTCGAGACAGTATCTCCAAAGCAGAAGGAACCAGAATTCATAGAAGACGCTCTCAGTGGACCCGCTCTACAGAGTATTTTTGAAGAAGTCATGGAGGTGCCAAACCGGATTGACCTGGGCTCCGAAAATAGCATGATCGCCATGATTGGGACAGCAGAAGCCAAGCCTCTCGACCCCGAACCCTCATCAAGCATCCAGCAATGCCACTGAAGAACTGGTTAACTTTCATCGGACCAAGGGCAAGCCAGGCAGAATTGGAAGACAAGCTGGGCCTGCACCCACATCTCCCTAAGCCCGATCTCGAACCCTCTGAGTCAGTCCTTGTTAAAGTCCAGTCCTCTGAGTCATCCAACGGCATCACGCCGAAAGACTATGATAGTATAGCCAACAATGTATTTCCGTTTGCATTTAATGAAAAGTCTGACCTTTCGGAGTATCCCCTCATTGCCACTTTAACAACTGATAAGTTAACAAACAACTTAAAAGACGTTAATAATGACTCACTTGATAAAGAAGCAGACACATTAAACGAACAATACATTAAAGAAGTTCTCAAGCGTGTAGTAGACCAAGAGGACAACCGGGCCCAAGCTGTCGAAAAGGTTATGACTAAAGTGAACCTAGGGTCAATGCAAGTGCCTAAAGAGACACAAGTGGACAATTTCTTTGCCGATTCAGAAAAGGAAGCTTTGATAAACCTCCTCAGGGAGTATTTTGACGTGTTCGCCTGGTCATATCAGGACATGCCAGGACTCGATCCCTCAATCGTGGAGCACAGAATTCCCCTAGATCCAGAATCCAAGCCTGTCAAACAGAAATTGCGCAAGATCAAGCCAGAGTGGTCCTTGCAAGTGAAAGAAGAAATTGAGAAAATGCTCCGCGTTGATTTCATCAGAGTGATTGAGTACCCGTGGGGGACATACTGCTACACGGTCATGCCATTCGGTTTGAAGAACACTGGGGCTACTTACCAGTGGGCTGCAATATCCCTCTTCCATGACATGATTCACAAGGAAATTGAAGTATACGTCGACGACATGATCATCCACTTCAGAGGATCAGACATGCAGCACATGACAGATCTGAGAAAGTTCTTCAACAGACTCAAAAAGCACTCCATGAGATTGAACCCTGCGAAGTGCACCTTCGGCGTCAAGCGAGGCAAAGTACTGGGGTACATGGTTACAGAAAGAGGTATCGAAGCCGATCCCAAGAACGCCAGAGCATTGACACAGATCATCCTCCGTATGGGATACTATTGGATATCAATGGAAACAGACTGCATCCAGTTCATCCGAAGCTGCGACAAATGTCAACGGTTCTCCAACCTCAATCACATCCATCCTCACGAACTCTATTGTATGACTACGCCATGGAATTTTGCCACATGGGGAATCGACGTCATCGGCAAAATCACTCCGCCAGGGAGCAATGGTCACAAGTTTATATTAGTTGCAGTCGACTACTTCACCAAATGGGTAGAAGCCAGATCATACAAGGTACTGAATTCTAAGAAGGTGGCCGAGTTCATCAAAGAGAACATCATGTGCCGATATGGAGTGCCCAACGAGATCATATCCGACAATGGGACCCACTTCGAAGGAGATTGTGACCAACTACTGACCGAATTCAGAGTCACACGCCACAAGTCTTCTCCCTACAGACCACAGACTAATGGTGCAGTAGAGGCAGCAAACAAGACTCTCGCAATGATAATTAGAAAGATGACCGCCAGAGGTCGGGACTGGCCCGAAAAGCTACATCTAGCCCTCTGGGGATACAGAACATCAGTCAGAACCGCCACAGGGGAGACTCCGTTTGTACTTACCTACGAAATGGAAGCAATGTTACCCGTGGAATTGGAAATTCCATCCCTCCGAGTCCTCTTGGAAAACGGGATCAATGAAGTCGAATGGCTACAGAGCCGTCACGACGAACTTGCTCTACTCGACGAGCGCAGATTGAAAGCATGGAGCACACTCGTGCCTACCAAAGCAGGATGGCCCGAGCATTTGATAAGAAAGTCAAGATCCGAGACATCAGAGAAGGCAACTTGGTGCTAAAGGAAAAGCCTCCTACGCAGACCAATCCCCTCAGAAAGTGGGAGCCTACCTGGATAGGCCCGTTCGTGGTACAAAGAATCTTCTCTGGAGGAGCCATGAAGTTAGAAGATTTGGACGGGAACCCTTTCGTTAACCCCGTGAACGGAAGCAAGCTTCGCAGATACTTCGTTTGAGGAAGAGCACGAGTCAACTCTGCTTCCCCATACACCACCCCTCAGTAAAATTAAAGTGCTAAAAGAGTAATACCCAACTGGATACATTCCCGATAATGATCCAGGTAAAAAACAGGGTCGCACTTCTTTTATCTTTGTTTTTCTCAAATTCACCTAAAGTGTCGAACTACGGTGACCTGAGCCCCTTAGTCCAATTGTAAAAGGGGAACGTAGGCAGCCATCATTGGTTCGGTCTAAAAAAACAAAAAAAAAACAAATAAGCATCAATTGCTTGTGTTTCGAAAAACTCTTTTCAATTAACCTACAAATTCATTACGGTTAAAACAATCTTTGATGAGTTCAAGCACGGTCAACTCTTGACTCGCTACACGCTAGCAAAACAACAATAATACATTAATCAATCAATGTATCTGCAATGACAGTGGGTGGATACTCCGGATAGCAAGGTCAACCTAGTTCCCCGTACTTGGTCCTTCATCCTTTTTCCCCTTCCCTTTTCCGCGACGAGTATTCTTCACCTTCACAGGGAATATTCCCATAGTCCTTCTACCTGGCTCAAGGACCCTTCTCGACGCCTCCGTCAAACCAGCAGCTGCCAACGCATCCCTTTCCCTAGCCCTATCCTGAGCTGCCTCTCTTCGAGCCATCATGATCGTGCTTTGATCGGCCTCCCGACTAGCATTGGCCTCATAGTCAGCCATGTCATCCCCAGTACGATTCTGAGGGTTAGCCCCCGCTTTGGATCTCCTCAAAATTGAGCAGTCAGGGTAATCAAGACCCAACAGCTCCCTCCGTCTCCACAAGATGGCTATCTGTGTCTCTCCCATACACTCTTCGTACCAGTTCAGATACTGCGTAGACAGAACAATGCCCCCTCTCCGGTGAAAGAGAATCCTGGCAGGAAAGGACATGTATTGCCACAGCCGTGTGAGAAGCGATAGCGTCGAAGGATCTTCCATCAGCAGAGATCCCACCTCGAAGGTAGCAGCATGAACCAAACCCGTCAGTGGCACCTGCTCCAGCCCGTACTGTCGCAGCACCAAGGATGGAATGTAGAAAGACGTCTGGGACAACCCCGGTACTTTGACAACCAGAAGGCCCTCCTGAGCGATCCGACAAGTCTATAGCTTCCAGTGAGGAACCCACCATCGCAAGTGATGCGTGCGGAGTCTGGCCATCCAGAGCTCCAGTTCAGCCTGATCGCCCCCTATCACCAATGGACGCCGAGAAAAGGACCAAGGGTCATAAGACACTGGCACCTCGGGCATCATCTGTAGTCTCTCCCTCAACCACATCGTGAGCATAGCGGGACTCCCTCCCCACATGTATCGGCTGCCGGTCGCCATCCGACCTATGCCCAGGAACGTCTCGCCCAGGATCAAAGGCACGATGTCTCCCCCATTCCGGCACTGCCTCACCAGGTCCAGTACACTGTTATAGCACACACCCAGGGACGTAAATGTGAACAAAGTGGCAATTGCGCACAAAGCAAATGCGTCCCACGCAAAGACGCTCCCCTCAGCACCGGTAAATTTATCGGGCAGCCCCGAAATATCAACATAGTCTGTGTTCAGTATTAGCATCCCGTATGCTTCTTCAGCCGAGATACCAAGCAGAGACACTAACTTCTCAACAGTGGCCATGCCAACCGCCAAGGGAAGAACTAGCTGTTCCGTCTCAGGTCCTCCTAAAATGGCCCGGAAATCTTCAAACGTAGGAGTAATCTCGTTGTACGAAAAGCTGTACACATGCCTCCGCACATCCCAAAAGCGAGCAGCAACTCTCAAAAGGTCCCAATCTGGCATGAACTCCTTCAAAGCCCAAACTGATTTCATCCCGTAACAACCCTCGAAAAAGCCCTTGCTTTGCCTCGTGTGGTGCCGTACCCACGACTGGAAATTTTCCAAGTATCGCTCTTGCATCTGAGACGATAGCCTAGAAAATGGAGCCATGGAAAGAGCAAAGAAAATCTTGAGGAATTTAAGAAAGAAATTCAGTTGATTGATCGAAGCAAACGTGCAGTTTTCACAAATTACAAAAGCTGAACTGCAATTTAAAGAATTTGGAAATCGAGTCCAAGTCCGGCCGGACTGTTTCTCAAGTTGACTGGGCCAACTCTGCCGCCAGCTGCTTTCAATTTGGAAACATTTCCAAACCAAATCCTGTTCAAGCCTCTTTGAAACTGCGTGCACCCCTAGTTTCAATCAACCACTGCCAACACCACTTCCGCCCCAGGCTTGTGCAATAGTGCAATTAATTAAATAACAGTGCATATAGACATAAATTTTGACTAGTTTGAATTTTTGTGCGTGTTTCATTATTTATTTTTGATCAACCTACTTGCTTATTTGTCGAAAATAAAAGAAGGTAATCACTAAATAAATGTGCAAAATACAAGTTCCGCCTCAAAGGCCCTTTTCAAGTACAAGTCAAATTGTTTTGGACAATACACATTTTGTCTAAAAATAAATCAACAAAAGAGGACTACTCAGAGTCCTGCTCGTCATCCGAGCACTCAATGTGCTGCCCCGCAGCGACCGGATCCGTCGAGAACAAGTAATCTCCAAATTCCTCCAGGCGGGAAAACGAGAAACGCCGCCTCTGCGCCTGCGAACTCGAGGACTCTCCCTGTTCGTGCCCTAAGTACGAAGGGTGATGAGCTTCGAACCCCGCCATCTCGCCAGAGAACTGGCCGAACCCCTGCGTAAAGTCTACCCCACCAGTCGTGGAGGCAGACGAACCTCTCGGCCTAGACGGCCTCGGCTCATGTACAGTAGCAATCCTCTGGGAATTGCACCGCAGGAACTCCACGAGTCTCCTAGAGTAGTTGGCCCACCCATCCAACTGTCTCACGGCCTGATTGTACGTACGGCCAGACACCTGCAAACAAGGAAAGTCGTCAAAAGACAAACAGACAGCACAGATGCAACATTTGCAGAATGCTACTATCAAATACAGAAAATCAAAAGCACTCACTGTAGCATTGGGGTCATATCTGTACCGAGGCCTCGTCTCCTCCAGAATAGGGATCACCAACCGCCTGCGAGAACCATCCAGCCCTTCATACGCCAGCCTAGCTTGAGGGAGTGGGTAGTCTTGGGGATATCCAGGGCCCTCGCCCTCCCTGTGCAGCACCTGCGGGCTCCTCAGCCTCGTCCTCACGAAGGTGTCATAGTCGGCGCCCTCCATGATGAACTCGGTATAGAACATGCCCTGTCTATACCGCTCCAGATCCTCCAACGGTATCAACAAAGGATGCTTCATGTGTGGAGGTGGATCCATCGGCACCAAAGGAAGGGACCCCGGACCATGCTGATAGGTCACCCTCTCCCCCAGATACATAGCATCACAGTGAAGCCCCACCAACAGCTTCCGCTGACGTGTGACCTCCCTAGTAGCCTGGCCACAGCAACATTAATTTGATTCCACCAAGTCAGCTGGATCCGCCCGAAAAAATCTCGGCTCAGGGCTAGAGACACCTCCTCATAAATCAGCCGAGTACCCTCCCTCGACGACGCCGACTTCTTCGCCTCCTTCTGCCAAATCAACATGGCAGGGAACAATGACTCATAAGCCTCCTTGATCTCCCATCTCTGCGGGCGGAACACCTCCAAACCCCATACCTGTCAAGCGCATGGAAAGTTATGTCATCTATAGAGCAGATACATACGAGTACAAAATGAGACAAGAGAAAAAGATGGGAACTTACATCCAAATCAAATGAAAAGCAGCATAAGGTGTTCTCCACTCCCCGCGAGAACCTATCCAAGGCATGGTAGATCTCGGCCAGTCCAGCCTCCCCCCATGCAAACCCCCTCACAGCGTCCAGATCAGTCAGCGAGCCAAGCAAAGGGAAGTGACAGGATGTGTCAGAAGTAGGAAACAGGGTCGCTGACAAGGCAAACCATAAGAACCCTCGAGCCAGATGCTCTGCGATCATCATAAGAAACCCCTCCAAATAAGCAATAAGACCCCTCCTCAGATAAGCCTCCATCGGCCCATACCGAATACCCAAGCCCCTGGCATCGGTAATATCAAAATCCAGCATCTCCGACAACTGCCCCGGAGTATAGCCATCCACCCACACCAGCGTGTTGCCCCAGAATGGCAACCCTGTGATCGCCGCGAATTCGGTGAGAGTCACAGTCGCCTCCCCCCACCTGAAATGAAAAGTGTGGGTTGTGTCCCACCTGTACTCGCTCAGAGCAACGTACAAGGCCCTCTCCCTCTGCGTCGAAGCCATCGTGGCCACTGCGTTAATGAATCCAGCCAAACCGGAGTCAACCACATAATGCTGTGGACTCCTCTCTCGGTCCCGAGCCTCGTCTGGGAGTATTTCCCACATTGCTCTAACTGCCTTGAAGGCTCCCCTGCTCTTCAGATTACGAACGTCAATTGTCCCTCGCCCCTGCAGGTGAACACGGCAGAAGTACGTTAATAACGAAACGGCATCAACAGAGTGCACAAACGCATATCGAAATGATGCAACACAGATATGATTCTCATTTTCCTAAAATATGTCCATCCCAGGTGGAGTATTAACAGTCCAAAATCCCAAACTTTCAAAACACTTCGAAAACTCCGTCGAATCTGGAACTTTCAAAACATTTCGAAAACTCCGTCGAATCCCGAACTTTCAAAACATTTTGAAAACTCCGTCGAATCCGGAACTTTCAAAACATTTCGAAAACTCCGTCGAATCCGGAACTTTCAAAACACTTCGAAAACTCCGTCGAATCCGGAACTTTCAAAACACTTCGAAAACTTCGTCGAATCTGAAACTTTCAAAACATTTCGAAAACTCCGTCGAACCCGGAACTTTCAAAGCATCTCGAAAAATCCGTCGAAGTCGGAACTTTCAAAACATTTCAAACATTTCGAAAAATAACTCCGTCCCAAATTTAACTTACTTTAATTTCGGAAAACACCTCTAGGCATGGAATTTTGCAACCAAAATTTTTATGTCATCTACCCATAACATCAATTGAACTACACTCTAGTCAATTTCGACAAAGGCGCATAGCAAAGTCAAAAGCCCCAATTCGGGCACCAAAATCCCTAACTCATTTCTAGTCAAATTCCTAAAATTTAAAAGAATGCACATTCTTGAAATTAACGGAATTTAGAGGAAGTTTACCTGTCTTTCGATCCCTCCCTTGGACTTGTGAGTGTCCCTAGCCGGATAAAAATCCGATGGATCCATGGGAAGAACGGTGGTTCGAATGGTCCTCACCAACCTCGTTCTTTCGTTATCGGTCCTCCTATGGCTAGCCATTGGTCCCAAATCGGCATCCATGTTGATTTTCCCTTGAAAATTTGAGCAAAACTCGCAAAATGGGAAGAGTTTTTTCTCTCCTTCCTCGCCTGAAAGTATGGAAAATGGTTCAGTTTTGCGTCGGCCTTGGCGCTGATTTGAATCTGGTCAAATTCAGTCCAAGTCCGGCCGGACTCTTTTGCAGCTGAAAAGATTCCTTGCCAATTTGGCCCCTCAGCTTCTCGCAGTTTCAATTTTACCCCTTTTGGCCCCCAAAAGTGTAAAATTTCTCCAAGTTAGACCTTTCTAACACCCCCTCCCTAGAGGTCAAGTCCCGTTAGCTTCTCCCAACGTTAAATTTTCAGTTAGTTTTCACTAACGTTCGTCTCCAGACGTTAAATTTCAAACCGTCTTCGGACGTTAAATCACAAATCAGTCTCCCGACGTTAAATTTTCAGTTAGTTTTCACTAAAGATCGTCTTCAGACGTTAAATTTCAAACTGTCTTCGGATGTTAAATCACTAATCCGTCTCCCGACGTTAAATTTTCAGTTAGTTTTCACTAACGTTCGTCTCTAGACGTTAAATTTCAAACCGTCTTCGGACGTTAAATCACAAATCCGTCTCCCGACGTTAAATTTTCAGTTAGTTTTCACAAACATTTCGTCTCCAGACGTTAAATCCCAAGCCGTCTTCGGGCGTTAAATCACAAATTCGTCTCCCGACATTAAATTTTCAGTTAGTTCTCACTAACGTTCGTCTCCAGACGTTAAATTTCAAACCGTCTTCGGACGTTAAATCACAAATCCGTCTCCCGACGTTAAATTTTCAGTTAGTTTTCACTAACGATCGTCTCCAGACGTTAAATTTCAAACCGTCTTCGGACGTTAAATCACAAATCCGTCTCCCGACGTTAAATTTTCAGTTAGTTTTCACTAACGTTCATCTCCAGACGTTAAATTTCAAACCGTCTTCGGACGTTAAATCACAAATCCGTCTCCCGACGTTAAATTTTTCAGTTAGTTTTCACTAACGATCGTCTCTAGACGTTAAATTTCAAACCGTCTTCGGACGTTAAATCACAAATCCGTCTCCCGACGTTAAATTTTCAGTTAGTTTTCACTAACGTTCGTCTCCAGACGTTAAATCCCAAATCGACGTTTGACATTCAGACGCTCATTTCTGTCCCAGATCGACGTTTGACATTCAAACGTTCATTTCTGTCCCAGATCGACGTCTGACATTCAGACGCTCATTTCTGTCCCAAATCGACGTCTGACATTTAGACGCTCATTTCTGTCCCAAATCGACGTTTGACATTCAAACGCTCAGTCCCGTCTTCGGACATCAAATCACAGTTCCATTTCCCGACGTCAAAATTCCCATTGGTTTTCACCAACATTTACTTCCCCGGCCGCCAGTCGTAAGCCCGATCATCCCACCTCAGCGGCCGTCAAGGTAAGCCCGCACAACAATCCCTCTTCGGCCATCACCGTAAGCCCGAACATTCCTCCCCAGCAGGATCCTAAGACCATCCGTCTAAGAAGAAACGTCGATCAATCCCCTCAATTCCTAACTAGCTTTGTTAGAACTCTGGACGCTTTTCCCCAGCAATGTGTCAGTCTCTCCCGAGACCACATCCCGTTCTTAGCCCCGTCGTTAGAACGTCAATCCTTCCGTGTTGTTAATAACGCCAGTTTAACATAACCTGTCCCGTCATTTCCACCATATCCCCCACGGATAAACCTGGTCGTCATCATAAGTCCAGTACCCAAGGCCCGAACGCCTTATCAATCTCAAGGCACGAACGCCTTCATCGCATGACAAACGCATCCTCGCAATTCCGGTCTGAGGCGCCACACGCCCTCGTAAGTTTCAGTAACTCCGGTCTGAGGCGCCACACGCCCTCGTAAGTTTCGGTAACTCCAGTCTGAGGCGCCACACGCACTCGAAGGTTTCAGAAATCTCAGGTTCAGATGCCTCACAATAGTCTTCATTCAGGTTCAGATGCCTCACAACAGTCTCGCTTAGGTCAAGGTCCCCACGCGCGGCTCCTTGCATCTACAAACTACGATCGGCTTGATTCCCGCTCGGGATACGTAGGAATCCTTTCGCTAAGGGTCCAGCCAGCTGATCGCCCAGGTCTTTCAAAGTAAGGCATCCCCCGATTTGGATCCTTATCTTTTTTCAATAACCCCACTTCCTTCGGAAATGACGTCGCTGAGGGGCTAACTGTAAGTACCCAAATCCGGATCGCCAAAATCCGTTAGAAGTTAACCGGAATTCGTTAACTAGCCCGCTCCAGGTTAATCGGAACCCGTTAAGCCCCTGTTCTCAAGCCAACGAGACGTCCCGGGACTGCCCCGTGCATCCCAACGTCGAAGCGTACTCAACACATGTCGCCGCACGTAAAAGTACAACTTCTCCTGAAAAACGCACTTTCAGGCACTTTCCGGGGGCGTTTCAGATATTTTCCGGACAGTTACTTAAAAAACGAACGAAACCGGGAATAATGGCACGATATTCCATGCCTTAGGTGAGTCACAGGACACGTGGCACGCATGCCACCGCTTCCTTGTCAACCTCAATCAGATTTTAGTGTGAAAAGACCAAAATACTCCTGGGATGCAGTTCCAGTCCGTCCGGACTCCTTTGCAGAGAATCCAGAATTGCCAATAAGTCCCTCTAGTTTCCAAAGTTTCACAGAAACTCCTGGAATTCAGCACAAGTCCGTCCGGACTCTTTTGCAAAATTCACTTATAAATATAGAGGTCTGTTAACATAAAAAAAAAAAAAAAAACTTACTCCCTTTTCTCTCTCAGCCACGACCCAAACCTTCTTCAACCCCTTCCGAGCCCCGTTTTGCCTCGATTTGCATGAAAACTTCGCGTTTCAACCAAACCCGAACCAAAACACCTAGAAACACCATTCCAAACACCTTTTCGTATCTTGTATATGCCTCCCGAGCCAAAAGAGCCAACCCCTAGCCATAGGTAACACTCTCTCTCCCTAAACACTCGTTTCGTCTCGGTTTACGCACCAGTCGCTACAACCATTTCGGACGAACGTTGTTGAAATGTAGACGTCACCGTCTAACGGGGTCCAATACGTTTTAGTCCTTGATCCTCTTCTCTTCCCGTAAGAGAAGTAATCTCGGGTTAAAACGGCGTTCCGGCCCCGTTTCGTTACTTTTTATGTCATTTACAATTCCGGATCGTTTGATCCGTTGAACGCATTTAATTTCATGTCATTTACAAATTCTGGATCGTTTGATCCGTTGATAGTCATTTACTTTTACGCAACTTTACAATTCCGAGCTGTTTGTCTCGTTGATCGCACCTTTAAAATTCGGGTCGTTTGATTCCGTCGATACCGCACTTTAAATACTGTCATTTACGAGTTCGAGCCGTTTGGCTCGTGATAGTATTTACTTATCAAAGTCCGAGTCGCAAAACGATTCGTTGATCGCATATCATTTAATGCTTTTTCCCGTAAAATCGCTAACAATGTAATGCCCGGTTCAAAATCGGAGTTCGACATTCAAACTCTCTTTCAAAAACGCGCGAAATGACGTTTGGCATCCAAACGATCATCTTCAAACTTAAAATCCGACTTTCGACACTTAAAATCATTTAATGTTTTTTTCCCGTAAAATCACTAACAATGTAATGCCCTGTTCAAAACCGGAGTTCGACATTCGAACTCTCTTTCAAAAATGCGCGAAATGACGTTTTGCATCCAAACGATCATCTTCAAACTTAAAATCCAATGTTTGACATTCAAACGCTCTTTTCTTAAAAGTCAGCATTTGACGATTAAGTTAAACAGTTAAAATCAGCACTCGTGTCACTTTTCCTAAAAAACTTCAAAACCGACATTTGTCATTCAAACGCTCGTCTTTTCAAAAGGCATCACATAATCAACGTTTGACATTCAAATCAAGATTAAGCTTTTCATTCAAGCCCCCATTTTCATAATGCAAACCCAGACACACACACACACACACATTTTCGAGAAAGGTAGAAAGACTCGTCATACGAGGCATTTCGGGTGATCTCAAAATACTCTTCCCGAAACGTAACGTGACCTCCGAACCTAACAATCTCTGGTACTCAAAAAAGCTTTTTCCTCATTTTTTCTACCAATAAAAATGACACCTCCCTTTCAAAGCTTTTTCCTAAGTTTTTGCTACCAATAAAAATGACACCGTTTTCACAAAAGCTGTTTTTCAACGTTTGGGTTCAAAAATACAAAAACCGCGTGGCGACTCCTCTCCTTCCCGAAAGCAAGGTCTCAGACACCAACATCTCCCGCGAAAGACAACCGCCTTTCACCGCGCGTGAAATTCGGGTAATTTCAATTCTCCTCTGTTATGGTCTCAGATATAGAACCAAAAAAGACTAAAGAAGCACTGAATAACCCCTGCTGGGTAGAAGCTATGCAAGAAGAGCTTAACCAGTTTGATAGATGCAAAGTATAGGAATTAGTGCCTAGACCTAGTGATCAGACTGTGATTGGAACGAAATGGATTTTAGAAATAAATTGGATGATACTGGAAAAATGACAAGAAACAAAGCAAGATTAGTGGCAAAAGGTTACGGACAAGAAGAAGGGATAATTATGATGAGACTTTTGCCCCCATAGCTAGACTAGAAGCCATTAGGTTATTTCTAGCATATGCAGCCTTCAAAGAATTTAAGTTATACCAAATGGATGTGAAAAGTGCTTTCCTTAACGGAGAACTTCAAGGGCTTGTTTACGTAGATCAACCTCCAGGATTTGAGGACTCCAAGAAGCCTAATCATGTCTACCGGTTAAACAAATCTTTGTATGGCCTCAAGCAAGCACCTCGAGCATGGTATGAAAATCTCTCCAAATTCCTACTTAGTGAGAAGTTCAAACGAGTAAAAATCGATACCACCTTATTTATTGCTAAGCATAATGGACATTTATTGTTAGTTCAAATATATGTTGATGACATTATTTTTGGATCTACTAACGAATAATTATGCAAGAGATTTGAGAAACTTATGCAGAGCAAATTTGAGATGAGCATGATGAGTGAGCTAACATTTTTCCTTGGACTTCAAGTCAAGAAAACTCAAGAAGGAATCTTCATCAATCAAGCCAAATACACCAATGATCTCATCAAGAAATTTGGTCTTGATTCTGCTCATCCTCAAAGCCCTCCAATGGCCACCAATGTACACCTTGATAAAGATGAGTCCGATAAGAAAGTAGATATGACACTCTACCGAGGTATGATAGGATCTCTACTTTACTTAACCGCTAGTAGGCCAGATATCATGTTTGCCGTATGTGTATGTGCTAGGTTTCAAGCCGATCCTAGAGAATCACACCTTCAAGTTGTTAAGAGAATTATTAGATATCCTGTGGGAACTGCTAGCTTAGGTTTGTGGGACCCAAAAGATTCATCATTTACACAAATTGGCTATTCAGATGTTGATTTTGCAGCTTGTAGGGTCACAAGGAAAAGTACTAGTGGAACTTGTCAATTTCTAGGTAACCAACTGGTTTCCTGGTCGTGCAAGAAGCAAGCTTCAATTTCCACTTCTACAACTGACGCTGAGTACATAGCTGCTGGGAGTTGCTGCTCACAAATCCTATGCATGAAGCAACAAATGGTGGACAATGAAATTCCCCAGGAAGTGTGTCCCATTTACTGTGACAACACCTCAGCCATCTCAATCTCCAATAATCCTGTGATGCATTTCAAGACAAAGCACATAGACATCAAATACCACTTCCTCAAGGATCATGTTGAAAAGGGTAATATTGTTCTCTTAAAATTTCATACTGATTTTCAGTTAGCTGATATCTTGACAAAACTCTTGGACATTAAAGATTTGAATTCCTAAGAGGAGAACTAGGCATGATTGCTATTCATTGATAACGGTGCTAACTTTGCTACCTGTGTAAGCTATCAACCGATCAAAAAGATGGTGTCCCATGTTTACCCTCATAATACATTTGCTGATCCTCTAACTGATGGATCTAACCAATGGCTCCTCCAACCGACGGCAAATCCTCTCAACCGGTCACTGCACCTGACCGATCATTATTCTAACTGGTTACCCCTGTAATCGGTCAAGCCTCAAGCAGTTGCGTTCAATCGGTCAGCTAGTCTAACCGTTCTATCTAATTTCCTAACCGACGAACTGTGGCCGGATCCAAATTCCCAATCCGTTTTAACCGGCTCGTCTCTGTACCTTGCTGTCCTATCCGTCTTTTCAGCTGCTTATCTCTGACAGCTACAGTAAGCTGCTGCCAACTTCCTCCTTCTGGGTTGATCAAAATTTTAAAATTTTTATCAAAAAGGTAATCTCTGTATCACTCCGATTTATCAAAAGGTTATCTTTTTGTTCGTTATTATGTCATAACATAACTGCTGCACACACTGAAATTGCCCGGATTCGAGAGGCAGCGCAATCGCAACCCGACATCTGGCATTTTTGCTTTTGCATTTTCCGTTTGCGTTGTGTCGCATTGGAGGTGTCTCGCTGTGTTTTGCTTGTAGAGTCGCCACGCCGTTTTGATTAAGCCCAAAACATTGAGAAAAGGCATCAGTTTAAAAATAAACTGTTTTTGTGTGATGAGATTTTTGAGTTCGGAGGTCAGGTTACTCCTCGGGAAGAGAATATTAGAATATTAGAGCTCACCCGAGTAGCCTCGTAAAAACGAGTCTTTCGACACCCCTTCTTTCTTTAAATGTTGTGTGTGTGTGTATGTGCTTTTAAAAATGCATGCTGTATCGGATGTCTACATTGTACACTGCGTATTGAAATGTATTGAAATAGTGTAGGAAGGAAGCCTTACCAATGTTGGTTCGTGTCTGTCTTCCGCTGGGGAATAGTGTTTGAGGATGGAATAGTGTTCCGGGACGGACCGGGATTGCTTCGGGATGTGCCGGTTGTCTGCGGACAGAGCTTCGGCGTGCCTCGGGATTGTCAAGTGTGCACTCGGGCAGAGTTTCGGCGTGCGTTGGGATCGCAGGGATTGTTGGTTGGATTCGGGCAGAGGTTCGGCGTGCGTCGGGATCGTCGGTTGTGTTCGGGCAGAGTTCCGGCGTGCGCTCAAAAGGGCTTCGGAGCACCACAAGGGAGCTCGGAAGGCCCCGGAAGGAACCAAAAGGGACCGGGAGTGCCTCGGAAGGACTTAGAGGGGGAGCCAGAAGGCTTAGGGAGAGAAGAGAAGAGGATGGTGTGAATGAAATGGGAGGGGGAGACCTCTATTTATGGTGTAGGAAAATTTGCAAGAAGGTCCATACGGACCTATGTGCAAAACTAAAGTTTTAGTTTTCCCGAATTTGAGGGAATAATGTAGAATTTAAGTGGATTCAGTAATTATGATGTCTGGTAGCAAGAAGGTCCGTACGGACCTTTTAGCATGCAAAGAGGTCCGTACGGACCTTCTATGCTTTTCCCAATTTTGCATAATTCCCAAAAAGTCCTTTTGTGTTTGTTTGTCCCAGAAAGGCCCCCCTTGGTTTGGTTGGTGGTTTTTTGGGCCTTTGAGGGTTTTTGAAGGTTCTTGAGAGTTTTTTGAGGATTCCGGGTATTTGAGACTGCGTTTGAGTGAGTCTGCGGTGTTTCCCGAGTGCTCGAAAGAGGGTGATCCAGATTGGGGTACTTATAGAAGCCCCTCGACGACGTCACTTACGGAGGAAGTGGGGTCGTCGATAAGATAAGGGTCCTGATCTGGATCGCGTGAGGACGTGGTGGTGTCCTGAGGTGTGACCGTTTAGGTCAGTTGGCTGGACCCTGTGATAGGATTCCTACGTATCCCTAGCGGGAATCAAGCCTGATCGTAGTTCAGGTGTGGGGTGAGTGTTGTCGTGTACGAGGATGTGTGATGTCCTCTAACTGAGACTCTGTGTGTGGACATGTCAATGTCCTGTGGGTGACCGTTTAGGTCGATGGTGAGGAGGTGGTGGCATCCTGTGTGACCGTATAGGTCGGTGGTGTGGACGTGGTGGCGTCCTGTGTGACCGTATAGGTCGGTTGTGTAGACGTGGTGGCATCCTGTGTGACCGTATAGGTCGGTTGTGTGGACGTGGTGGCATCCTGTGTGATCGTATAGGTCGGTTGGCTGGACCCTGTGATAGGATTCTTATGTATCCCTGGCGGGAATCAAGCCTGATCGTAGTTTCGCCTTCGTGAAATTGTGAGTGTATGCGGGCTTGGTGGTGTGATGATGCCACCGCGATTTTTCTTTTTTTTGAAAATCAACAAAAGGGAGTCGCCACGCCATTTTTTATTTTAAGGGCCAAAACTTTGAAAAATGCCCGAGATTAAAGATTTGGGTTTGGAGGTCACGTTACACTCCGGGAAGAACGTTAGGGTTCACCCGGAATGCCTCGTAAAATGAGTTTTCCTAATTTGAAACCATTTGTGTGTGTGTGTGTGTGTTTTGGTTAAAATAAATGCAAACTGAGAAAACTAAAAATTGAGAACTCTTTGTAAGATATTAAACAAGTTCCATGATTTTTGGTATGATTTTAGGGTTGAGTTTTGGTACTCAAAAGACTCCTTAAATTTGAAAATCAATTCTGCCAGAATGAAAAAGACAGTGGACACTTGATTTTAAAATGGATTTAAGGGTTTCAAAACTTCAGAACCTGAGGAAAGTCAGAGAATGAAAGTTGTTCAAAACATCTTAAATAATGTGACTGCAAAATATTTTGATGATTGGAGATGATTTGAGGGACCAAAACCTTCTGGAAATCACAGATGTGAAATCTGGATTTCCAGAGACTGCTAAACTGACTTTTGGAAAATAATTTGAAAAAGGGAGTTATACTCACGCAAAAAATAAAGAAAAAATATGTCTGGAATCCTATGGATGTTGGCTACAAAAAGTATTTTGTAGTCAACACCAAATTCCAAGTTTTTCTGTGTCTAAAAAATTAGACAATGGACAGAGGTCTTAGAGAAAGGCTACTGGACAGCAGCATTCTCAAGAAGGAAAATGTGATTTAAAGGGGGGTTTGCATCCATGCTTTGTCCCCATTTCCTTAGGCTTTGATTAGTGATCACTAGACTTGTTTAGTGGTGATCTACTAAATCAAGCCATCCTTAAGGTACATTAGGACTTAAAGCACTTCATTTGCTTGGGATGGGGGAGATTTAACTTTGAAATAAAGATTTTTTGTATGAAAATGATTTTTAGGTTAAGAAAATGTTTTCAAGTAAGTAAAAAAATAATTTGGAAAGAATGTTGATCCTAGTAGAAGATCATCCATGGAGATGAACTTCCATGGTGATCCTCTTGGATCTAGGGCAAGGGATGGACAACAAACAAGTTACATCTTTGAAATGTGAGATGCATGCATGGATGAGGGAGGTTTAAGGTAAGGAGAAGGAGGGTTTACCAATGGTGGTATCCTATCTTCCTTGTGTTTGTGTTTGAGGCTTGAATTTGGTGAGTATTTGGTGAGTGAGATTTGGGAAAATGATTAAGAAAAAGGTGGAAATTCAAGGGAATTCCCACTGTTTTCTACAATATTTTAACCAAGGTGCTTGCTGTGAGTGAGTTGTTCATGGTTTTTCTGAGACTGAGGGGCTCTATTTATAGGCCTCTGAAAAACTCAAAAGCATCCGCGCGGACAAGTCCTTCAGCGTGCACTGTTCATTTAATGCTGCTCCAGGCTTTGGACAAAGGGAATATATTTTCAAAATATTCAAACAGCTGTGTTTTACAGCTTACTGGTTTCGGAATTTTACCTTTTGTAAGATTCTTTACCTTGTTTATCTCTAAATAGCAATCCCTAATTTACCCTTGCTTTGTTAGAAAAGTTAGGAATTGTTAGAAATGTTAGGGATGTTAGGACTTTCGTTAATTTTCTAACGAAAATACTAACAACTCAAATTGGAGCACTTACAGTAAACCCTCGGCGATGGCGCTTTCGGAGGAAGCGGGGTCGTCGATAAGAGTAAGGCTCCATATTTGACAAAATGGAAAGGGGTGACCAAAGTGGTCGAGTGGCTGGACCTGGTGATAGGCTACCTACGTATCCTTAAGAGGAATCAAGCCAGTCGTAGTTCGGGTCTTTGACCCTGGAGTGACTGTTTTAGGATGTCAACCTGGTGAGCGAGTTCTGCAGTCGATTGCTGAAAGAAACTCTACTGGGGATAGGACGTGACCATTTTGGTCTGATGGCTGAACCTAATGATAGGCTACCTACGTATCCTTAAGAGGAATCAAGCCAGTCGTAGTTCGGGTCTTTGATGTTGACCCTGGAATGACTGTTTTAGGATGCCAACCTGGTAATGATGGCGTTTTAGGTGCCTCGGACCTTGATGATGGCATTTTAGGTGCCTCAAACCTTACTGATGATGGCGTTTTAGGTGCCTCGAACCTTGATGATGGCGTTTTAGGTGCCTCAAACCTTGCTGATGATGGCGTTTTAGGTGCCTCGAACCTTGAAGATGGCATTTTAGGTGCCTCGGACCTTGATGATGGCGTTTTAGGTGCCTCAAACCTTGATGATGGCGTTTTAGGTGCCTCGAACCTTGATAATGGCATTTTAGGTGCCTCAGACCTTTGGTGATGATGGCGTTTTAGGTGCCTTGAACCTGGATGATGGCGTTTTAGGTGCCTCAAACCTGGATGATGGCGTTTTAGGTGCCTCAGACCTTAAAGATTTGGGATTGATGGTCCTTTGGTGGACTTCATTTGAAGGGGCCGGTCTTACGTTTGCTGCCGGGAATGGGGATGACCGTTTTGGTCGAGTGGCTGGACCTATGGTAGGCTACCTACGTATCCTTAAGAGGAATCAAGCCAATCGTAGTTCGAAAGCTGCTGGGAACGGGTTTTCGTTAACTTTTGTTGATGAAATCGGACTTACGTTTTACTGCCGGGGATGAAATTGAGGAAAGAAACGGGATTCCGTTAACTTTCGTTGATGAAATTGGACTTACGTTTTACTGCCGGGGATGAAATTGAGGAAAGAAACGGGATTCCGTTAACTTTCGTTGATGAAATCGGACTTACGTTTTACTGCCGGGGATGAAATTGAGGAAAGAAACGGGATTCCGTTAACTTTCGTTGATGAAATCGGACTTACGTTTTACTGCCGGGGATGAAATTGAGGAAAGAAACGGGATTCCGTTAACTTTCGTTGATGAAATCGGACTTACGTTTTACTGCCGGGGATGAAATTGAGGAAAGAAACGGGATTCCGTTAACTTTCGTTGATGAAATCGGACTTACGTTTTACTACCGGGGATGGAATTGAGGAAAGAAACGGGATTCTGTTAACTTTCGTTGATGAAATCGGACTTACGTTTTACTGCCGTGAAGTTCTTTTGGAAGGGGACTAACCTAGGTGGACTTTGGTTATCCTCCGTTAAGTTTAGGACTAAACTGCAGAGTCCTGGAATTTTAGAGGGCAAAACAGTCTTTTTGACCCTTCAATTCCATCCGCGCGGATTAGAACGAGGTCTAGATAGGTTTTGAAAAGAGGGCCGCCGCCCTTCTCCTTCTTCCTCACCATTTTTCCAGTTTTTACGAGAGAAGAGAGAGAAAATCGAGAGAGAAGCCATTTTTGGCCCAAAGAGCTTCGAAATTCTTCCATTTTTTTTATTTTTCGAGCAATGGAACACAGGGGAGTTGCTATCCAAGGTCAAGGACGCGGCCCGGTCGCGGAGAGGCGATTAGAACTTGTGAGGATGAGGAGGCATTACTCACTCTCGCAATCGATTGCGGGGGAGCCATATCCCGATGCGTGGCAACATTGGTCCACTAATCCGAGTCTTCGCACGGTATACTTCGAATCTCTCCATTTTCTTTGTCGATTTTTGCTTGAATTTGAATTTTTGTGATTTTTCTTTCTTTTTTTGAATCCGAAAATTGTGTTCTTGGCATTGGAATGGGACTTTGATGATTTGCATGTTGTAATGAGTATGTGGGTAATCAAAATATGCATTTTGTTTGAAAAGAGTATGGGCGATTTGCCATTTTTTATTTTTTTTTTGAAATATGAGATGACGAAAATTTGTCCGAATCCGGGACGGACTTTTTTTTTTTTTTTTGCATGTAGAATTCTTGCAATGAGATGATGCTTCCATGAATGATATGAATGCATGCATGCATGTTTTTTTGTAAAAATATGATTTTTGTGAAAAAATGGGACGGATTTTTGCTTCCGTTGATTGAATGTATGAATGTGGAAAATTGTTTCTGTATCCTATTTTATGAAAAATGGGACGGAGTTTAGCTTCCGTTGACTCAATGTTATTGACATGTCTCTTTATGCATGAATGGATGATGAATGGTGATTGCTCAAAAATCTCTTCTTTTGTGCGAGAAAAATGGGGCCGAGTTCATTATATGCCGTTATGCTGCCGAATTTTTTTCAAAACTTTATGTCTATGATGCATGAGTATGCAAATGCAATTTTTCTCTTTTTTTTTCTTTTTGACATTTTTTTCGTTTTTCTTTCAATTGTAGGGTGGAGATCGTTTTGTGACGGAGCAGCTGAATAAGCTGAAGACTCGGGGATCAGTGGAGGCTGTGATCGGCCTGTGGGATCGGCTTCCAGTCTTGGGCAGAGGAGGTTTGATGAGTCCGAGACAGATCGTCATTGAGACCGGGTTGTATGAGTTCATCGAGTGTCTGAGGGGGTTGCTCAAGTTCCCCAAGAGTAAGGGCTTGATTTTCGCTTTGGCGCAGCATTGGTGGGACGTGACCCACACATTCCATTTCTTCTGGGGCGAGGCTACGGTCACACCTTATGATTATGCTGCGATCACGGGCCTGTCCTTTAAAGGACGCAGCATTGAGTGGAGAGATGGTTACAGTGACCGGGAGCTGCAGGATCTTCTAGGCTTTACCCCCATTCCCAAAAAGGGGATGGGGATGGAGTATGCTGTGGTCCACGGGAAGATCGTGGAGAGCATTGAGAATTATGAGGCTGGGGATGAGAGAGTGGCTGCTGTGCAGATTGCTAGGGCCTTTCTGTGGTTTGCTTTTTCGAGCACACTTTTTGGACACGCCGAGGGGACGGCGGTATTTGCCCTGCTGCAGACGTTGACTGACGTGGAGATGGCTGGAGAGGTAGCTTGGGGGGAGGCCGGGCTGGCAGAGCTATACTTTGCTCTAGATCGGTACAGCCGGAAGGCTGTCAGCTCCCTGACGTGCTTTGAGTTCCCTCTGGAGGTATAAGCTTCTGCTTTTTCTTTTCCTTAAGCACACATTGTTTCTTTCCGCACTTAATTGATGTGATCTGTACCTTTCGCAGGTATGGGCTCTGGAGTTCTTTCATGTCACGATGTGGCTGCATCCGGTGGAGCACATCGGGGCATATCCGGCTATGCTTTCCTGGACCAAGCATGCTCGGGAGAAGATAGGTTCCAGGGGGCGCACGACCCTCAAGTACAAGGATTGCCTGCCTTTGGTGAGAGCTGAGACGGATGAGGGGATGAGGTTCTACCCTTGGGGCCGCTTCGAGGTGGAGCAGCTGAAGGGTGCGAAGAGGTGGACCGTGGAGCGGAGGATTTTGAGGGGTTTGACCTGTTATGTATATTACTTGGGGGAGAGAGTGACGCGCCAACATGGCGAGGGTGCGCCTCTGATGACACCGATGGAGCCTCCTGCTGACATGATGCATCCGAGTGAGAGCTCGGAGACCTGGGGTGATTATCGAGGTGGCGTGCACTTCTCGAGGTTTGTGGCGAGCAAGGATTATTCGCGATTTATCTTGAGGAGGCTGAGGATGCCTCAGGTGCTAGAGAGAGAGGGGGAGGAGGTTGTGCGGTACCCTCGATCGGACTCTTCATATGTCCAGGATGGGGTTAGATTGAGAGTGCAGATCCCTATCCCTGAGCGGGTCCCACGAGCTTTTCGGCCTCGTCCGAATATGAAGGTACGGCTTTTTACTGCTTCTGTCTCTTCTTCTTTTCTTTCGCATCAAATCATTTCTGACGCTTTTGTTTCCGTGCAGTTCCCGGCCGTTGTGGTGGAGAAGCTGACGAAGCAGGTGATTGGGGCCAAGAGGTTCCTCAGGAGGATGGTTGCTTGTGGGGCTGCTTAGGGCAGAGCGAGACATGCACAGCTGACGCCTGTAGAGTGGGAGACTTCCCCTATTCCTTCGGAGCATTCTACCGAGACTCCTCTTTCTCCTTTCATAGATCCCAGCATGGAGCTGCCCCCGGACCACGTCATCCTCGGGGATTTGCATGGGCTGGGACATGTTTGGCGCCACGGCGGATCATCTTCGCATGGCCAGGGATCCGATGCGTTCACGTTCGGATATGATTTCTTTGCGGATCTCGGCTTGCCTTATCATGGCGTGCCGGTTGATCCAGGCGAGCCTCTCTCTGGAGACGAGGATGACGATCCCGAGCCCGAGATATTCATGACTACTGAGGAGGCGGGCCCGAGTCGCAAGAGGGACCGGGGGAAAGCGCCAGCCACTAAGGATTCTGACTGGTGATTTTTGGTTGATTCTGAGATTGTACCTATCTTGACAGATACAGTTTATTTTTTATGCACACATTTTTTTTTCCTTTTTTTTTGGAATGTAATAATCTAGGATTACTGTTACCTACTTTTTTTTATTATGCATGTGTATGTTGCATGAGCCCAGTTTTTTGGCAAGGGTGTGAATGTATGGTATATGAACTGTTTTGGACAGGTTTTGTGCAGGTTTTGAGCGGCTGGGATGAAATATTCCTCCGTGGTGCAGCAGTTTAAACTGCTGCAGATTTTTTTCTGGTGGTGACAATCATGTCCGCGCGGACAGGGTCGAATTCTGACAGGTTTCATTTATTTCGGTGGTTGGATCTGGTTTGGACCATAAATATCATTGAAACTCCATCTTCTCCAGTTCAAACTTACTGGAATTTCGGGAGAGAAGGGAGAAAAGCCATGGAAATGACCAAAAATTCTCTAAAATTGTCCAAAGAAAGGCAAATGTTGTTCTTTGAAAAGTTCAAGGAGTGGTGTAAGGGGATTATGCACGAGAGAAGATCATTCTTTGAAGAAAGGTACAAGATAAAATGCTTGTGGTCTCTCAAAGAATTGGTTCCGGACTATGATCTCTTGAGGGCTTCTTCTTCATTTTGGGATACTAGAAGGCATGTCTTTTGGTTTTCTTACAATGAAATGGTCCCGACTGTTGAAGAATTTCGGGCATTGCTTGGTGGTCCCGAGGTGGAGGAGATTACGATTCCTTTGCCCGGAGGAGCTTCTTTTGTTGACAAGTTGTGCAACCTTCTTCATCTTTTTTCAGAGGAAGCACAAGGTATGATCCGTGGTCCTGATCATTTTGACATTTCTGGTCTTCCTGATAGATTTAGGGGCTTAGGCTTGATTGATGATGCCTATTGGGATGCCTTTGCACTCTGCATGTTTGGTACCTTGTTCATGGTTTACTCTTTTGGGATTTGTCATCGGGCTTTGCTGGATGTGGTTGTACACTGCCGTTTGGGCAGGGATGTTGTGCCCTTGATCCTGGGAGAAACCCTTCATGCTCTTGACAGCTTGGCTACTGGGAGGTGGTATATGCACGGGGGCAGCCCGTTTCTTTTGACTATGTGGCTGATGGAGCGCCTGGGGGTCCTCCGCGAAACTTCTGATGCAGTCAAACCTTGGACCTTTGCCAGGAGAGGGGTTACTGTGGATCTTGATGATCAGGGCTCATGGGAGTATTGGATAGCTTGTCGCCAGACTGCGGATATCAGATGGTTGGTACCTCATTGGCGGGTAGAGACTCGGAGAGTGCTTCAGGATGGGTCTCATGTGGTTGTGCTTCCGGGGCTTTCTCAGTCCAGTTTTTATATTCCGGCTCTGGTTCGGAGACAGTTTGGCTTGGAGCAGACTCCTTTGGAGGGTTTTGAGGACATAGCTACCAGGGTGGTGGCTTCTGCTTCGATGGATGATCATTCAGTGTTCCCATTTCTTTCCCGAGCATGGAGGTATGACGTCTTTCCTCCTAGGGTTATCCTCAGGCGTCCGGGGCAGGTGTTTCTGACCACTTGGTACTTGGATTGGTACGAGAGGCATTTGGGGGAGACTCAAGTGGCTATTTTTAGACGGCGTGAGGCCATTGTTGGGGCGGAAGATATGACAATTTCTGAGAGGAGGAGGGCTGAGGCGAGGGCCAACCCTCATGATAGGAGCAGAGATGCCGTGACGGACTACGAATCTTATGTCAAGAGACAGGAGGGGCGGATTCCTATGTTATCGGCTCGACTGCAGGAGATGAGATACGAGGCTAGGGCTACTAGGGCCCTGACAGACGCGGGTTTGATAGATCCTGTCCCTACACCAGAGCTTGGTAGGAGGAAGACTGACATTTTTCCCGTGCAGCGGAAGAAGACCCGAAGAGGAGGAAAGAAGAGGGGAGAAGCCGGTACGAGTGGCTTGGAGTGACCTTGAGGTTTCCGAGTATCCCTTTCTTGTCGTAGCAGACACATTAGTTATTATGTATCTTAGTTTCTTTTAGCAGGTTGTAAGTCGTAGGAGTGAACCGAGCTTAGACTCATCAAAAAGTTTTTAACTGTAATGAATATGTGAATTGCTTTAGAGTTTTTCGAAACGCCTTCATGGCTTGATCAATGTATTGATAATAAAGCATGGCTTTTATTTGTGTTTTAGACCGAACCGTTTCCGGCTGCCTACGTTCCCTTGGACTAAAGGGCTCAGGTCTCCGTAGTTCGACCCGGTTAATTTGTTTTGTTGTTTTTTTTTGGTGCAACCCTGTTTTTTACCTAGGCTGCCCTTTTGGGTTTTCAACCTAGTTGGATATTACTCTTTTAGCACTTTTTTATTTTTGTTTGTTTTTTTTGTGCAACCCTGTTTTTTACCTAGGCCGCCCTTTTGGGTTTTCAACCTAGTTGGGTATTACTCTTTTAGCACTTTTTATTGTTTTGTTTTGTTTTTTTTTTGACTCAGTGTTTTATGCGTAGTATCTGCGCAGCTTATCGCCATTCACTGGGTGTACAAAAGGATTTCCGTCGAGGTCTGCAAGTTGCATGGCCCCTCCGGAGAAGATCTTCTGAACAACATATGGCCCGATCCAGACAGGCTCCCATTTGCCAAGCGGGTTGATGCGAACTGGGGCCTTCTCTTTCAAAACGAGGTCACCTTCCCTGATCTCCCGATGTTTTACTTTCTTATCGAAGGCTCTGGTCATCCTTCTCTGGTAAGCTCGGATATGTTCCATGGCTCTTAATCGGCGTTCATCTAGCAGGGCCAATTCATCATGGCGACTCTGGAGCCATTCGACCTCGTTGATCTGACTTTCCAACAGTACCCAGAGTGAGGGGATTTCTAGCTCGATTGGGAGTACGGCTTCCATTCCATAGGTAAGAGCAAATAGTGTTTCCCCGGTTGCCGTTCTGACGGATGTTCTGTATCCCCAGAGAGCAAGGTGCAGCTTGTCAGGCCAATCTCTGCCTTGGACGGCCATTTTTCGGATGATATTTTCCAAGGTCTTGTTTGCTGCCTCAACGGCTCCGTTAGTTTGGGGCCTGTAGGGAGATGACTTGTGACGGGTTATTTTGAATTCTGCCAGCAGCCTGTCGCATTCCCCTTCAAAGTGGGATCCATTATCTGAGATGATTTCGGCCGGCAACCCGTATCTGCATATGATGTTTTCTTTGGCTTCCGGGTCGAGCGGTATCCAGGCATGTCTTTATAAGACCGCGTAAACACGTCCACGAATTCTCAGGGCATCTTTTTCAGTCCCTTCAAAGAAACTACCAATCTGCGTCTCTTTAGGCTCTTCTGCAGTTCCCAGATTCACACTTGTCAAAACCTCTTCGGCAGCTTGGGCTCGATTTTCCTCTTTTCGAATAACCTGCTTAAAGATTTTTTTTTAATTTATTGTTCATTTAATGTGTCTGCTTCTTTATCTAGTGAATCATTGTTAACTGTTTTTTTTTCTTTTTTCTCTTTTTTTTTTTTTAAGTTATTAGTTATTTCATCATTAGTTAAAGTGACAATCAAGGGATACTCAGAAAGGTCCGTCATTTCATTGAGAACGAAAAGGAATACAGCGTTTGCTACAACCTCGTAGTCTTCAGGCGTAAGGCCATCGGACGACTCGAGAGACTCGAACTCAATAATGAGAGACTCGGAGGACTTTTACACATGTTGACACAAGGGGACGGGGGACCAATCCAAGCTTTGTGATCATTTCCTCCTTGGTCGCGGACGGGCCTGAGAGAGTTTCCCAATTCTTCAATGGCATTGCTGTCAGGGGCCTCATGACTCGGGATTTGCGCTGTTCTCCTTTCTCAATCATTGCTATCATCTCTTTGACTGAACCAAAATCAATCAGGTCTGGCACCTGAACCTCTTCTCCGAATAACTGCTGCATAATCGGACCATCCCAATCATCTGAAAAGACTTCTGTGGCTTTGGCTTTCGGCATTGTCAGCTCAAACTCAAGCTTTGGGCCTTCTTGGACAGTTGGGACCACAGTGGAAAGCTTCTCGAACTGCTCTACTAGGCTTGGAACGCCTTTGAAAGTGTACTCGCTCTCCATGGTAGTGGTAGCCCCAGGTATCTTGAGTAGATCCAAAAACAATCTACGAACCGGATTTGCCTTGGTTCCTCTGAGCTTGTTAAGGTCATGTTGTAACTTCATCCATCTTTCTGTCGGAGTAGGCTCTTTGACTGGGGCGCTACCCTGCTGTGTCGGACCTTTTACAAAGTAGTCATCCAAATAAGGACTGAAAGGGAGAGACCTAGGGCCGTTGATCGGGACCCTTCCTGTGGCAGCTTCTCCCCTTTTCCGGGCAATCTCCTTTTCTTTCGTAGTGTCTACCGAGGTGGCCTCATATCCCAGGTCATGGCGAGTTTTCTGTCCTTTCACCTCAATAACCGTGTGAGTTCCTTACTGATGCTTCCCCAGACCGAGACCGAACAGGTAGCTCATTCTTCTCATCATCTTCAAGACTGGAGGGATCTTGTCCCGAGTGATTGTCAGATCTATGTTACAAACTTGGGCTTTGGGAGGCTCGACGGTGAAGCCTGTTAACATGAGACCTTCCTCGTCATGTTTGATCTCCAGAATAGGTATCCCACCCGTGTCAGTGCCCTCCAAAGTGACTAGGTCTCCATAAATGGTTGTCAAATCCCCATCCGAGACAAACTTCACGCACTGATGTAGGCTCGAGGCAACCCCTTTAACTTGATGCAGCCAAGGTCTTCCCAGCAGGACATTAAAGGTGATCGGGATGTCAATAACCTGGAATTCCACAGGTATCATCTTCTTGCCAAACCAGAGGGCCAAAGTAGCAACCCCAAGTATTGTACGGGATGTAGAGTCGTAAGCTTTGACTGTGAGGGAGGAAGGCTTTAAATCTGTGGATTTGATGTCGAGCAGACTCATGATCTTAGTTGGGAGGATATTCATCCCGAACCCATTGTCAACCAAAACTCGGGGAAGACGCCGTTCATCCAGCTGGACTGTGATGAAGAGGGGCTCGTTATGATCGGCTCCGAACTGAGGGAGATCGAGGTCTGTGAAAGTGATTATATTCCCATAGTGAATGTTCCCAATCAACTGCACCACATCATCAGGAGTAGCATCAATAGGGACTAGCGTGCGGGCTAGGCTTTCTTCCAGCTTTAGCTTGTGGGGGTACGATGAGGTAAGCAGGGACCACAAAGAGATGTTGGCCTGAGTTTGTTTCAGCTGGGTAAGCACGGGATCCTCCTTCTCGAGGTCAGGAGTTTAATTTGTCTTGGCATAGGGGAGACGGTCTTCCCTTGGTGCTTGATCTGCTACCTTGTTATCTGTCTTGGGGTTCCCTGGTAGATCTGCCGGATCGGGTCAACAGGTTGACTTCCTCATCGATCGCTTCTTGACTAGATTTCTTCAATGCCAAGGTCAACGGGGGAGCCTTTTTGGCTACCGGCCATTTGGTTGACGGAGTCTAGCAACGGTGAGGGGGTGAGCTTGGCATCTTGGCTCCTTCTGGGCGGCTTTTAAAAGCGCTTCCCATGTCACAGGCTTTTGAACCCGGGATTGTGTTGATGTCCCCTGGATGGCCCACAGAGCTAGGGCGTCCTCCGATTTGCCTTCATAGCCTGCCTTGTCCATAGTTATCATACAACAGGAATTGCTAGTCTCAGGGCTCGGCGGCTTTTCGATTTCATCTTCGGTATAGTGCAGCCACTCTGGTTCCTTTCTGTAATACTCAGAGCTGGAGACGATTATAGCATTCTGTGTGGGAGGAGCATCGGGTATCATGCCGGTTTCCAGGACTTCTCTGAGAGCTGAAATACATTCGGGGAAGGTGACCTCTTCTTGGGTAACCCTGACAAGGATTGTTACTTTGTTTCGGGGCGGATTCGATCTGACCATGGTTACTTTCTCATTGGGGAGGATGGGAGTCAGTTTCCCTCTCTCTAACAGATCTTCAACTATCAGTCTGGATCGGGTGTCCGAAAACCCTTTCCCCAAAGCATGGTAGGCAGTGTTGAACTCTATGACGTCCACGTGTTCAGCCCCAGAAAATTTCATGGCTCTCATGTCCTCGGTTTCATAATCGTCTTCCGAAGTTTCTTCATTGTCGCTTGCTGACAACCAACCATTGTGTTCGGCTCCCATGATATCATTTCCGGCATGATTGTTCCAGATTGATTCCGGATCTTGGGCCTCAGTTGACTCCTCACTTTCGTCGTCATCATCATCATTACTGTCATTACCGTCATCAGAATCATCTTCCCATACTACTGGGATTTCGGCTGAGAGAGAGCGCCAGTCAAATCTGTTAGGGGAAGACGGGTGCGTGCAGCCGCAGAAATTGTCATATGCCCCCATTGCCGGAAGCGGTGATTGTGACTCCGCTTCTCCTCTAAGAAACTGTGGGGGAAGAGTGAGAGGGGGCGGCACGTACTTGACTCCAGGAAGGATATAGAAGCAATCCTCCTCTTCTGATTCTTCACTTTCACTGTCTTCGGGATCATATTTGGTTTCCCCCAAGGTCAACTTGCAGAAGTGTACTAACTCCAAGTGCTCTTCGGCCTCTTTACTGATAAGCCCCAATACTGGTGCCCGTCTGAAGCTTTCTTGCTCAATCTTCCTTGACTGCTCTAACCATCTCGTGTAAATGGTTTTCTCATGATTTGACTGGAACAACCCCAGTTCTTCAGCACCGGCTTTCCCTTCCTCCGAGAAATAGCGAGCCTCATATTCTTGCAAGAAATTTCTAACATGAGACCAAAGAGGGTTGGTTTGCTCACCATCCTCAAGGCTGAGGGGGAATCCGAATTCAGGATCCTCGACAAGGTTGGCCATGGGTATTTGGAGGTCTTCATTAGTTTTTGCATCCTCCTGGACATGCGAAGGTTCTACGGCTTCAATCATGTTCACCTGGTTTTGATTTCTCGGGAAGGGATTTTTGACTGTATTAGGCCCCTCGGGGCCTTCCAACTTCCCTTGCTCTATCAATCCTTGGATTGCCTTTTTCAGAGTAAAGCAGTTATCTATTAGATGTCCGTGGGCCTGATGAAAAGCGTAGAACTTAGAAGTATCCACGGGAGCATTCAGATTTTTGGGTTGGAAATTTTCCAAAGGCCGCAGCAAGCCTTCTTTCACAAATCCTCTAAAGATGTCGTTCAGAGGCATTCCAAAGCTTTCGAGGTTTATGACCCGAGGCTTGGGCTCAGCTGGTTTCCTGGGAGCAAAAGGAGTTGCATTATTACATTCCTGCCCTGCGTAGTTGATCACCTCTTTACCTTTAGCAGGAGCCGGAATCGTGTTGGAGGGAGGAGCTCTGTATCTGTAAGCAGGTGCATCAGCCGGCTGTTGATTGTAAGCCTTTTCAAACTTAGCTGCGGAGTTAACCATGGCCCGTAAGTCTGAGTACGGGAAATAACTGAGGGAGGTTCTCAGATGCGACTTCAGGCATGACTGGAAGATGTCCAACTGTTCCTCTTCAGAAGGAGGGATGGCCATCTCACTGAGTTTCAGATTCCACCGCTTGTAGAAATCCCCAACATTCTCATCGGGACGCTACACGGTTGTCTGCAAGTCGACCCTATTTGTTTCCCATTCCAAATTAGCTTTGTACTTCTCTGTAAAGGCACTGGTGATCTGATCCCATGTAGCCCTGGCCTCGGGTTTTAAGCGGAAGAACCATTTTAGAGCACTGGATTTCAAGGAGAGACTGAAATAGTCAGCCAACTGCTGATTGGTGCATCCTTTGGCCTTCATTGCCAAGGTATATGTGTCCAGATGAGTTTTCGGGCATGCAGTCCCATCAAATAGGTCCATATTAGGCATCACGAACTTGTGGGGCAAGGGAACAATGGAGTCCGGGTCCATAGGCCGGAAGGCAGACTTTTTAGCGGTCAATTCAGCAATCTGCGCTTTCATTTATTTGTGTTGTTCCATGAACCAGGCCAAATGAGGGTCTTGTGGTGGAGCCATGGCATTCAGACCAGTGACTGAGCTAGAGTGAGGAGCTACCACTGGCGGCAGACTGGTGGAAGGAATGGCCGATCCGGGGACATAGGTAAAAACCTGTCCTTGGCCCGAATTACCATGGGGAGCGTGAGTAGGAGCCTGGGCATAGGGATAGAACCTTGCGGCTTGTTGACTTTCAACCGGCAGAGTGGGCGAAGGCAGGCCTGATGTAGCCGGGTAGCTTGGTTTTCCGAGCTGAGATTCATAGGTAAGCATAGGTGCGGGCTGTTGTCCCTGGTTGTTGAACTGTATGCTAGGCTGTGTAGCCGAGAGGGTATTGTGGTCCGAGGGATTCTGATGAAAATGGATTAGGGGCTTGGTGGCCCATCGGTCCCTGAGTGAGAAATGGGTTTGTAGGAGCTGTGCTAGGAGCAGCTGAACTGGCATCATTCTGAGGAGGGACTCCTGACTGTTGTCCCGAACCAAACTGTAGTGACATCCCAAACTGTTCTTTGCGGTACTACGAGCTTCTTGTTGTGAAGGTCCGGCTTGGTCGTTTTCGAACTGAGACGGGATCCCAATTTGCTGTGGCATTCCGAGATATCCCCAACCGTGAGAAGACATTCCGTACTGATTTTGTCCCCACTGAGGAACTGCGAGCTGATTCGTCCCGTCAGGCTGTACGGATCCAGTAGTCTATAGCTGGGGAGCTGGCTGACCCGAAGATCGAAGAGCATGGGTTCTGGTAGTAGTACCATAGGAGGTGGGTGGTGGCATCCTGGAGTAATCAGGGCGACTGAGAGTGGGATTGGGGTCCTCTTCTTCTTCCACGGTGAAGGTGCCATCGGGATTGAGACTGGCGGCCAAATCATGGCTTCTGATGGCTTCCATAAGGCTATTAATATGTGCTTCCTGTCGCAATCTCATCTGTTCTGCTAACTCATTCCATTGCTATTCTGTTTGAGGGGTCCCGGGAGGCGGAGTGATGTTGTCCCCATCATTACCGGCTGATGCAGACATTCTAAAACCCGGAGTCGGAACAAATGGTGAAGCTGATTATGAGCTCGACCCTTCCCAACTGATCAAACGGTGACCCGGCGCCCGAAACCAAGCTTTGTGAGGAGCTGCGGGGGGAAAGACACGAGGGTTCAGATATTTGGAAGTGAAGGAGGGTAGGTGTTTGGGCTTAGGGCTCATGCAACATGCAGTTATTTGTTCTTGTTTACTTAAAACGTATTTTATTAACCTAATCGGTTGGAAAAGATTGCTCTTCTTTTTCGCAAACTACTCTGATTCCTGGATCAGTGGGCCCCATCACTACGCCTGCGGACCCTCAACCTGTAACCTCGAACAAGGGTTCCGTAGGGCAAGTAGGTCCCACCGACCGAAAAGAAAAACGATCCTAAAGTCTGGCGGGTAATCTAGTCTTAACGAGCATTCGATGTAAATTACGGACAAAGCTGACGTCAAAGGTCAAGATCATGTCCGAAAGGCTCGACGAAAAGTCGGCATGGTTTGGACTGATAAATGTCCGCAATTGATCTTGACCCGTCGTCAGTTAGGCCGTAATTAGGCATGGAATAATCATTAATCCTTGATGACTCAGTGTCATGCCGGGAGTCGGTGCATAAGTTGTGCCAGTCAAAGTCAAAGTCAAGGGGCCAGTCAATATCTGGTCAAAGTTCGCGGTGGAAAACCGGCATGACTTCGACTGATTAAGGGTCCCCGAAAGATATTGACTTGGTATGCCGACTAAGGCTTGACAGGAAAGGTGTATACACAGACCGGGCGTGACACGGACCAAACTAAAAACCAACTGGGTCTCGGACAAAGTGTGTCACGGACAAGTGCATGGTCGACACGAGGCTCCAAGGGATGTTTGGGTAGTCCCGTGCTCGCACCGAGAGGCGTAATAAGGCCAAACGGGCTGCTACTGGGATTTCCCCGGGTTAAGGACGTAGTGTGCAGTGTAAGGCCAAGTTCGCGTAGTGTGCAAGCAGTCTATCTTCTTTTTCTGAGTAAAATAGAAATTTTTATGTGTCTTAAAAAGTATGATTCATGCGAAAAATTTGAAAATGATTTTTTTTTTGAAAAATTTTTTTTTTTGAAAATTTTTATTTTGAATTTTTGATTTTTTTTTTTGAATTTTTTTTGAAAGCAAATAACACATAAGCACATAAGCACAAAAATTCAAACAGTTAAGAAAATGATTCCGACAGTCAAAATACCGATTCTTTCGGGACAGTCAAAACAACACGAAATGTGCAAAACCAACATACACACACAGTACAAATGGTTTCAAATGCCGGGACGGAAGTTTGACCCACAAAAGCTTTTCTCTTTTTTTTTTTTTTGAAAAAGATTTTTTTTTTGAAAAAGATAAAGCTCATTTTTGATCCCCAGCGGAGTCGCCACTGTGATGAATGCCACCGCGATTTTTCTTTTTTTTGAAAATCAACAAAACGGAGTCGCCACGCCATTTTTTATTTTAAGGGCCAAAACTTTGAAAAATGCCCGAGATTAAATATTTGGGTTCGGAGGTCACGTTACACTCCGGGAAGAACGTTAGGGTTCACACGGAATGCCTCGTAAAATGAGTCTTCCTAATTTGAAACCATTTGTGTGTGTGTGTGTGTGTTTTGGTTAAAATAAATGCAAACTAAGAAAACTAAAAATTGAGAACTCTTTGTAAGACATTAAACAAGTCCCATGATTTTTTGTATGATTTTAGGGTTGAGTTTTGGTACTCAAAAGACTCCTTGAAGTTGAAAATCAATTCTGCCAGAATGAAAAAGACAGTGGACACTTGATTTTAAAATGGATTTAAGGGTTTCAAAACTTCAGAATCTGAGAAAAGTCAGAGAATTAAAGTTGTTCAAACATCTTAAATAAGGTGACTGCAAAATATTTTGATGATTGGAGATGATTTGAGGGACCAAAACCTTCTGGAAATAACAGATGTGAAATCTGGATTTCCAGAGACTGCTAAACTGACTTTTGGAAAATAATTTGAAAAAGGGAGTTATACTCATGCAAAAAATAAATTAAAAATATTTATGGAATTCTATGGATGTTGGATACAAAAAGTATTTTGTAGTCAACACCAAATTCCAAGTTTTTCTGTGTTCAAAAAATTAGACAATGGACAGAGGTCTTAGAGAAAGGCTACTGGACAGCAACATTCTCAAGAAGGGAAATGTGATTTAAAGGGGGGTTTGCATCCATGCTTTGTCCCCATTTCCTTAGGCTTTGATTAGTGATCACTAGACTTTTTTAGTGGTGATCTACTATATCAAGCCATCCTTAGGGTACATTAGGACTTAAAGCACTTCATTTGCTTGGGATGGGGGAGATTTAACTTTGAAATAAATATTTTTTGTATGAAAATGATTTTTAGGTTAAGAAAATGTTTTCAAGTAAGTAAAAAAACAATTTGGAAGGAATGTTGATCCTAGTAGAAGATCATCCATAGAGATGAACTTCCATGGTGATCCTCTTGGATCTAGGGCAAGGGATGGACAACAAACAAGTTACATCTTTGAAATGTGAGATGCATGCATGGATGAGGGAGGTTTAAGGTAAGGAGAAGGAGGGTTTATCAATGGTGGTATCCTATCTTCCTTGTGTTTGTGTTTGAGGCTTGAATTTGGTGAGTATTTGGTGAGAGAGATTTGGGAAAATGATTAAGAAAAAGGTGGTAATTCAAGGGAATTCCCACTGTTTTCTACAATATTTTCGCCAAGGTGCTTGCTGTGAGTGAGTTGTTCATGGTTTTTCTGAGACTGAGGGGCTCTATTTATAGGCCTCTGAAAAACTCAAAAGCATCCGTGCGGACAAGTCCTTCAGCGTGCACTGTTCATTTAATGCTGCTCCAGGCTTTGGACAAAGGGAATATATTTTCAAAATATTCAAACAGCTGTGTTTTACAGCTTACTGGTTTCGGAATTTTACCTTTTGTAAGATTCTTTACCTTGTTTATCTCTAAATAGAAATCCCTAATTTACCCTTGCTTTGTTAGAAAAGTTAGGAATTGTTAGAAATGTTAGGGATGTTAGGACTTTCGTTAATTTTCTAACGAAAATACTAACAACTCAAATTGGAGCACTTACAGGTGGTGCCCTGAAGTGTCGTGTGACCGCTGAGGTTGATTGTGAGGACGTGGTGGTGTCCTGAAATGGAAATTTTACGGTTTTCCGAACCGGGTAATTTAAAGCCTTCCGGGCTGGGGATAATGATTTGGGAGGTTTATACGGTCTTTCGGACCGAGTGGTTTAAAGCCTTCCGGGCTGCAGATAGTGATTGGGCTGATTTATGCGGTCTCCCAGACCGAGTGATTTAAAGCCTTCCGCGCTGCGGATAGTGATGAGGACGTGTTATGCCCTGTGTCTTGTGGTTGTGTCGTGCGTGAGGACGTGACTTGTCCTCTGACTATGTTTGTGTCGTGTGTGAGGACGTGACTTGTCCTCTGACTGTGTTGGTGTCGTGCGTGAGGACGTGACTTGTCCTCTGACTGTGTTGGTGTCATGCGTGAGGTCGTAACTATAAGTACCCAAATCTAGCTCATGCCTTCCGGTTAAATTTCCCGGCAATTCCCCGGACTTTCCTAAAGTTCAGGAGCAATTCGGGAACTGTTCCGAACCTTCCGAGGGGTGAAGGAATTACTTGAAATTAAAAAACCACGTTTTCCTTTAATATAAAAACCCTTCTAGAAGGCCACCTTGCATGATTCTAGAAGTATGCTGAGTCATTGGGGATAATGCCGCACGGCTGCATTAGGCCAGGACTCCAAGCCGCATGGCTTCATTGGCTGTCACCAGACTGCCTAAAAATAGAGGCCTCCTCTACCCATTTTGATATACAGTTTTCAGCACTGAAACTCTGCCAAAATAACACTATGAAAATACAGAGAGTTGAGAGTGCCAAAAACCACCTCCCTCCTCCTTAAAACCTCCAAAAGTTGGTCCCTTCCCTAGGCAAACTTCCAAGAGAAAGAGGTCACCACCATTGGTAACCTCTCATCCCCTTTATCTTACATTATGCTTGTATATATGTGATATATTTGCTTCTTGCTTTACATATTACTATATATTTGCTTGGGATTTGGTACATTGTCCTTAAAGGATATATTATTAAGCATATAAATCATATCCCCCTCCTTTTGCATCCTTTGCATTAAAGTCGCATCTTTTGCTCTTAAAAATGATATATTTATGCATCCTTTGCTCATAAAAATGTTATCTTTGCATAAAAGTTGCATCCTTTGCACTTGAAACTTCATCTTTACACATAAAGATGCATCCTTTGCATTAAAGATCATTTCTTTAACATCAAAAAGCATCCTTTGCAAACCAATAGCATCCTTTGCATGCAAAATGTCATCTTTTTCATTAAAAATGTCATTTTTAGTTTAGAATGCATCCTTCATGTCACTCATGGTTGGATCTCTCTTTCCTAGGATTGCTTAGTGACATTCCTAAGGCACGAAAAGCATAGGAAGAGCATAAAGATCCAATCTTTATACCCTTCCCCTAATCCCCTTTGGTATTGGATGCATCCTTGGAACGGACCGGTGTAAAGATCCTATCTTTACATCGTTTCTTCCATTAAAGGTACCAAAATCTCTTTAGAAAGGGATAAACCTTGAACCCTATATCTCCGATCATCACTTGAGACGAGCATAATAGTCCCTACATAAGCTCAATCGTCTCAAGATGTAGGATTGATGGGCTAAGGATACTCCTTTCTAAAGAACCTCATTTTGGACTATGAGAGAGAGTCTTTCTCTCGATCACACATGACCCAAGGTCAAATAGTGATGATCACAAGTCCAAGATGAGGACGGGAACAAAGTCCCGAACACATAAAAATCCAAGGAATCCCGAGCGATAACCAACTAAATGGTTTATACGTCAGGAAGGCAACTTGGAACATTCCCCCCCCCCTTTTTCAACACAAGCACACAAGAAAGCACACAAGCAAGCACGGAAAATGGAATCTTGGGAGACTTGCTTCGGCAAGGAACCTTGGGTGAACGACGATCCGTTCTTCCCAAGGGGTAACTTAACCTCCGAACCCTTATTCCTTTTTTTCAAAGTTTTGAGAAAATCAAAATGGCGTGGCGACTCCGTTTTTCAAATTAAACCGGATGTTTCAAACTCAAGTGAATCCAAATCAAAACACAAAAAAGATTTTGGGCACCACATTCACAGTTTGGTGACTCCGCTGGGGACTTCCCAAAGGAGAAAGCTTTCATTTTTAAAAAAAAATATAAAAAAAATGATACCCGGTATATAGGTGGAAACCACTAACCTTCCTGTATCGCTTCCTAACCCGGGGCTTGGGATAAACGGTGGTCTAACAATCCCACGTACCGGTATCTCTTTTCGAAAAATAAGAAAAAGAAAGCTTTTTCCTTTGAGCGGGTTAGCCTCCCGTCACGGATTCCATTTGTCGTGCTTGCTTTATCTTTCTTTGCATTGCATTGCATATTGCATCTTGGGAATTGTGCATACTCTGTAAGCTGAACAGGAAGCCTTCTGAAGCTGAAAGGTGCCTAAAATGTTTGGGGAGCAACCTGAAACTGAAAAGGATTGGAACCTAGAAAATTGATTCATGCAGCCGCACTGCTTAATCCGCCTCGGATTCCAGCCGGGCGGCCTCATTGGCAGTTCCACCAGGACAGATTTGAGGTTAATCTGGCAGCTTAGGCAGCTTGGGGCTATTCAGTTCCAAAGGCGACTGTGCTCCGAGAAAATTTACGTGCCTTATCTGTTGCATTTTCCCCCGTCCCGAAAAATCATTCCTTTTAAAACACATTTCTGAAAATCTCTGTTTTAACTCAAAAAGGAACATTTTTTTAGGAGACCGCACACTACGCGCACCTTATATATCCTGTACACTTTGCACGCACGTCCCTTTAACCTGGGGTGGTTGTTCAGTTGCAGTCACGGACAGCCTTACGATGCTCCCGGGTGCGCACGGAATCACCCCAAACTCCCCATGGCAGCCAGTGTCGACCAATGCACAGTCCGTGTCACATGTTTCAAAAAACCGTGACTTTTTTTGGTTGGTTTTTGGTTTAGTCCGTGTCATATAGCCCAGTTGCATACCCCCGTAAAGGTCAAGCCTTAGTCCATAACGGAAGTCAAGATCTTTCGCGCAAGCGGAGTTCTGCCGAAATTCCGACAAGGAAAAATTGGTAGAATCTTGACTCCGGCATTGACTTTGACCTTGACCCGCACGGAATGCGTAAGAGTCGAGACCGAGTCCATGCCAAAAATCCGAAGATCTTTCGCGCAAGCGGAGCTCTGCCAAAATTCCGACAAGGAAAAATTGGCAAGGCATTGACTTTGACTCACACACAGCGTATGCAACGAAGTTCAATGTGACACTGTGTCATCTGGCTTTTACCGCCCGACCCATGCCTATTATCTTCTCGGACATTGCCGAAAAGTCAAAACGTCATTCGCTCAAGCGAAACTCTGCCGAAATTCCGTTAAGGCTGAAAGACGAGACTTTCCCGGTATTGCCTTGACTATAATCCGCATCGCTCGTGCGTTAAAAGTTCCTATGACCCGCTAGACCCGTTAGGAGCGTTCTTCTCTCTCGGTCGGTGGGATCCGCGTGCCCTATAGGACCCTCGCCCGGGGCTGTCCACCCTGGGAGGTCGAAATACAGGTGGAATACGAGGGGCTTATAGACGTAGTGACGGAGCCCACTGATCCAGGATCTAGAGTAGTTGCGAAAAAGAAGGGCAGAACCCCTTTTCCAACCAAATAGAAATAAATAAAAGACACTGTTTTAAGTAAATTGGAAGATTCTTAATTTGCATATTGCTTGAGCCTTCAGCTTAAACACCTACCCCGAGTCTAAAGCTCTCCTATCCCTTTCCCGCAACGAGGAAGAAGTGGGTGAGAATACCGGGTCAGCGGCTTGTTAGCGCAGATTTCTCAGACAGTTCGCCAGAATCCTCAGTTTTGTTAGTCCAGAGAGTCAGAATGGCCGATTTGACGGAAAACAACAGCGGTTTGGGTAATCAGATGACTAGGGAAGAAGAGCTGGCCTTAGCCTTGGAAAACAGACGTAAGGCCCATGAGGAACAGCAAGCCATGCTCATTGATGCGCTTCGTCGTCATGGGGTTCAGATAGTGGTCGAGTCCAATGGTTCCCTGGTTATGGTAGAAGATGAGACTCCAGAAGTAGCCATCTCAGCTCCCCCAGCCTATAACCAATGCCCTCCTCCATCCACATATGATCCATTACCAAGGACTGCCCCCTTTCCATCCTTTCCAGCATCCCAGGCCGTCAGGGTTCCAACACCCTCGCCTCCTCAGATAAGACCCAGCTTTGTTCCCTATCAACAGAGAGCAAATGCCACAGCTATCCCAGTTACGCAGCCTCTGCATTACCCCGTGGGATTCACTCCCTCTCCTCAGTATGGGCCGTCCCAGACAATCCCTAGGCCTCAAAATCAATCCAGTGATCCTTTCAATCTATGACCTACCACAGCAGATCTTCCACCTCCAACTTTGCCAACGGGACCCCATGAGGTTCCGTATCCTTTTCCCTACTTTGATAACTATGAACCTAATTCCTATGCCTCCGGCCAGTCTCACGGAAACACAGGATCAGGCCAAGTTTACACTTACTTCCCTTCTAAAGATCCCCAAACCTTGGTACCAGCTACCACTGTGCCACCTACTGTCCTTCCATCCAAATCTGATAAGCCTGCTTCAGAATTGAACAATCCTAAACCGTCACCCGACTCCAACATGACTTGGTTGGTGGAACAAGTTAAGTCCATGCAAGAGAAATTTGGGGAACTGAGCACCAAAAAGGCAGCATACCAGATCACTGATCCCAGCAAAATTGTTCCTCTTCCTCCAAAATTCCGAATGCCTGAGATTGAAAAGTTCAATGGCACTGATTGTCCCCGAACTCACATTGAAAGCTACCTTCTTGCCATGAGAGCCAAAGATTGTACACATCAGCAAATGGCCGACCATTTTCAATTGTCATTAAAGGGTTCAGCTCTTAGGTGGTTCCTGCATGTGAAGCCAGAGGCCCGAGCCACCTGGGACCAGATCAAGGAAGCATTCCTGGAAAAGTATAAGGCCAATTTGAATTGGGAAACCAGCAGGAATGACCTACAAGGCACTCTACAGCGCCCAGATGAGCCAGTAAGTGAATTCTACAAGAGATGGAATTGGAAGCTTAGTGAAATGATGATCCCGCTGAATGAAGAAGAACAGATGGAGATCTTTCAGTCTTGCTTGAAGCCTCAGCTAAGGGTCCAGATTGGCAATTACTATTATCTTGACCTTCGAGCAATGGTAAATGCCGGCACCAAGTTCGAAAATGCCTTCAACATGGCTCCGGTCACAGGAGCAGGCAACTCCTACCGCTACAAAGCACCAATTTCAAATGCCACAGCTGTCACTGTAAAAGGAAAAGAAACGGTTGGCACTTTTAATTATATCCAGAATGAGAAAGTTGGACAAAATTCAGGTCAAGTCGCTGTGAAGCCAAGGCCTCGTTCCTATACTGCTGAAGAATTTGGGATGCCACTAGAGAAGGTCTTCGACGGTTTGGTAGCTGAAGGACTCATCAGACCTTTGGAAAACTGGAAACCAAAGAACCCTAGTGTCAGGATGGATGAAACCAAGCACTGTCGCTTTCACAAATATCATGGGCATAACACCAATGATTGTACCTACCTGAAGTTCCTGATCTCTCGCTTGATTGAAGAAGGCAAGCTGGAACCGCCTCGGGGTCCCAATGTTGTCAAGAATCCTCTTCCTGCTAACAATCGAGTCAACGTGATTGAGTTTGGGGAGACAAATGCAGCCAGTTTTTGGAATCCAAAGATCATAGACATCCTGAAATTCAATGTTCCTTAGCTGAATTGCAAGGAGAGTGGAAAGATCTGATTGATGCCTCCGCCATGGAAGGACATTTTGGACCCATAATAGGAACCGATTTCATTAATGTCTTCAGGGCCCGACCTCTCTTTTGTGATATCGAACCAGTGACCATAGTCAAGATTACAGAAGAAAGGCTCACCTATGAAGATTGTGAGTTTGAAGTAAGCCAAGCTATGTTGATGAAAGTCTCTCCGGAACCCTTCATCATTCACGGTGAGCATAATGTGTTTGTGATGGCTCTTACTGTCCCTGAGGATCAGTCCCAACCCCCTATTTGGGAAAATGTGGAAAGAAGAGTGAACAGGCCAGAAGACTTTTATGATGAAGAAAGCTGTCTCTCAGATGCCGAAAGTGCAATTGGTCCCACTACCCCGGAGGTATAGATGGATACATTCAGATTCGGAAAGGAGATTGGGCCAGATCAGTCTGACATCCCCCGTGGGAATGGTGTCAACAAAGGCAATGATGATCCACATGATGCACAACCAAATGGGAATGCTGACAAGACTGCTACTCCCCAGGGCAAAAGCAAGAAAGAGTAAACCCCAGTCCAACCCGCGTCAAATACTTCGAGTCAATAAGTAGTATAGGGTCCAAAGTCAGTAGGGTCAAGAGTCAGTTGAGTCAGGAATCTTTGAATTCCAGTCCTCCGAGTCATCCGAAGGCCTCACGCCTAAGGATTATGAATATGTAACCAATGTCATCTTTCCTCTTTCTTTGAATGAAATGACAGATCTTTCTGAGTATCCCCTTATTGCCAACTTAACAAATGATAAATTAACTCAAAACTTAACAACAGTTAATAATGAATCATTTGAACAAGATGCAAACACACTAAATGAACAATACATCAAATAAATCTTTAAGCAGGTTGCAGAAAAAGAGGAAAACCGGGCCCAAGCTGCCGAGGAGGTTTTGACAAGTGTTAACTTGGGTACTGTCGAGGAACCTAAAGAGACACAGATTGGAAACTTCTTCCAGGGGTTGAACGGGACAGACTGGTCAATCTGCTCAGAGAGTACATGGACGTGTTTGCATGGTCGTACAGGGATATGCCGGGGCTAGAAAGTTCGATAGTGGAGCACAAAATCCCTCTAGCACCAGATGCTAAGCCAGTAAAGCAGAAATTGAGGAAGATCAAGCCAGAATGATCTCTACAGGTCAAAGAAGAGATTGAGAAACTACTGCGGGTAGGATTCATCAGAGTCATCGAATATCCGACATGGTTGTCCAACATTGTGACCGTAACCAAGGCCAATGGGAAGGTGCGCTGCTGTGTAGATTTCCGGGATCTGAACAAAGCCAGCCCCAAAGATGACAACCCCCTGGTAAAGTGGGAACCCATTTGGATCGGCACGTATGTGGTGCAGAAGATACTATCGGGAGGAGCAATGAAGCTTGCAGACCTGGATGGCAATCCCTTTGTCCACCCAGTCAACGGCGATAAGCTCCGAAGGTACTATGTCTGAAAAAAAAAAGAAAAAAAGAAAAAAAAATAAATAAATTAAAAAAAGAAAAAAAAACCTTAGTGCAAAAGAGTAATACCCAGCTAAGCTGAAAAACCCAAAAAGGGCGGTCTAGGCAAAAAACAGGGTTGCACATAAAAAAAAAAAAGAGAAAAAAATCTTAGTGCAAAAAAGAGTAATGCCCAGCTAGGCTGAAAAACCCTAAAAAGGGCGATCTAGGCAAAAAACAGGGTTGCACATAAAAAAAAAAAAAAAAAAAAAAAACAAAAGAACAAAAATTCTGATAGTTCACCAGAATGAACTACGAAGACCTGAGCCCCTTAGTCTTTCTTGTAAAAGGGGAACGTAGGCAGCTATATATGGTTCGGTCTAAACAATAAATAATAAAGGACAATCAAGTTTTCATAAAACTGGTCCTAAGCAATCAATAAGACATCTGAAATTTCCATGAAATGTGTCTTGATTAGTTTTTAAGATCATATCTTTGTTAATTACAAGTTAAAAGACTTCTTGATGAGTTCAAGCACGGTCTACTCTTGACTCTGCTAACCTGCTACAAGGATCTAAAATACGATAAAATGCCTAATAAACTACTGTGTTTGCAAAATGGCAATAAGGGAATCCTAAGAAAAGATTTATCAGTTGTCATTCACTGAGTCTTCTTTGGTCTTTTTCCCTTTACCTCGACCTCGTCGAGTGTTCTTTCTCTTCTTCTCTATGATGTCAGTCTCCCTCATCCCGATCTCAGGTATCCTCACTGGAGCCTCCATCAAACCTGTGTCAATAAGTGCCCTCTCAACCCGGGCACGGGTCCGCACTTCCTCCCTCTGAGCCTCAGTCAAGGGAGCGACTTTAGAAAGCCTCTCATATCGAGCCTCCATGTCTTTGACAAGGTCACCCGACTGGTTATGGCGACTCGCCTTAGCTTCAGTCTCCCTCAGATTCCTACTCGAGTCACAGTCAGCCCCCAATAAAGCCTGACGTCTCTCTCCCAAAATGACCTGAGTCGCTTCCATTTCCCTCTCATACCAATCCAAGTAGGCCGTAGTCAAGATGGTACTCTTCCTGCTCTTGAGAATGGACCTGGGTGGAAAAACAGTATATGTCCAAGCCCTCGAGAAGAATGAAAAGCTGGCTGGATCCCTCATGTCTAAAGGCACCACCTCCATGGTACGGATGTCTTCCCAATCGCCCAATGGCTCCTGTAAGGCCCCGAACTGCCTGGATACCAAGCAGGGTATGTAGAAGGATGACCAAGAAAACCCTGGAACCCTCACCACATAGGACTCCTGAAATGTCCTTTGGGTCTGCAACCTCCAGTGAGGTACCCACCAGTGAATATCCGAAGTGGACAACCTAGCCATCATCAGCTCCCAGTCACCCGGTCCTGCTGCCTAGGCGAACCCCTCTGAGAAATCACCCAAGGGCACTGAGTCGGCAAAGCCCCGAGCCTCTCCTACAGCCATAAGGTCAACACGGCCGGACTCCCAGACCTCATGAAACGGTCTCCTCTAGCCATCCTGTCAATACCATGCAGGGTCTCGCTCAAAACCAGTGGGATAATATCCTTCCCAGCCCTGCAATCCCTAACCATGTCCAAGAGGCCACCATGACAAATCCCCACGGACTCAGCAGTGAACAGAGATGAGAATACGCTGAGGATAAAGGCATCCACAGCCACCATGGTCATAGCCATATCTGGAGATCCAAACCTGCCCGGGATATCAGAAAGGTCAATCCTGTCCGGAGCTATCATCATCTCCACAGCCTCTCCTAGAGAGATTTGCAGAAAAGATGCCAACTTTGCCGCCACCGGCACATCTTCGATCAGAGGAATCGATATAGCCTCAATTTCTAGACCCCCAATCAAGGCTCGAAAGTCTTCATTGGTTGGGACAAGCTCGTTGTAAGAAAAGCAGTAAACGTGTCTACGGACGTCCCAAAACCTTGTCGCGGCCCTCAAAAGGTCCCAATCGGGCGGGAGATCCTTCAAATGCCATAAAGATTTGATCTTGAAGGTAGTATCGAACAGCCCCTTGTGAGATTGAAAGTTATGTCTCACCCATGATTGAAGATCGGACAGAAAATGGTCTCTTTTCCCCTTTTGCAATCTGACGGGTTTCTCCATTGCAAGATGATCAAAGTTGATGTCTTTAGGTCAAAAATATGCTCTGGAATTAGTTGGGACAAGTCTAGGGTGAAAATGAAATGAAATGGCCAAGCCTTGGTTTTATTTTGAAAAAGACCAGTCCAGACAGAACTGTTAGCCGCACGGCTTCATTTGCACCCAGGTCCAGACCGCACGGCCTCATTTTCCATCCGCAGAAAAGAATCTGCAGCAACCCAAGTTGCTGCTCAAAGGGAGTTTTCACCCCACTTTTCCAACAAAAACATGTACAAAAACATATCCAAACACCAACCATGCAGTTATGTGTCATCACAAATCATTTTGGCCCAATTTCAGCCCCAATTCCAAGCAAAAAACTGCCCCGAGGCTCAAGTAATATGCAAATTCATAAAGCATAAATTAGAAAAGCAAATGAAACAATATTACATTGTTTTCGCCCCATCGGTGCCCGAATAAAGCAAAAAATAAACAAAATGTGCATAAAATTGTTCATTGTTTGTTTCCTTCCCACTAGATCGATCCTAAGGACCTTCCTAGGCCTCCGACTCCTCGTCGTCGCTACTCAGCTCGTAGAAGCTAGGGTCCCTCATCACATCTTCGTTGTCACTCACATCAGAAAGATGGACATTCACATGCTCATATTCGGCTAGCTGCTCTAGGATGTCGGCGTTGGGTCCCTGTCCCCGAGCCATGGCACTAGAAGAGTACTCTGAGGCTGAGGAGGTGGATGCCGTGCTCCCGACGTGCCTTCTTTTACGCACGGGCTCCTGCACGTTCACTGCAGCCTTTGAAGCGCAAGCCAGCTTCTTCACGAGGGACCGGCATACATCCTTCCAACCCCTGTTCTGCCTGACCAAGACGTCATAAGTACGAGCTGGAACCTGAGAAAAAAAAGAAAAGAAAATCTCAGAAAAATCTCGGAATTGCAGAAAGCAAAGAAATCTAAAAAAAAAAGGGAAAAGACCCTAAAGTGTACTCACAGTGCTGTCAGGCGGCAGAGTATACTGGGGCTCCCTCGTGTCGGGGACAGGTATCCTGAACCTCCTCGGTACCCCGTTGACCACATAAGAGAGATAAGCAGGAGGCATCGGCGGGTCAGTAGGCTCGGCTTCCCCATACCCCTAAGTGACAGCCAGCTTCACTAGCTTCTATGGCGTCCTCAACCTCTGCTCCACAAAGGTAGCATACGGGGTAGCCAGATCAAAGTACTCCTCAGCTGCCACGCCTGCCTGAAACCTCGCTATGTCATCCGCCGACCAGTCCCTGGGCTGCAACATCCGTACTGGAGGATCGTGAGGAGTAATGGCATCCAATGGAGGGACATGGCCATACTGCCTGGAAAAGCGGTCCCCCAGATAAATGACATCACATGTCAGGCCCGTCAGCCACCTCCTCTGCCTAGTTGCCTCCACGGCATCCCCTAGCAGAACCTTCGGGTACCTCCCCCAAGGCAACTCCATCATGCCCATCCCTGTTGATGATTGGTCTCACCATCTTGTAGTCAAAAGTGATCCGGGTCTTCCCGGTGAACTTGTCTCTAGCATCTCCCCTCCAACGGATCATAGCAGGGAAGATGGTAGAATCACTCTGCTGGTTCCACGGAAAGAACCTGATCACCTCGCAAAACCAGACCTGCATGTTCAAAACATAAAAGGGTCATTTCTCTCATAAAGTCTCAAAGACAGAAAAGAAAAGAGAAAGGAAAGAAGGTGAGAATACCTCAAGAGCAAAGGAGAAGTAGTCCATAGAGGCAGCCTTGTTCCGGCTGTACATGTCCAAGGAGAAGTAAAGCTCCGCCAATCCGGCCTCACCCCAAGAGACCGTCCCAATCTCATCCACATCCTCTAAGGAGTCCAGAAGGCACAGCATAGCCAAAGTCCCAGAATTAGCAAAGATGGTGACTGACAGCATCAATCACAGAAAAGCTCTCGCAAGCTGGTGGGCAGTCACCTCATTGGCAGCAAATCCCTGCATGCAGTTCAGGACTACCACCTCCACATTCCTCGTCTGCATCCCCAGCCCCTTAGTCTGGAGCTCAAACCCAACTAGATCCCTAAACTCCTCTCCCGTGATATGGTCTCTCCAGGTCACAGGCCTCCCGGTGAACTGCAAGCCAGTGATAGCAGTAAAGTTTACGGGCGTCACTGTAAGCTCCCCCCAGCTAAGGTGAAAGCTGTGGGTGGTATCCCACCAGAACTCTGAGAGGGCCTGGATCAAGCCCTTACTCTTTGAGGTCACATGAATGCCTCTGCCAATAGCCTCAATGAACAAATTAAGCCGGTAGCCCTCACTAGCTGCTTGGGGTTCACCCCATCCTTCTCAAAGTCAGGTGACAACCTCCATTAATTGTCAATCAGGTGAAAACCTCCATTAATTTTCAAAACCTCAAGGATCCTAGACATCGTTCCTAGCTATCTAGTGATGCTTGAACTACGACCAAGGCTTGATTCCTCCGGGATACGTAGGTAGCCTTTCATAAAGGTCCAGCCATCCGACCACATTGGTCACCCTTGTCATTCATCACTCCTCAGTGGTGCATGAGCCTTTCATAAAGGTCCAGCCATCCGACCACATTGGTCACCCTTTTCATTCATCACTCCTCAGTGGTGCGTGAGCCTTTAATAAAGGTCCAGCCATCCGACCACATCGGTCACCCTGTTCCTTCGTCACACCTCAGTTGTGAAGTAGCCCCTCATAGAGGTCTAGATATCCGACCACATCGGTCACTTCTAGCATATCCCCAGTAGGATCAGTCGCTTGACCTCCCAGGTCACTTTCTCTTCTATTTCCCCAGCAAGAGACCAGTTTCTCTTTGACCTTCCTCAGCGGATCTTATTCCGAACTACGATTATGGCTTGATTCCCACTCGGGATACGTAGGTAGCCTTCCAAAGGTTCAGCCACTCGACCACCTTGGTCACCCAATCCGTCTCGACATTCGCCAGATCGGATCCTTTTCTATCGACAACCCCACTCGCCCTGCAAGTGACGTTGCTGAAGGGCTTCCGTAAGTACCCAAATCTGGCTCATGCCTTCCGGTTAAATTTCCCGGCAATTCTTCGGACTTTCCTAAAGTTCAGGAGCAATTCGGAAACTGTTCCGAACCTTCCTAGGGGTGAAGGAATTACTTGGAATTAAAAAAACACGTTTTCCTTTAATATAAAAACCCTTCTAGAAGGCCACCTTGCATGATTCTAGAAGTTTGCTGAGTCATTGGGGATAATGCCGCACGGCTGCATTAGGCCAGGACTCCAAGCCGCACGGCTTCATTGGCTGTCACCAGTCTGCCTATAAATAGAGGCCTCCTCTACCCATTTTGATATACAGTTTTCAGCACTGAAACTCTGCCAAAATAACACTACAAAAATACAGAGAGTTGAGAGTGCCAAAAACCACCTCCCTCCTCCTTAAAACCTCCAAAAGTTGGTCCCTTCCCTAGGCAAACTTCCAAGAGAAAGAGGTCACCACCATTGGTAACCTCTCATCCCCTTTATCTTACATTATGCTTGTATATATGCGATATATTTGCTCCTTGCTTTACATATTACTATATATTTGCTTGGGATTTGGTACATTGTCCTTAAAGGTCATATCTTTAAGCATGTAAATCATATCCCCCTCCTTTTGCATCCTTTGCATTAAAGTCGCATCTTTTGCTCTTAAAAATGATATATTTATGCATCCTTTGCTCATAAAAATGTTATCTTTGCATAAAAGTTGCATCCTTTGCACTTGAAACTTCATCTTTACACATAAAGATGCATCCTTTGCATTAAAGATCATTTCTTTAACATCAAAAAGCATCCTTTGCGAACCAATAGCATCCTTTGCATGCAAAATGTCATCTTTTTCATTAAAAATGTCATTTTTAGTTTAGAATGCATCCTTCATGTCACTCATGGTTGGATCTCTCTTTCCTAGGATTGCTTAGTGACCTTCCTAAGGCACGAAAAGCATAGGAAGAGCATAAAGATCCAATCTTTATACCCTTCCCCTAATCCCCTTTGGTATTGGATGCATCCTTGGAACGGACCAGTGTAAAGATCCTATCTTTACATCGTTTATTCCATTAAAGGTACCACAATCTCTTTAGAAAGGGATAAACCTTGAACCCTATATCTCTGATCATCACTTGGGACAAGCATAATAGTCCCTACATAAGCTCAATTGTCTCAAGATGTAGGATTGATGGGCTAAGGATACTCCTTTCTAAAGAACCTCATTTTGGACTATGAGAGAGAGTCCTTCTCTCGATCACGCATGACCCAAGGTCAAATAGTGATGATCACAAGTCTAAGATGAGGACGGGATCAAAGTCCCAAACACATAAAAATCCAAGGAATCCCGAGCGATAACCAACTAAATGGTTTATACGTCTGGAAGACAACTTGGAACATTCCCCCCCCCTTTTTCAATACAAGCACACAAGAAAGCACACAAGCAAGCACGAAAAATGGTATCTTGGGAGACTTTCTTCGGCAAGGAACCTTGGGTGAACGACGATCCGTTCTTCCCAAGGGGTAACTTAACCTCCGAACCCTTATTCCTTTTTTTCAAAGTTTTGAGGAGATCAAAATGGCGTGGAGACTCCGTTTTTCAAATTAAACTGGATGTTTTCAAACTTAAGTGAATCCAAATCAAAACACAAAAAAGATTTTGGGCACCACATTCACAGTGACTTGTCCTCTGACTCTGGGTTTTGGTTCAAGAGTATGAACCTGGCGTTTGAGACTTAGTTCAGGAGTATGAACCTAAGTTGGAGCTTGGTTCAGGAGTATGAACCTGGCGTTTGAGACTTAGTTCAGGAGTATGAACTTAAGTTGGAGCTTCGTTCAGGAGTATGAACTTGGCGCTTGAGACTTAGTTCAGGAGTATGAACTTAAGTTGGAGCTTGGTTCAGGAGTATGAACCTGGCGCTTGAGACTTAGTTCAGGAGTATGAACTTAAGTTGGAGCTTGGTTCAGGAGTATGAACCTGGCGCTTGACACTTAGTTCAGGAGTATGAACTTAAGTTGGAGCTTGGTTCAAGAGTATGAACCTGGCGAGGCCTTTAGTGAGGCGTGATTGCCTTGTACTTTATTGTGAGAGGCGTGATTGCCTCGTGTTTTGATTGTGAGAGGCATGATTGCCTTGTGTGTTGATTGTGAGAGGCGTGATTGCCTCGTGTTTTGATTGTGAGAGGCGTGATTGCCTCGTGTTTTGTCCGCTGGGGAAAGGTTGGACTTACGATGACTGTCGGTGTTGGTTTTGTTGGGGACGCGCAGTCTCGTATGGGCTTTCAAGAGTTCCCGTCTGAGTTTTGTCCGCTGAGGAGGTGATTTCGGGCTTACTTTGATGGCCGGTGTTTGGTTCACCATTTTGTGTTTAGGGGGCATTTTGTGCCTTGGGACTTGTGTTTGGAGGCGTTTGCGCCTTTTGTGTTTGTTTTACCGTTTAGTGGGCGAGGTTCGGGCTTACGATGACGGCCGGTGTTGGTTTTGTTGGGTTAAGGACCAAACTGCATTGAATCTGCTGAAATAGGCCTTTGGATAGCCAGGGGCAAAGATTATAAGGGCAAAGGAGTAATTTGGCCAAATAATGCAAAGAGGTCCATACGGACCTTTTATGTTTGCAAAGAGGTCCGTACGGACCTTCGTGCAGTTTGGAATTCCCAAAATTTGATCATCTTCAGTAACGAGGCAATCCCCATTATTCCCCCTTCCAGTTCGTAAAAACAGAGAGAGAGGGAGAGAAATTCATGGCTTTTGATCCAAATTCCCTAAGTAATTCCTCCGCATTTTGCTTGAATTGCTTGTTATGGCGGAAAGAGCAAGGAGAGGTCGTCGTCAACGGGGTCAAGAGGCCATTAAGCAAAGGGCGGACCTTCAAAGGAATTGCACTTCCTTTGTGCCTTCGTCGAGGAACCCGGATGTGTTGTATCCGGATTCGGAGGTGCACAATATGCGGGATAGGGCCTTCAGAGAGGTAAGAAATCAATTTCGTCTTGATTCTTGCTCGAATTATTGTATACTAGAACTAGGTTTTAATTCTTCGCATATTTGGGGTTTTTTGCTATTGCCATGCTTTTTTGTGAAATTCGTGATGAATTGTTGAAATTGAGCATGTAAGAATTGTGGGTATATGATTTTTGTACAAAAATGTGGAGATTAGCTCTTATTTGTAAAAAATAAAGTGTATCTCTTTGAAATGCATGCTTTGGTGTTTTGTACCTTATGCTACTTTTGTATGTACATTGTGAAAAATCGCCGTGTAGGGGCGGACTTTGTGTAAAGAGTGCGACATGTGCCGTGTTTTTGTGACGGGTTTTGTCTGAAAGTGTGCGCCGTGTAGGGACGGACTTTTGAAAATGTGTCATGTAGTGTGTGCCGTGTTTTTGTGACGGACTTTGTGGGGAGTTTATGTGCAATGTGCGCCGTGTTTTGTGACGGGTTTTTTGAAAATGTGTCGTGTAGGGCTTAATCCCTCTTTTGAGAAAATTTGTACAGCGTGTACCGTGTTTTGTGACGGGCTGCATGGGGAAAATTATGTGCAATGTGTGCCGTGTTTCGTGACGGGTTGTTTTTATTTTACCGTGTGGGGACAGACTTTTTATGCTTTGTCGTGTTGGGATGGACTTTTTTATGTTTTCGTTTCCTTTTGGTATTTTGCATTAAGTACTATGATTGACGTACCTTTGCTGTGTTTACCTGCAGGATGAGGGCCTTTGTCCGGAAAGGCCAAGAAGATGAAGTCTCGGGGGTCGCTCGAGGCAGTAGTTGAGCTGTGGCAGCATTTGCCGGATATCTCCATGGAGGGTAGGCCGAGTCCTAAGAGGCTGGTCTTTGCTTCTGGTTTGGGCGCATTCGTGGAGAACCTTGCCAGGATTGCGGAGACGAGGAAGAACAAGAGCGTCTTCCTGGCCTTGTCCGAGTATTGGTGGGACACCACGCATACCTTCCATTTGAGTTGGGGAGAGGTGACGGTGACTCCTACCGATTTTGCTGCGATTACTGGGCTTTCCTTCAAAGGAGGGCCAGTGAGATGGCGAGACAGGATGTCCGATGGGACGCTGGTGGAGCTGCTGGGCTTCATGCCTTCTCCTCGTAGGGGCTTGGGCATGTTATATGGCGATGTGGAGGCGCAGATTACGGCCAACATCGGGGCCTATCGTCGGGGCACCGGTTTGGTGACGGCCGAGCAGCTGGTGCGCTCTTTCTTATGGTTTGCTCTATCGAGACTTTGTTCTCGAATCACGCTACCTCGGCTCCTTTTCCTCTACTGGAGAGCTTGGTGGATTTGGAGAGAGTTGGCGAGATTGCTTGGGGCGAGGCAGGCCTGGCCGAGCTCTATTTTTCCTTGGACCGGTTTAGCTGAGGCGTGGCCAGTTCTTTGGGATGCTTCGATTTTGCTTTGGAGGTATGAGTTTATTGCTGTTTTTGATTTAGCAGTTTGTCATTTCTCCATTTTCTTTTGCCCTGAGCCTTATCTGCTTTCGTTGCAGGAGTGGTTTTATGAGATCTTCAGATGCTTTCCGTGGGATCGAGATGCTGAGGCCATGGAGGCCTATCCTGCTATGCTGGGCTGGGCCCGTCAGTTGAGGAGGAGGACGACGAATAAGGGGAAGCTCACCATCGCCTATCGGGATGTGCAGGAGTTCCTGGAGAAGGATAGCTCGACGGAGTTTGAGCTGTAACACTGGGCTCGGTATGGCAGCGAAGAGCTTGAGGGTGGTCCCGTGGTGACGGTGCAGAGGAAGATGATGCGGGGCTTGACTTATGATGTTATGTATTTGGGGGAGAGGGTCTTCTGGCGGCATGGCCCAGGTGTGCCCCCGATGGCTCTGAGGGATCCGCCCTTTGGGATGATGAATCCCCGTGACATGGATGTGTTAGAGTATGACAGGTACTTGGGTAGCGTGAGTGTCGAGGAGTTCATTTTGTATGAGGAGTACGGGTTCTTCGTTAGGAGGAAGCTGAGGACGCCACAGGTGTTGGCGAGAGAGAGGCAGGATGGTCCACCTCGTCCCCCAGATGTTTCGGTGCCTAGGCCAGACTTTACATATGTACGGGGCGACTCGTCGAGGCAAAGGGTGTCAGTACCCGTCCCTGAGCAGGCTCCTGCTGCCTATCGGGTTGACCCGGATGCGCCGGTGAGTGTGCTTACTCTTTTTCGTTTTGGCATCTTTTCTGTATTTTTCTCTTTTGCTGAGTATGACTGTATCTCTTTTGTTGAGCGTTTCTTTGGCTGTTTGCTTATGCAGGTCTCGAGGAGATCTTTTGACACGTTGACCCGCCGTTACGTGGCATTGAGGTCTTTTGTAAAGAGATGGCGGGGAAGCTGTCTTGCCAGTCTTCGCGACGTGTGCCGGCGTACGAGCCGATGCCTTTGAGGCTTCTGTTGACGTTCCTCCATCGAGAGCTGAGCCAGGGCCGCAGCAGGAGGGACCCGTCCGGGGGCGGCATAGCATGGATGTAGGGACATCTTCGGGGATCCGAAGGCCGCTGATTTTTCACCAGTTCTTGCCGGTGCAGGAGTCTCAGGGAGAAGGTTCGTCGGAGCCTTCCTTCTTTGATCCTTTTACCGGGCTCGATCCTGTGGATTACTTCGAGTACTTGCCTCCGGAGGGGGTCTAGTATTCGTATGACAAGGGCGTGACTGGCGAGTTTGCCGAGATGCCCGACTTCACGTTTGATGAGGTTGATGATGAGGAGTCGGAGTAAGGCTCATTTGCTTTCCCTCTTTCCATTTTTTTTGTTTTTTTTTGTTTTGTTTAGCAACAGACATTTTGGTACCTGTAATAAAACACTTGTATTTGCACAGCAAAGCATTTTATTTTAAGATGTAATGTCATATTTTGTGATTCCCGGGGATTGTCCTAGGAATTGTTGCTAGTTTATTATCTGTGCATGCCACGTGAGCTGGGGGTGCGTTTGTGGGTAGTGTATGCTTGCCGGAAATGGCTTTGGCCAGAGTTTGGACAGTTTGGAGCAAGGTCCTGCTGGGAACAGTGGTTGTTTGTCTTGTTTCTTTGGAAATGTGGGACCAAGTTGCAAGAAGGTCCGTACGGACCAACCTAGGGTGCAAAAAGGTCCGTACGGATCTTCCTTGCTTTTTGGGAAAGGATAAGTGTTTTCAGGATGTCTGAACCTTCCCCACTTCCCATTTTCAGTCATTTCGAGCTTTCTTCCCCATTTTCTCTAGGAACCTCCATTTTTGCCATGGATTCTTCGTATGTTCCACGAGTTTTGCAGAGGCTTTCGAAGGATCGGCAAGCATACTTCCTTGAGCGGCTGAAAATGTGGATGTGACACCGTATGAGGCATCATAGGCGGGCTTTCGAGGTGAGGTTTCGACTCTGCTCGATTTGGTCCCTTAAGGAGTTGGTTCCTGATTGGGAATTGTTGCGGGCTGCCGCAAAGTTCTGGGACGTTAGGAGGCATGTGTATAGCTTCTCCTACAATGAAATGATGCCCACCTTCGAGGATTTTTGAGCTTTGATTGGAGGATCGGAGGTGGAGGCCATCTCGCTTTCTTTGATTGGCGGTGCTGCCGTGAGTGTGAAGCTTGCATGTTTTCTTCGGACTTCGTTGGGAGAAGTGCAGGGTATGACCTTTGACTCGGGTCACATTGATATTTCTGCGCTGCCGGAGCGGTTTATGATTGATGACGAGAGTGACGTCTCGTGGGATGCATTTGCCTTGTGCGTGATAGCGACGCTTTTCATGGTCAGCTCCCATGGGGTATGCGATGGCGCTTTGCTGGATGTGGTAGGGCATTGCAGAGCTGGAGAGGATATTGTTTCGTTGGTGCTGAGGAAGACCCTCAACGGCATTGATCGTCTGGCGACTAGAGATAGGTTTATGAGAGGGGGAAGCCCCGCTTTGCTCACCTTGTGATTGCGAGAGAGACTTCAGGCTATGCCCGAGGCTCCGGCGTCATTTAGCCCGTGGACATTTGCTCAGCGTCCTCTAGTATTGGATATGGATCAATCCACCTGGGAGAGATGGATGGCACAGCTTGGTACGCATCAGATCCGTTGGTGGGTTCCGCATTGGGGAATCGAGACTAGGAGGGCCTTTCAGGAAGGGTCCTATGTTGTCAGAGTTCCAGGTTTGTCTTGGTCCTCCTTCTACATTCCGTCACTTGTTTCCCGGCAGTTCGGGATGAGACAGGAGCCTTTGTTGGGCTGGGATGACCTTGCCACTGCGGAGGTAGCTCCTCTCTGTATGGCAGCTCCAGGTGCTCTTTTGTATTTTCTGAGGGTATGGAAGTATTCCGCTTTCCCTCCTGTGGTGCTCCTTCGATGGCGGGAGAGCGTTGTATTGACCACCGAGTACCTGGATTGGTACGAGCAGCGTGTTGGGCAGTCCCAAGTGGTTTTGGGGAGCAGGCGTGAAGCGATTCTGGGGCCCGATTGTCGTCATAGCTATTGCCTTAGGAGTGTCGAAGCCTGGTCTGACCCTCAGGATGTTACGGGAGACACTTTATTTGACTATGAGACTAGAGTTGACCGAGTGACGGAGAGAGGTCCTCTTTTGCAGACTCGCAGGGAGGAGATCCGAGCTGAAGCACGGGCAAATGAAGTCCTGCGAGCTACTGGATTGTTTGACTCTACGAGGAGGACCCTTACTCTCGGACTGAGAGATGCAGAGCTGGCTCACGTGGAGCGAAAGAAGACTCGCCGGGGACGAGGGAAGAAAGGAAAGAATGGCGAGGGGACAAGCGCAGATGGCGTGGAATGACCTCCTAAGTATCCAACCATTGCATTGCAGACACATTATTTGTTAAATGTATTAAGCTTTCTTTTAGCATGTTGTGAACTTGAGAGTAGACCGTGCTTGAACTCATCAAGAAATGTTGTAATCGTTAGTGATTTTATGATTTACTTTCTAGCTTTGTCGAGACGCAAGATCTCTTGTTCGCCTTTTGTTTCTTTTTGTGACCATTGATGGCGTCCAGCTTTGGACTTTTCTGTTGCATTTGCGGACTGAAGCAGCCTGGGCCTTGACGGCAATCCCCTTTTCGCCTGGGTTTTGTATTTGGATGGGAGGTTGGATGATCCCTTGACAAGTCATTTTGACGGTCTTTTCCGTGGCTTCCTTGCCTCTTGTTTGCTGGCGTTGGGCTCTTGGCCTCTTTTTTTTGTAGCTTCTGTTTGAGCTTTTTTTTTTTTTGAAAGCTTCTGCTTGAGCTCTTTCTTTTTTTTTTTGTAGCTTTTGCTTGAGCTCTTTTTTTTTTTTTTGAAGCGCGCGGGGGTGAAGGCAAGCCCCTAGCTTGGAAGTTGACATGGGTCAGTCGTTTGATGTTGAGTGACCTTCGGATGTCTTTTGATGTTGCCGCCGTCGTTTGACTTGGTCAAGGTGATGGTGGGAGCATGCTCTTGGAAAGTGTGTAGTTTGATGGAGGTCTTGATTGACATTCAAACTTTTGACTTTTTTGTGTGTTTTTAGACCGGACCAATTAAGGTTGCCTACGTTCCCCCGGACTAGAGGGCTCAGGTCTGCGTAGTTCGACACTACATGGAGTGCTAAGAGATGAACAATTGGTCTTCTTTAGGCGAAGTATCTGCGAAGTTTGCTTCCGTTGACTGGATTCATGAAGGGATTGCCGTCTAGGTCTGTCAGCTTTATGGCACCTCCGGAGAAGATCTTTTGAACCATGAAAGGGCCGATCCATGTTGGTTCCCATTTTCCCAGTGGGTTGGTTCGAGTGGGAGGATTTTCTTTGAGTACCAGTTCGCCTTCCCTGATGTCTCGGGACTTGACTTTCTTGTCGAAAGCTCTAGCCATTCTGCTTTGGTAGGCTCGGACGTGTTCCATGGCCTTTAGTCGTCGCTCGTCTAGCAGAGCCAGTTCGTCGTGCCGGCTTCAGAGCCATTCGACTTCGTTGATTTCGTTTTCCAGTAACACTCGGAGTGAGGGAATTTCCAGTTCCACGAGTAGTACCGCTTCCATCCCGTATGTCAGGGCGAATGGAGTTTCTCCCGTAGCTATTCTGACTGATGTTCGGTAGCCCCAAAGTGCAAGGTGCAGCTTCTCGGGCCAATCACGTCCTCGGGTGGTCATTTTTCGGATGATCCGTTCGAGGGTCTTGTTTGCTGCTTCTACGGCGCCGTTTGTTTGTGGCCGGTAGGGAGAAGACTTGTGGCGTGTGATCTTGAATTCGGCCAGCGATGCATCGCATTCTCCTTCGAAGTGGGAGTCGTTGTCTGATATGACCTCGTTCGAGATGCCGTATCGGCAGATGATGTTTTCCTTGAGGAAATGTGCGACTTTCTTGGAGGTTAGCACCTTGTAGGACTTGGCTTCGACCCATTTTGTGAAGTAGTCGATGGCTACCAGGATGAACTCGTGGCAGTTGCTGCCTGGCGGAGCGATTTTCCAGATGACGTCGATTCCCCATGTGGCGAAGGGCCAGGGCGTAGTCATGCAGTAGAGATCGTGAGGCGGTAGATGATTGAGGTTGGAGAACCGTTGACACTTGTCGCAGCTTCAGACAAAGTGGATGCAGTTTGCCTCCATGGAGATCCAGTAGTAGCCCATCCAAAGAATGATTTGCATCAGGGCTCTGGCATTCATGTGGGGGCCGCAAACCCCATTGTGGACTTCGTTCATAAGCTCACTTGCTTTTTCCTGGCTGATGCAGTGTAGGAGCGGCCCTTGGTAGTGTTTTTTGTATAGCATGTCTCCAAGGATGACAAAGTGAGAGGCAAGGCATTTTAGGGCCATGATGCTCTTGGCTTTGACTCCTTCCTTGCGTTGACCTTCCTCGCTCATGAAGGCAGTCTCCCCGTTCTTGAGGTATTGGAAGATCTGATTGTCACGCAATGTTGGTGAAGAGGCTTCCGATTTGCGTCTCTTTGGATCTTCAGAAGTTCTCAAACTCACTGTGATTGAAACCTTTCTCGGCAGCTTGGGCCCGGTTTTTCTCTCGTTTAACAGCATGCTTAAATGTTTGTTTAATGCATTCGTTCAATTAATGTGTCTGCTTCTTTGTTAGATGAATTGTTATTAACTGTTTTAATTAGTTAACTCATCATTCGTTAAAGATGCAATGAAAGGATATTTTAGAAAGGTCGGACCTTTTATTGAAAGCTTAGAGAAGATACATTGTTGATCATGGACTCACAATCCTCGGGTTTAGAGCCGTCGGATAACTCAAAAGACGTGAATTCCTAGACAACATGACTCGAAGCTAGACTCTGGGCGACGAGGGATTGGACCAGGATTCATTACTCTTTGCGGACTATAGGTCAAGAGAGGGTGGCGATGGCTTTGGTGGCCATTCTTCAGTTGATACGGATCCCGGAGGATAGCTTGCATGTGGTTCGACTTCAAACCAGATCGTGGAGGTTTTTGGTTGCTCCTTTGATGATGCCCCTCCATTGGTGTTACTACCAGACCTTGGGGGACCTTGGTGGTAGAAGTCATTGAGAGCTTCTTCTAGGAGGGCGAAGCACTCGCTGATTCGGAGTTGATTCTTGCTGATGTTGATTATCTTCATTGAATTTGCCTCTTTATCTGGGATCTTTGCTTGGACGACATTTACGATGTCTGAGTCTAGGGGGCAGGCTATCTCTCCTTCTCTGATCAGGCCTTGAAGGAGGTTGCGCCATTGTTCGTCTAGGTTAGACACCGGGATGTTGATATGGACTATGCTGTGATGGCTGCCCCCGTAAGATCCGAGCGTGTCGGCAAGAGGGTTGTCTTGCACCAGTGGGTCGGTGATGAGCCAGTTTTCAAGAGGGTTTTCGGCGAAGTATGGGTCTACTCCTCGATCAATCTCAATCTGGGCATCCATCTCTTGATCCTCTTTCAAGCATTCTTCGCAGTCGCATATGTCAGAGTTGTCGTCTTGACCCATGAGCTCTTCGATCTCTAGCTCATCGCGGCTTAGAGCGTGGATGTAGGGATCCACTTCGTAGCGGGACAGGGCTGGAGTCTCGCCTGCAGAGGAGTATTCGCTCATGTCGGGACCTACTTCTGGGTCATAGCTTGCCGGCCAAGCGCTTGCCATCGTGCTGCTTCCGCGGATCACCTCGAGGTTTCCCTTGGCGTTGATGAATTTCACGCATTGGTGAAGAGTAGATGATACTGCTTTAATCTGATGTAGCCAAGGTCGTCCCAACAGGGTAGAGAAGGTTGGTTTGATGTCCACCACTTGGAATTCCACCGACTCCAATTGTACGTCGAATTGGATCCTCAGATTGATGACTCCTACGACCGGGCGTGGAGTGGAGTCGTAGGCTCGGATTATCCGGGGCAAAGGTCTCATCAGGGAGCGGTCGACACGGAGTCATTTCAATGTGCTCAAGGCAATGATGTTGATTGCGGAGCCGTTATCGATCAAGACGTTCGGGAGGTAGAACATCTCTATCTTTATGAGGATAAGGAGAGCCTCGTTGTGTCTATTTTCACATATCGGCAAGTTTTTGTCTGTAAAGGCTAGACCGCTTCCGGTGCTACCGTTCGATTCAGTCTCCTCTGGGGAGTGTTCGATCCATCCATTGGTGTGTCTTGATCGTGACAGAGATCGTAGGGAGACACTCGCCCTTGGGCTCTCTTGTCTGGATTCCCAGTCACGGGATCGTTTGACTCTGGTTTCGCATTCCCAGTCGTAGCGTGATAGCACGTTGACGGTTTCGGAAATAGCAGGAGGTTTGCTCTCGCCCTGTCGTTTTGGGGGAATGGATTTCCAATGGTGTTGGGGCCACGGGGGCGTTCCAACTTTCCTTCTTCGATTAGCCCTTGGACCACTTGCTTCAGCACGAAGCAGTTGTTGGTTGTGTGATCGGGGTAGTTGTGGAAGGCCCAGTGCTTGCTCATATCCATGTTGGGCTTGAGAGTCTTTGGTTGGAAATTCTCGAGAGGTTTGAGAAGATTTCGGTTTACCAATGCTTCAAATACTTGGCCCAGAGGCATTTCGAGGTTGTCGAAATGCTGGAACTGTGGGATGCGAGGGGGATTGTTGTTCCTCTGGGGTGCCTGATCACGGTTTACTTGAGCTCCGTTTTGGATGTAGTGTATCATTCCGGCTGCTTCTTTTCATTTGTTCAGGACAGGTGCTAGATTTGACAGGTTTTTCCGATAGCGGTAAGACGAAGCAGGGGTTGCTGTTGTCTTCTGAAGGCTCAGGGTCTTTTTGAACTTGGTTCCGGCATTGACCATGGCACGGAGATCTGGATAGAAGTGATGGCTGATCAAGGTCCTCAGAGAAGGTTTGAGGCAGGAATGGAAGATGTCCATTTGTTCTTCCTTGGAAAGCAGATCCATTATCTCGCTTAGCTTCCAATTCCATCTTTTGTAGAACTCACCCACAGGCTCGTCGTCCTTTTGTTCGGTAGTTTGCAGATCGTGGCGGTTTGTCTCCCACTCAAGGTTGGCGCGGTACTTCTCCAGGAAGATTTCGCTAATTTGGTCCCATGTGGAGCGGTTTTCTGCCTTTACGTTGAGGAACCACCTTAGCGCTGTAGATTTGAGAGAATGCTGGAAGTGATCCGCCATTTGCTGTGGGGTTGCCCCTTTAGCTCTCATACCCAAGACGTAGGTGTCGATGTGGGTTTTTGGGCATTCGGTTCCATCGAACTTTTTCATTTCCGGCATCCTGAATTTCGGAGGAAGCGGGACCACCTTGTTGGGATCAGTGGGCATGAGGGAGTCCTTCTGAGAACTGGCTAGCTTGCCTTGCATATCCTTCATTTGCTCGATCAACCAAGCCATGTGGGGATAGGCAGGTTGAGGCGGGTTGCCATTTTCGGGGATGGAAACCGAAGATGGGGGTGGATTGGCCTATGGGATCGCCATTCGGGAGTCTTGGGGAGGTAGTTGAGTGTATACCATCCCATACCCTGGGTTGTTGAAATTGAGGGCGTGATTGCCCGGGCCGTTAAGGGTCGTGTTTGGGAATTGGGAAAATGTTTCATTAGCCCCAAGTGGCAGACCAGCGGGTGGTAGGTTTGAAATGTCGGGATATCCACTTGGGATGCCTGTCCCGGATAAACCTTGGGATTTTGGTTATGGTTTCGAGGCTCGTATAGAGGTAGAGGATTGAATCCTGGGGGATACCGAGATACATTGGAATCTGGTGGAGCAGGCACGTATGTTTGCTGTTGATACTGAGCTTGGGGCGCAGGGCCGTGAAATTGACTGTGCTGAGGCGGGCCCGTCGGAGCTGCTTGGCTAATGCTCGAGTGGAGCTTTGAGCGAGAGCTGCTTTGCGTTGCTGGGATCTCGTAGCTTGGCGGAGGTAGGACCTGCTGATAGCTTTGAGGACCCGGGGGAGCTGGTATTTCTTCATCTTCTATGAGAACGAAGGTCCCATCAGTTTGAGGAACAGCAACAGTTCCTCGAAGGCGCAGGGTGTCTACGATCCAGGCTTGCTGCTCCTCTTGGCGCTTCTTGAGAGTTTCGAAGGCTCGCAACACCTCCTCCATTGTGTGAAGGTTTATTAGTGGCGGGGTTCCGTTCCCTTCACTGTTGTCTGTTGATCCCGCCATGGGGGAGTGTCGGACTGTGCGGACCGCTGAATCGGAAGGGCTGTCGGATCTTGTGACCTCGATACTGAAAAGGTGGCTCCCGGGTACTCTCAACCACTCTCGGTTCGCTGGAGGGGGTGACGGGAAAGGTTTAGACATGGGAAGGCCTTTTGGATAAAAGGGGGAAAGCTCACGTGACATGCGGTTTCCGCTTTTATTTTTATTTTTCTTTTTTTTATTGTTTTAATTTACTTAAAACAGTGTTTTCTCAGAATTCTAGGTAGGTTGGAAAAGATTGCTCTTCTTTTTCGCAACTATGCTAGATTCTGGGTCAGTGGAGACCATCTGTGCGGCTATAAGCCCCTCGTTTTGCACCTGTATTTCGACATCCCGGGGTGGACAGCCCTGGGCGAGGGTCCTATAGGGCAAGCGGTTTCCACCGGCCTAAAAGAAAAATCGAACCTAAGGACCGATCCTGTCATGTTCGTTTTAATGCGTTAGCCATGTGAATAGTGAGCCGAGCCGGCACCTGAGTCAAGATCGGGTCGAGAGTTCGGCATGACCTCTCTTTACCTTGCTTGCGCAAGGGATCTGTGACGTTAGGCGTTGGCTGGGTCATATTGTCATGGCTGACGCATTAAAGGCTTGATGACATGGTGTCATGTAAGCATGGATGTATATCCGGGACGGAACATCGTCTGGGTGTAGCTTCGGAAATCAATATCAGGTCAAGATTTTAGCATGACCTTTCATCGCTTTGCTTGCGCAAGGGATCTTGAGTTCCGAGCTTCGACTCAGAAAATGGCCGGCATGGGATATGTATCCAGGCTGTATGACACGGACTGGGTAAAAACCAACCGAGTCTGGACAGAGTGTGACTCAAGCGTGCAGGGTTGACACTGGCTAGGATGGGATATTTGGAATGATATGCCTAGGAAGACCAAACGGACTGCAACTGAGACCACCCCGGGTTGAGGGTTGTAGTGCGCAGTGTATCCGAGACATCAGTGCGCGTAGCGTGCGGTGTACCGAGGCAGCAGTGCGAGTAGTGTGCGGTCGCTAAAATTCTTTTTTCTGAGTAAAACTGAAGTTTTTGAAGAATTTTAAATGTATGTACACAGATGTATATTGATGCTTTTTTTTTGTATTTTTATTTTTTTATAAAATAAAAAGTAAAGCACATGCACACACACACAACAGTTAAAGAAAGGGGTAAAATGAAAGTTTGACCCTCATCATCGTTTTAAAAATCTTTTGTTTTGTTTAAAAATTTTTAAAACAAAATGTCCCCAGCAGAGTCGCCAACTGAAATTGCCCGGATCCGAGAGGCAGCGCAATCGCGCCCCGGCATCTGGCATTTTTGCTTTTGCGTTTTCCGTTTGCGTTGTGTCGCATTGGAGGTGTCTCGCTGTGTTTTGCTTGTAGAATCGCCACGCCGTTTTGATTAAGCCCAAAACATTGAGAAAAGACATCAGTTTAAAAAAAATACTTTTTGTGTGATGAGATTTTTGAGTTCGGAGGTCAGATTACTACTCGGGAAGAGAATATTAGAATATTAGAGCTCACCCGAGTAGCCTCGTAAAAACGAGTCTTTCGACACCCCTTCTTTCTTTAAATATTGTGTGTGTGTGTGTATGTGCTTTTAAAAATGCATGTTGTATCGGATGTCTACATTGTACACTGCGTATTGAAATGTATTGAAATAGTGTAGGAAGGAAGCCTTACCAATGTTAGTTCGTGTCTATCTTCCGCTGGGGAATAGTGTTTGAGGATGGAATAGTGTTCCGGGACGGACCGGGATTGCTTCGGGATGTGCCGGTTGTCTGCGGACAGAGCTTCGCGTGCCTCGGGATTGTTAAGTGTGCACTCGGGCAGAGTTTCGGCGTGCGTTGGGATCGCAGGGATTGTTTGTTGGATTCGGGCAGAGGTTCGGCGTCCGTCGGGATCGTCGGTTGCGTTCGGGCAGAGTTCCGGCGTGCATCCGAGTTGTCGGTTTGGCTCGAAAAGAGCCGGGACGCCTCGGGAAAGACCAGGCAAGGCCTCAGAGTACCACGAGGGACCTCAGAGTACCTCGAGAGTGCCTCGGGGCAGCGCGGGAGCATCTCGAGAGCGCTCTTAAGGGCTTCGGAGCACCACAAGGGAGCTCGGAAGGCCCCGGAAGGAACCGAAAGGGACCGGAAGTGCCTCGGAAGGACTTAGAGGGGGAGCCAGAAGGCTTAGGGAGAGAAGAGAAGAGGATGGTGTGAATGAAATGGAAGGGGGAGACCTCTATTTATAGTGTAGGAAATTGGCAAGAAGGTCCGTACGGACCTATGTGCAAAACTAAAGTTTTAGTTTTTCCGGATTTGAGGGAATAATGTGGACTTTAAGAGGATTCAGTAATTATGATGTCTGGTAGCAAGAAGGTCCGTACGGACCTTTTAGCATGCAAAGAGTTCCGTACGGACCTTCTATGCTTTTCCCAATTTTGCATAATTCCCAAAAAGTCCTTTTGTGTTTGTTTGTCCCAGAAAGCCCCCCCCCCTTGGTTTGATTGGTGGTTTTTTGGGCCTTTGAGGGTTTTTGAAGGTTCTTGAGGGTTTTTTGAGGATTCCGGGTGTTCGAGACTGCGTTTGAGTGAGTCTGCGGTGTTTCTCGAGTGCTCGGAAGAGGGTGATCCAGATTGGGGTACTTACACACACGTACCTATTCTTACGCCTCCATATTTAAATCCGTGTTTAAAATATTTTGATATCTGTGCAAACCAGTTGAAACGTTTTTAAATTTTGGCCTCCCCAGTACAAAACCCTTTCATCTTCTCCTTTTCTCACTCCCTATAAAAGAAAATCAAAAGCTTTCATTTAAACTTTCCAAACCCTAGAAATTTCAAATTCTCTCTACAACAATCAAACGCTTCAGCTGGTTAACCAATCCATCCTTCGTTTCTTTATATGTTCTTCTTCAATCTTCAAGCTTTCCTGGTAAAATTCCTTAAAACTTTCAAAATCTTTTAGTTATGAATATTGATGCTAGAACACTCAAATCTTTCAAAGTTATGAACTTGTTTTTGTTTGACTATCTTATAAAATGTTCTAACTTAAAATGTTGTTTTGATTCTTGATTCCTACATATGGCTCCCAAATCATCAACTCCCAAGAAAGACATCTACGGAGGTTACATTCTTCCAAGCTTCTTCGAATCTGAAGAAGGGAAGCTGTTGCAAGCGTTGTTGTCTGCTGCTGGTGTCCTTCTGTTCCTGATGACTGAAGGAAATGATGATATTATGTATGAGTTGGTCAATGAGTTGTTCAACAATGGTGTTTTGGATGAAAGTTTGAAGCCTGGTGAAATGTCTTCTATCTCCTCAACCGTTGTTGGCATACCGGTTGTCTTCTCACCGGCCTCCATAGCCGATGCATTCCCCTCCTTGCCTTCAACCGGTTCCTCATCGATTGACATGAAAAGTATGGAGCTGGCCTGGGCTCAAGTTAGAGGAGCTGATCCATTTGTTACCAGTGAAGGTAACAAGAAGGCTGACTTAGACGCTGTTAATTATGCGTTGGCTGAAGTTGTTGACTGATGCATCATTTGCCGGTCAGGCTCCCATCACTGCATCACCATGATTCAGTGGGAAGCCATTGCTGCTGTGTTGCTTCAGAAGAATTTTAATTCGTGCTCATTCATCTGCCGAGTGATTTTGATTGCTTTTAAAAAGTTTCAGAAGGAGAAGCCATTGACTAGGCCAAACAAATCTAGGCCTTGTCATTATCTCCTCATCAGCAGAATTCTTAAAAGAATCCCTTCAATATTTGCCATATCAACCAACCAACCTTCATATCCCAAAACTTTTATCAAAGCCTTTGACAAGGCTGGTCAAGCTAGGATTCTTAGGGAAGCCAAACTGATAGCTGTTGTTGCTGCCCCAACCGATCCAGCCCCAACCGATGTCCAACTGGTTAAGAAGAAGAAAGCTCCTAAGTCAAAAGCCAAGAAGCCAGAAATCGATGCTCCCAAGCCTTCTCAACCGATCATTCCCTCACCGGCTAAGAGAAAATCTCAGAAGATGATCAACCGATCTCTAGCCGGCCAAGAAAGACTGCTAGGAAATCAACCAAGCCTTCAACTCATCCACCCTCCTCAAAATCTAAACCGATCCCAAAAACTCCTTTCCAGCTTGCCAAAGAAAATTCAGAAAGAAAAAGGAAAATAGAAACCGACCTCACCACCTTTATCCCCTTCATACCAAAAAGACTCCTCAAACATGACACCCTAACCGATGATATCCCCATAACCGGTCATGCCTCTAACCCCTCTCACTGATGCTGCCAACAGATAAGAAATCCCACTTTCCATATATTCCACAACAACCCTTGGGCTGTCAAACTCCAATCTGCCCCTTCACCCAACTGGGTTTATCCCATTGATCATTTGCCTTCCTTCATCAGGAAGATGTTGAAATTTCATGAAATTAACAAAGCATCAGTTCCTGTGGGAAATATCCATGACTACATTGACTATGGCAACAGTCATGAGAAGAAGGGTATCTATTTTAGCAGACCCTACAAACTAAGGGAATTTGATGCCTCTCTTTCCAGGCTCAACCTTATCAAGCGTTACAACCGTTTCTTTGATCAGCTTCCTCTTCAATGGAATGTTGTTTATTTGCCTCAGGAGAGGTTAAGGCAAGATATGATGATCCAGTCAGTTTGGGCAGACTTTGCTATTCTATAGGGAGCCAGAGACACTTTGATTGAATTTGACGCATATCAGTTGGGCAGATATGAGCTTGATGAAGACTCTCTGCGAAACTTTGATTCTGAACTGGTTGCTCTTGGGCCAAGGAAAAACCAGTTGATGAGGAATGTGATGGATGTGTTAGAAAATATGGTGGAGATTGATAATGAATTAAAGGCTACTGGAAATATAGCCTTAGCCGATTTCTTCTCATCGGTCCAATCTAACAAGACTAAGTGGACTTCAGTTACTGATGAAGAAATTGATGAACTGTTCAAGGATGATGGTGAAGAAGCAGAGGAAGAGCAAACCGATGACAGTGATCGATCAAGCTCCAGTTCTAGTTCTAGCTCTAGCTCAGATGATGACCGCTTAAGAAGAATAGGCTTTACAACACCTACACCGATGGCAACGGTTAGGAACGTAGGAGGAGGCGTAACCGATACATCACCAGTTACGACCTTGGGAGGAGGAAAAGCTGCTGTAACCGACCCCTCAACCGTTGAATCTGCTGAGCCGGTTGAGGAGGAGAAACCGATTGAAGAAAAGAAGGCTGATCAAACCGAAGTTGCTATTGATTAAGATTTACAGACGGCTATGGCAGGTGGCAGCCAGTCTAGCCAATGCTGAATTGGACCGATAACGGTCAAGGGTTGAAGAGATGGCTACTCAACAATCTATTCAAGCCTCTCGTTTGGAAATCCAAGCAAGTGCACTCCAGGCCTCTATTTTGTTAGGCAAGCCACCAGCTGAGGAGGACTCACTATTCCAATCTAAATATGATTTACCTGAGTCAAATTTCTTTGAAGATGAAGAAGAAATAGAATTTAAAGCTGCTGAATCTTTTGACTTCGACCCTTTTGATCCTGCTTATCCTCCTGCTGGTTTTAATTCTTCTCAAGATCAGAATTCTCAGAAAGACTTAATCTCTTCTCTCAACTATTTCACCTCAAAAGCTTCTATCCCTTGGTTACCCAATGAGATGCTATTCTTTGAGCCACATGAGAGGATTGTTAACCGGTCAAGCCTTCAACCGATTCCAGTACCTGCTCCCTTACCCAAGGTTGATCCGTGAATCTAGCATGGATGTTGCTCCAATCATTCTTTGTTTAAAGAGAAGAGCCCCATCGGTCAAAAATGCACCAGTTAAGCCCAGCAAAACTGATCAGCAGCTGATTTCTTCCTTCCCAATCAAGCAAAAACCCATCTTCAATCCCTTAAAGATGAAAAGACAACATCAAAGTGCCCTCCAGATTGGCGGTCAGCCTATCAACCGATTGCCCAGACCGGTTGAGTGCTCTTTATCAACCGATAGCCTATTCATCAAATACTTGGCCTTGAATAATCGGATGACCAAGGTGTTGGAGATGAAAATTTTTAAGTGGTCTTTTGATCTGACCAAAATGGTAGGCTTTATGGCTCAAGTGCCCCAGTTGTCAGTCAAGAGAGATGATGGGATAGTCAGGCCTCTCAGTAATATTCTTCATTCTTCTCTCCTTATTAACCTATTGAGGATGCTTCATCTGATCAAGCAAAGGCAGGAAGCCATATTTGTTGCTCCATTGGCTGCTGAATTGATGGTTTAGCTTTTGAAGAGGCTCCTATTATTGACTGTGCCATTGCTCTAAGCCTTGAACACAATGGGCTTATTTCCTTAGTCTCTTATTCATCCTCAACCGATGAAGATTCTGCATCTCCTCCAACCGGTCAAGCTAGCCTTCCATCCGATCCTTCATCTCCTTCAATTTTTGTCCAAGCTCTAGTCCAGACCGATCAATTTCAGACCGATCAGATTCAAACCGATGCTCCTTCTATACATGTTCAAGCTCAGACCGTTCAAGTATCAACCGTTGCTACTGCTCCTTCAACTGACCCTTCTGCTATTCCTATCAGTTCATCAACCTCTACCGATCATGATTCTTCTGATGCTGTTGATGTTATTCCCTCTCCTATCGGTGATCCTCAACCAACTACTGAAGATGATCTTGCCAGGCCTGTTGTTGTTCGTGATTTGTGTGACCTATATGATGCCCTAATAGCTGGCTTAGTTAATTCCAATCAGGAGGAGGAAAATAGGAGATTAGACAGAATGGAGCATGGCTATGCCAGAGATTTAGCCAAATATGTAGATGATCTGCTTGACAAAGATGCAACCATAACCGATCTTGCTACCAAGCTCACTGCCTCAACTCATTCAAACCAGGAGCTGTTAAATCATGTTTATTCTATTTAAACCAATCTGAAGCTGGCAACCGATGAAATCAAGAAGGCAAATCTTAAACTCAGAGAAGCAGAGAAAAAGCTAGTTGATCGAGCTACTCAGCTCAGAAAGTCAAACACTAAGAGACTTAAGCTTAAATCTGAAAATGAGCTTTTGAAGAAGATGCTAGCCGATCATCAGTCTGAGAAGTCAGAGAAGACGAAGAGAAAGAGAGAGGACAAAAAAGAGAAGAAAGCGGCCAAGAAATCCAAGTCTGAACCGGCTATCTCATCGGCTACTCCAGCAGAATCCAAAGGCAAAGACTCAATCGGTGATCCTGATGCTGCTCAAGAATAGAATGTAACCGATGATGTTTTTGTCTTTCATTTCATTCCCAATCGGTTGCAGCCACTATAAATGAGATTTCTTTGACCCTAAACTTGTCAATTTAAATGTTTTACTTTTTGTACTTCTTTTTTATGTTTTGAATGTCTTCACTGCTACTAACCGTTTCACTTTGCAGGTTGCTTCATTTAAAATTTCTTTCCTTTTATTTTCTTAAGCTTTCTGTTTGTAAGCTTTACTTAGGTTACATCAAGTTGTCACTTGACTTAGGGAATGACATAATTAAAAGATAAATTCTTAGTCATTCTATTACTGAGTTAAATTAGATGTTAACCTAGGGTGATTGGACTTAAGCAATTAGGATGAGATTGTTAGTCAAATATATGTTTAGCTTTAGAATTGCTTAACCAATCATAATAAGCATTATTGAGGATCCCTAATTTTAACTAGACCAATTAGAATTTTTCTATGTATGTTAGGTTCCCTTAGTGCTAGTGGCAGTGTTTTATAAATGTATTTTTCTCAAAGTTTGAAGACTTGAAGACCCTGAAGATTTTTCAAGTTGCAACTGGTTACTTGTCTAAGAAGCTTCATCAACCGATTGGCAGCCTCAACCGGTCAGACTGCTTAACCGATCAACCCATCAACCGGTTGAGACAGTCAACCGGTCAGAGCCTCTCATTTAATGATGATCAGTTAGGCTTATTCAACAGGCTTCTCTCAGCTAGCTGATGCATTTATTTCTCCCAACTACCCAGGCCCCAATTTAGCTAAAGTTGGTAAAATAACATGCTGAAAAGATATTCCTGCATCATGTCAGTAACTCAAAAGGGGATGTCAAAGTTACCATTACTCACATCTCCTCATCTACTCAATGGAAAATATCTTCACCAAATCTCAGGCATTGAATGCAAAAGATACTTTCATTAAATGCATGTCAGTCCAAGTCATCCCTTCAACCCCTTCAGAGAAAACATCTCTTTTTTGAAGTTCACTATAAATAGCTTCCCCAGAGCATTGAAGAAGGTTGGTTCATTTAAGATCTTTGAGAGTGAGTTGCCAAGAACTACCATCATTCAAGCATTCAAGTTCAAGACAATCAAGTCCTCATATTCACTAGACTATCTCTGTTAGGACAAACACTAAGCACCGTCAATCAATATCTGTAGTGTTCCCAAACAAGACTATGATTGGAACACATTGTTGAATCACACACACACCCTAGTGTGAATTACCCCACAATCGCGCAAAATGCCGTACCACATTTGGGTACGTTTGTGTATCACTACGAGGTCCGAGTCACCTCATTGGAAAACACCAAATTTATGACAAACGGAGTCGCCACGCAATTTTGATAATCCTCAAAACTTTGAAAAATGGGAAAAAGATACTAGGTCCGGAGGTTAAGTTACTCCTTGGGAAGAACGTTTGACGTTCACCCAAGGAGCCTTGAAAATGCAAGTCTTCCAAGGTCCAAAATTTGTGCTTGTGTGTGTGTATGTGTGATTTAAGAAAAGAGAAAGAATGTGCCAAGTCTTTATCCGAACATAAGAACCATTTTAAGAAGGTTTTAGTTCAAGATGCCTTGGACTTTGATATTTTCGGGATTATGATCCCCTACCCACTTTTGAGCTTGTGATCATCGTTACATGACCTTTCAACCCTCCCATTAGATTAATCAACCAATTTAGGCATAGGAGCCTTGGTATATCTTAATCCAACTTTCCTTGGGGATTTTAGTCAAATATGATCAAAGAACTCGTTTTAAGCTCAAGAATGGAAAAAGTGCGGATCTTGGACCTTCATCCTACACCTTGAGATATTTGTCGATTTATTGGGGCATTTTGTTATATTTATCTCAAGTGATCATAGGAGATTTTGGGTCTGAGATCATGGATCTCTAAAAGGGACAAAGATTATGGCATTATGTAATGAGATTGATGTAAAGATTGAGTCTTTACACCAATCTTCACTTTAGAAATGCTCAAGAACCATGAGTCTAGAGAAATGAGACATAAAGATTGGATCTTTATATTCATCCTATGTCTTTGACACCTTAATAGGCTTTAGACAATCCTAGGAAAAGATTCCAATTTCCTATGCCCTTAATACCTCAATAGGTGGACAATCATAGGAAAAGCTAGATCAAGGGAAGGGGAGAACATTTAACACATAAAGATTGCATTTTTAGACATAAATATAAAAGGGGTTCACATCCTCATTTGGTAGATCATCCCTAGAACAATCCACTTGTGGAATCTTGTTCATCCTAGAAAGAGGATCTCCATGAGTCATTTGTGTTTAGGGGAGTGGGAAGTATGGATCTACATGATTAAAGATTGGAACTTTATATCATAATGAAATCAACAAGTATCAAGGGAATGAGAGAATATAAGAGTGTATTAAAGGTAGAAAGAAGGAGAGATTACCAATATTGGTGCTTCTTTATCTTCTTAGAAAGTGTTCTTTGGGCTAGATCTATTAGGAATAGATTAGGCTTTGGGTGGTTTAGGAGAGAGAGAGGTTTAGTGTTTTAGATACTGTAATTTCGGATGTGATTTCTGCAGAGTAACTTTGCTTTTGAAAACTTGTATATGAAAATGGGTAGAGGAGACCTCTATTTATAGGTTTCTACTGTGCTACTAATGAAGCCGTACGGCTGGAACCCGCGCTAAAAGAAGCCACCCGGCTTAATCTTCTGTTGCGTCATCCTGTTTCTGGAAACATGCAAGGTGGCAGCAAAGGGGTCTTGTAGAATCGACTTCCAATGTTGGACTTAAAGTCATGACTAAGCCCCGATCCTGATTACAAACTCATTCTCGAACTTGGACACCAAAGAATTTGCTCGTGGCAGGCTTTCAACAATCAAAACTTCCCTTTGCTTGGCAAAGCCCCGATTTGAATAACTGAGTAGGCAAAGTTTATATTTTGAAGAAGTGACTTGGTGAAGCCCAAATCTTATGACCTAGCAAAATACCAATCTGATTGGTACCGCAAAAGTGATCTTGAATTTAATCTGACAAAGACTGAATCCATCTCGTAACATAGTGAAGAACCCGATGCGAACCCAAAAATGACTAGAGAAGCCCCAATATAAAGAAATGGCTTGATAAAGCCCCACCTTGAAGAGTTTCAATGCAGCCCTAATGCAAATTGAATCATTATGTAGCAAAAGAGGAAAACCTATCCTTTTACCTTCTTATTTTCTTTAGTTGATCAGTCAACCGCAAGAAGATGTAAAAGAAAATAATTTTCGAAATTTATACATTCAGGGGCATATTTTTTGAAAGGTGGGAATGAATCCCGATTTTGTGTTATTTTGATGGCCTCATTCAACATAGGCACAAGAACTCGCTTTGGGTTTGACTCTTTTGAGAAAGTATAAGCGTAGAAAGGTTTGTAAAAGTGTATGGAAGCCCCTGCTGACAGGTGTTTAGCACTATTTTTCCTATAATGTAGAAAAAGAAGACTTGTCAAGACATCAGAAAACTTATTTTATTTAAAATGATCACAAAATTGCTTAAAACCCTTTATTAATGTTCGGATTATTCACCACTAATCTCGATATGAACAAACATTTTGATTAATCTTGGGGAGAAAGTCAACCAATGTGAAGAAGGTTTATGTATAGGAGAGGCCATTGATGAGAGCGCATTTTTTGGAATTTGAATGAGTTTATGACCAGACCATTTCTGGTTGCCTACGTTCCCCTCATTGTGAGGAGCTCAGGTTGCCATAGTTCGGGCTGAACTGTGTTTGACTTTGGGAAAGGGGATGAATATTTGTGGTCCCTTTGGTGAAAAGGCTCGAATAGAAAAGTTGGATGATGAGGCACGGGCCTTGAGATGATTCCTTGACAAGTCGTTCTTGATGGCTGCTTTAATAATTCCATTGCTTCTTGATCGTCGTCTTTTCATTGGGAGAGAAAGAATATGGCTTAAGGACTTACGATATGCTTTTGCCTTTGCTTTTGCTTTGACTGCTCCATTGTTATCGACAATTTTCATTCTTCGAGCTTAAATTTTGCCCATCTGTAAGGCTTCTGATTGGCGATGCTAGGTCCTAGGCCTCATTTTTTTAAGCTCTTGCTTGAGCTTTTTTCTCTTCTTTTTTTCAAACTCTTGCTTTGGCTTTTTTTTTTTTGAAGCACATGAGGGCGAAGGCAAGCTTCTGCTTGAATTTTCTTGATGCACATGTGGGCGATGGCAAACTCCTAGGTTGTTGTCGACATGGGATCAATCTTTCGATGCTGAGTGACCTTTTGTTGTTCCTTGATGTTGCTGCCATCGTTGACTTGGTCAAGGTGATGGTGGGGCATGATTTGGAAAGTGTATGGCTTGAGGGAGGCCTTTGTAAGGTAAGGAAAGTGTATAGGGAGGGCGTTAGTTGACTTTCTCACACCGATTAATCAGAACATTAATTATTTTGAGAGATTATTTGTTGAGTAATGCAAGTGATCATATAAAATAAAACCATTTCATTAAATATAATGTAGGTGTACAAATAATGTCTTGAGTCTAGCTAGAAAAGAAAAAAAGACTTTTAGAAAGTTTAACATTTTACTACAATGTCCGAGGAGGACTTGATTAAAAGTAAAGCACTAGAACCTATGAAGGGTTACTGAGAGACTGTTTTATCCTTTTAATTTTTGTTTAAGGATAGGTATCCCCTAGTTTAGCTACTCTTTGTTGGTTGGACTGCGAGGGCACTTGAGCTTACCTTCGTCGATCAGCCCTTGGACTTCTTTCTTCAAAGTCAGACACTTGTCGGTCGTGTGACCATGATGATTGTGGTATTCACATAACTTGGTCCTATCAAGGTTACCTGGGTTCCTTGGCAGATAATTCTCGAGAGGTTTAAGAAGACCTTTTCTTACCAAATCGTCAAAAACTTTGCTCATTGGCATCCCGAAATCATCAAAATGACGTTTCTGACCTAGCAGTTCTTGATTCGATCTTTTACCATTATGAACATGACTTGTTGTTTTTGGCCCGTTGAGGCTCTCAAGCTTCCTATTTCCAATTGGTGCTTGGATTGCAGGCCTCAAGATTGTGCCGCCATTTGACGAAGGAGGAGATTTAGTATGGGGAGGCTTGTTTGACTATAGGACGTAGTAGTCAAATTTTCCCGAGGGTTCCCCGAGTGTCCCTACGCTGGTATCTCTGGCCTCATATCTTTCTTTCAACTTCTGCTGGGAGGAGGATTTTCCTTTCCTCTGGGGAGAGTCTTCACTTATCCAGTCCTGAAACTCATCTTCTAAACAATCCATACAGTCACAAACGTCATAACAGATGTGTGACTTTGGCAAAGGAGTTGGGTCTGAGTTAGCTGGCCCTGCTTTCCGCTCCACAACATTCATGTTGGCATTGTTTGGGGAAAGATTGTTAGATGCATGTGGGCATTCAAGAGTCCCATCTTCTATCAGCTTCTAGATCTCATGGCTCAAATATTGCAATCATCGGTGTCGTGTTCGTGGTACTGGTGAAAAGCGCAGTACTTGGTCTCGTCGTCTAGATGGATATTTGGGTTCTTGGGCTTCCAATTTTCCAGTGGCTTTATCAGCTTTTCTTTCACTAGTTCTTCCGTCATCTCGCTCAATGGCATCCCCACATTGTCATAATGAAGGGAGCGGTGTTTTCGGGAAGCACTGTTGTTCCTATGACTTAGATTTCCATTGTTCAGTTGGTTCCATTGTTGGATATGTCTAAGGGAGGCTGTGGCATTCTTTCCTTTGTGAGTAATCGATGTTGAGTTAGGTGAAGTTGCTGCTCGATACTGATAGTGCTGGGTTGTGTTTGAGGTCGGTGGTGTCTTCAGGCCTTTCTCAAGCTTAGAACTGACATTGGCCAAGCGAGTTCTGGGGCAAGTTGTCCTATCAGATTCTCTCACTTCGGGCATTTGAATTTTGCACGGCATAATCACTTCTTTGCCTGGTTCGACATCTTGGGTCGAGGGCGTACTGGTACTTATCATGAGATCAAGCTTTTCTTGCATTCGTTTTATTTGCTCCATCAATATTTCCACATGGGGGTCAACAGGAACTCTCGAGTTACTGGAACTCGCAACAATACTTTTATCAGTAGAGGGAACCACAGTAGGAGGCCAACGAAACTGACGGGTGAATTCACTAAGTCCGGTAGGCGACAACGGAAAACTTGAGGCATCCGGATTTTCTTTTAGCAACTCACTATCGTATTCGGGTGGGTATAGGGGCTTAAGAACATAGCCACACGGCTCAAACTGATTATGTGAAGCTGGAGCATAAATTGACAGGTACTGTTGAAACTGAGAAACCGGTGTGACTGTAGCATTTAGCCGTTGTTGATGATGAATGAAGCCCGATCTGTTCTGAGGATGATGGAGCCCTGATGGCCTGAGATACTGGGAGGAACTGAAGGGCAGTAGTCCTTGGTGGTAGATCATATGTTGAAGGAGGAGGGTATTGGTTGTAGGATGGATGGGTTAAAGTCACTATTTCTGGAGTCTCATCTTCAACCATAACCAAGGAACTGTTTGCTTCAACTACTATCTGAATCCCATGACGGTGGAGAGCATCGATGAGCATGGCTTGTTGCTCTTCATGAATCTTGTGGCTGTTTTCCAAGGCGAGGGCTAACTCTTCCTCTCTAGACATCGGATTACCAATACCACCACTGGTTTCTATCATATCTGCCATCCTAAACCAGTGAGTAGACGAAACTGATGATTTTGATGAACTGTCTGAGCCTGAGATTTCTACACTGAAAAGCCATTGACCCGGTATTCTCACCCACTTCTTTCTCGATGCAGAAAAGGGGTAGGTAAGGTTTAGACTCGGGGGTAGGGGTTTAGGCTGAAGGCTCAAGTAACATGCAGTTAAGAATCTTCAAGTTTACTTAAAAGAGTGTCTTTTGATTAGCCTTATTTGGTTGGAAAAGGTAGCCCTTCTTTTTCGCAACTACTCTAGATCCTGGATTAGTGGGTTCCGTCACTACGTCTATGGACCCCTCAACCTGTAACCTCGAACAAGGTTTCCATAGGGCAAGCAGATCCCACTGACCGAAAAGAGCAGAACGGTCCTAGAGTCTAGTAGGTCATAGGAATTTTAACACACGAGCGATGCGGATTATAGTCAATGTCAACGCCGTCAAAGTCAAGTCTTTAGCCTTAACGGAATTTCAACAGAGCTTCGCTTGCGCGAGAGACGTTGACTTCGGCGTTGTCCAAGGAAAATAATAGGCATAGGTCAGACGTTAAAATTCGAATGTCACGGTGTCACATTGAGCATGGTCGCATACTTAGTGCAAGTCAAAGTCAAAGTCAATGCCGGAGGTCAAGATTTTGCCATATTTGCCTAACGAAATTTTGGCATGGCTTCGCTTGCGCGAGGAACCTTGACTCTAGCATGGGCTTGGGTTTGACTTTTACATACTCCATGCAAGTCAATCAAAGTCAATGTCGGGGGTCAAGATTTTGCTAATTTTGCCTAACAAAATTTTGGCATGGCTTCGCTTGCGCGAGGAATCTTGACTCTAGCATGGGCTCGAGTTTGACTTTTATGGGGGTATACGACGAGGCTATATGACACGGTCTAGACAAAAACCAACCAAAAGTCACGGTTTAAAAGTGTGACACGGACTAGTGCAGTGGTCGACACGGGTTAAGCCAAGGGGAGATTGGGATGGTTTCGTGCGCGCCCGAGAGCGTCGTAACACTTTCCGTGACTGCAACTGAACAACCATCCCAGTTTAAGGACGTGCATGCAAAAGTGTACAGGAGTATATATAGTGCGCATAGTGTGCGGTCACTAAAAATTCTTTTTTGAGTTAAAATAGAGATTTTTCAATATGTGTCTTAAAAGAATATTTTTAGGACGGGGAAAATGCATCACATAAGCACGTAATATTTTCTGGTCTTTGAAACCAGTCCAGATTCTGGACAGAATAGTCCCAAAATCGCCACAGTTTCCAGATTAATGCCAAAAGAAAACTATCCTGGTGGAACTATGATTAAAGTCGTACAGCTCAGTCCAGGGCAGATCAGGCCACACGGCTGGATCCAGCAATTTTCCAGGTTCCAAACTGTTGCAATTCCAGAATGTTTAGTCAGATATTCCAAAGCTTCTTATGAGAGAAGAAGTTTGGAAAACATTTAACTTGTCCCCAGCGGAGTCGCCAACTGTGAATTACCCCATGATCACGCAAAATGCCGTACCATATTTGGGTATGTTTGCGTATCATTACGAGGGCCGAGTCACCTCATTGGAAAACACCAAATTCATGAAAAACAGAGTCGCGACGCCATTTTTATAATCTTCAAAACTTTGAAATAAAGAAAAAAGATACTAGGTCTGGAGGTTAAGTTACTCCTTGGGAAGAACGTTTGGCGTTCACCCAAGGAGCCTTGCAAATGCAAGTCTTCCAAGGTCCAAAATTTCTGCATGTGTGTGTGTGTGTGTGTGTGTGATTTAAGAAAAGAGAAAGAATGTGCCAAGTCTTTATCCGAACATAAGAACCATTTTAAGAAGGTTTTAGTTCAAGATGCCTTGGACTTTGATATTTTCGGGATTATGATCCCCTACCCACTTTTGAGCTTGTGATCATCGTTATATGACCTTTCGACCCTCCTTGGGGATTTTAATCAAATGTGATCAAAGAACTCGTTTTAAGCTCAAGAATGGAAAAAGTGGGGATCTTGGACCTTCATCCTACATCTTGAGATATTTGTCGATTTATTGGGGCATTTTGGTATATTTATCTCAAGTGATCATAGGATATTTTGGGTCCGAGATCATGGATCTCTAAAAGGGACAAAGGTTATGGCATTATGTAATGAGATTGATGTAAAGATTGAGTCTTTACACCAATCTTCACTTTAGAAATGCTCAAGAACCATGAGTCTAGAGAAATGAGACATAAAGATTGAATCTTTATATTCATCCTATGTCTTTGACACCTTAATAGGCTTTAGACAATCCTAGGAAAAGATTCCAATCTTGGGAAGGGGAAATAATATTAATGTAAAGACTTGATTTTTAATGTGAAAATAAAAGGAGGATCATTAATCTAAGAGAATAATGTAAAAAGAATGAATCTTCATGACTTTTCCTATGCCCTTAATACCTCAATAGGTGGACAATCATAGGAAAAGCTAGATCAAGGGAAGGGGAAAACATTTAACACATAAAGATTGCATTTTTAGACATAAATATAAAAGGGGTTCACATCCTCATTTGGTAGATCATCCCTAGAACAAGCCACTTGTGGAATCTTGTTCATCCTAGGAAGAGGATCTCCATGAGTCATTTGTGTTTAGGGGAGTGGGAAGTATGGATCTACATGATTAAAGATTGGAACTTTATATCATAATGAAAGGTAATCAACAAGTATCAAGGGAATGAGAGAATATAAGAGTGTATTAAAGGTAGAAAGAAGGAGAGATTACCAATATTGGTGCTTCTCTATCTTCTTAGGAAGTGTTCTTTGGGCTAGATCTATTAGGAATAGATTAGGCTTAGGTTGGTTTAGGAGAGAGAGAGAGAGGTTTAGTGTTTTAGAGACTGTAATTTCGGATGTGATTCTGCAGAGTAACTTTGCTTATGAAAATTTGTATATGAAAATGGGTAGAGGAGGCCTCTATTTATAGGTTTCTGTTGTGCTACTAATGAAGCCGCACAGCTGGAACCCGCGCTAAAAGAAGCCGCCCGGCTTAATCTTCTGTCGCGTCAGCCTGTTTCTGGAAACATGCAAGGTGGTAGCAATGGAAGCTTCTTTCCAGCGAGGTCCTTTCTAGATTTATTATTCCTGGCAGGTCCTTCCTTGCTAGGAAAGTATTGAAAAGTTCTCGAATTGCCCCGAAACTTCATGAAAGTTTGGAAAATTTCTAGGAAACTTAGATTGGGAGGCATGAGCCAGATTTAGGTACTTACACCTAGAGAAATCAGTTCAACATTGTGAACACATCTCTAGAAAGCACCTGGTCATTCTTGTAGCACGATCCATTAGTGATCACTTTACTTTTAGCAGCCTTCAATCATAAGGCTTGCAATTTGTAATAGTTAGGTATCATTAATAGTGCACTTTCACAAATCCAAGTTTTGACCAAACTTGGTAGAGGACGTAGCAGTTATTTAACACTGTGAACCTCTTCAAACAATCGTGTCATTTTCTTTTGTGTTTACTTATTATTTGAGTTGTTGTAACCGGTTGACAGTCTCTCAACCGGTCACAACCTTTTGACTCCTATTTACTGCCTCTTTGTTTCTCCCTTGGAAAATATAATTGCATGATATTTTAACTTGTTTCTGAAATACCTTTCCTCTAACCGATCACATTGTGTGAGTAAAACCGGTAACGTTTTTATCCGTTGTGCAACCGGTTTCATCGGTTAGGCCTCTGATAAGTTACTTGGTATTTTTCAAAGGGTCTTAAGAAAAGTTTTTAATCAGGCTATTCAACCCCCCTCTAGCTTATTTTCCTACCAATTGGGCCTAACATTTTGATTGACAATGGATCATGAGGTAACATTCTCCCTGCAAGCATGATGATCCTGTTATGGTTCAGAAATTCCAAGTTAAAGCCGTCTTCTCGGATTCTAAAGGCTTATGATTCCACATCCCGTACCGCTCTGGGGTAGTAATCTTAGACCTCTGGTTTGATGAAAAAAGGGAATCGGTGGAATTCCAAGTGATGGACATTAAGTCTGCCTTCACAAATTTATTGGGATATCCTTGGATGCACCAAATTAATGGAGTTACGTCAACCCTGCATCAATGTGAAAATTTTGTTAACATCAAAGGCAATCTCAAAGTGATCCGCAGGGATAGCATGGTTGAACAATGTGGAGAGTCGGACTATGACCCGAAAGAAGGTCCCGACATGATCGAATATTACCTAGTGGATGAGGCTCAGGACGTAATTAGATACATAAGGTATTCTAGCACCAATGTGGTAGAGTTTGAAGAGTCAGATTCCGAGGGAATCACGGCCGAAGAGAAGGAACCAGGCCAATGCTACTGCAATGAATGCGTAAAGGAAGACTTGGAAATGGAGGCCTAAATGCTAGTTGATCATGGGGAAGACGAAAGTCTCAACAAAGGAAGCAATGAGGTGAGCAGACCTATCACAAATGCGCTCAAATTCATCAATCCCGATGTAAGTGCACTTGGATCCAAGGGGGCCGGTTATGCCAGTATAATCGAATTCAACACTCCAATGATCGATTTGGATAAAAAGTGGCGCAACATTCTCTGGAATTTGGTCAATGAAAGGAAGATAGCATGTCCTTCTGATTCATATTTCGTGAACGTAATCCAGATAAGGACCTCCTCAGAAACAGATGTGCTGACAGTGATTGAAGTCAGCAAAAATAGGATCGAGTATGTCAAATGTCTCGCTATTTTGGAAAAATCCCTCCATGACTTGTTGATAAGTGACTATTATATAGTCATTTATCCTAAGTTTTTATATCTATTCCCTTAGTTTAATTGTCATTTAGATCTCATTTTAGTCTATTTTAGTTTCTTTTTCATATATATTAGATTTTACGCTTTTGGTGTACATTATACATTTTAGACAGGTTTTTTGGAGTCTACTATGGTCAAAAGGATGCTTGGACATCTTATTGCAAAGGCATGGAAGAGCAACAAACAAATCAAACACACAAGCCAAAATCCAGTCGGAGCGGCCGTGCAGCCATCAGCAGAGCGGCCGTGCATTTGGCCATGAAAGGCCATTTTTTGGCCCCAAAACGAAGAACGGCCGTGCCAAGGAAATTGCTTGGTCGTGTTACCTTCAGAGCGGCCGTGCAGCAAGAAGTGGAGCGGCCGTGCAATTTGCCCAAATTCAAATCCAAAACTGGCCCCAAGGAGGCACGGCCGTGCAAATCCCTTGACTCGGCCGTGCAAATGGTGTCTGCAGATTTAAAAGGCACCTTTAGAAGGCACCTTCTTGAAGAGCTTCCTCCCCATTATAAATAGACCCCTTGTAATTAGTCTTAGATATCGAAATTTCATCAGAAACTATTAGAGTTTAGTATAGCAAAAGTTACAAGTACTTTATACATTGATTTCTAAAGATCTTTGAAGATTAAAGTCCATCTTTGTTCTTGAAGTTCCTTTGGAAAAGAAGCAATAAAAGTTGAAGTATTATTCCAGCCATTCGTCTCTCAATAATCATAAGTCTTTCTTACTCTATCTTTTATATTATTGCTTATTTACTTTTACATGGCTAGCGAGTAATCCCCCTTGTTCTTGGGGTTGGAAACTCAAAGCATAAATCGTTCATCATCTTAAAATATGAAAGTCTTGTCTTCTATCTTCATCTAAACAATTTCTTTATATCAATCTCAAAATGACTTACATTTTGGAGACGTCCAACTTGTATGATTCAGTCGATCGAGAGAAGTACCTAGCGGAGAATCTCGATTGACGGAACCATATAGAGAAACTGGGTTCCATTGATCACGAAAGTAGTTCAACGGCCTAGGGATGTTCCTTTAATGGAAAGTATGTTGACTCTCGTTCTTATTGGATTCTTACTAATTATGATCAGCTAGAGATAAGCCGGAATGCCCGTTTGTGACAGGGCGAGAGTACCATAAACGGAAATCTCAAACAGTTAGGACATAATTAGTTAAGGATACAACACTACTGTCTTGACCGTGAGAAGTAGTGTAAGCCTAACGTACCATCCTTGATTTTCATGAAAACATATATTTCTAAAGACAACGACTATATGATGAACAAAATTATGTATATAATTTCCAATCCCGGGAATGCTTCGTTTATAATATTTAAAGTATTTTCTGTGTATGCTTCATCCTCTTTCCAAAACAAATTTTTACTCCCCCCCCCAATTCTTTTTATAAAATTGTAGTAAAAGTAAATTCATTCTAAAGTAAATCCTGTCCTTGTGGGATCGACCCGTACTTGCACCCGCTATATTGCAATAGCCCGTGCGCTTGCGGATTTTAAATAAACTGTTAGGTTTCGACCGAACAAGTTTTTGGCGCCGTGGCCGGGGATAACGGTTTACTTTTTGTTTTTGTCTTTACTACATAAATTTTTGTTTTATTTTTAGATTGTTTTGTCTTTACTTCCAGTAATTTGTTATGTTTAATCTCTTTTTGAGTGTTTTTCTTATAGTGTATGAAACGGGCTCGGACATTATTTGACAATTTTGATCCAGAACCCGAATGAAGCTTTCACAAAAGATTAAGGAAACTCAAAAAGACATTGAACAGGCATATGGCGGAAGGAGAGCCACAAACACCAGCTAGGACCCTACGGGACTTTGTAAATTCAAGTATCCCGGGAACTAGATCCCCCATTGTTGTGCCAAATGCCGGAGCGGCACACTTTGAGATAAAGTCGCAACTTTTGCATATGGTTATGAATAACCAATATAGCGGCACTGCTTTCGAAGACCCTCATCTCCACATCCAAACATTCTTGGAATACTGTGATACCACACGTATTCAGAATGTCACCCCAGAAGCAATTCGGATGCGCCTTTTTCCTTTCTCTCTTAAGGATAAGGCTAAACAATGGTTGAACTCGGTCCCCCAAAATTCATTAACAACATGGTACCAAGTTCAAGAAGCATTCCTTTTACGTTTCTTCCCACCAAGTAAAACAACCCAAATTCGCACAAAGATTACTAACTTATGTCAAACAGATAGTGAAACTTTGTATGATGCATGGGAGCGGTTCAAGGAACTTCTCAGAATGTGCCCCCACCACGGGCTCGAAAAGTGGTTGATTGTTCACACCTTCTACAATGGTCTCATATTTAAGACAAGAGAGACCATTGATGCCGCTGCAGGAGGAGCATTGATGAACAAGGGAGTCGATGAGGCATATGACCTTGTCGAAAATATTGCATTGAACCATTACCAATGGTCAAATGAGAGGGAGCAACAACAAGGTACGCCAGGTAAATATAATGTTGATGCAGTTACTCTTCTCTCTTCTAAGGTTGACATGCTTTTGAAAAAATTTGAAAATCTTAATGTCAATCCCATGGCAAATGTAAATGTTTTATATGAACTATATGGGTCTAATTCACATAGTACGGATAATTGCGAGTTACTTGACATTAGTTCTAATGATCAAGTGAACTTTGTGAATTCTTTTGGACAGAAGGGGGGGGATGTATTCAAATACATACAATCTCGAATGGAGGAATCACCCCAACTTCTCCTATAAGAATAATAACGTTCTAAACCCGCAACAATCAATACAATCTCCGGGATTTGCACCTAAGAATTTCAATAACAATGCAAATACCTTCCCCCCTAAATCAAAATTAGATCTTTTAATGGATTTCGTAGTGGAAAATAAAAATTCTCAAGAAAAGATCAATAATGAATTTAGGGAATGTTTTAAACTTCTAAATGCTAGGTTTGATAACTTAGCAGTGCATAATAAGATGCTAGAAACTCAACAAGCTCAACAGGCTATCCCAACGAGTAGACCACAAGGGAGTCTTCCCAGTCAACCTCAAAGGCCAAATGAGCATGTGAACATGGTAAAAACTAGGGACGAGCATGAAATGCTAAATGAATGCCCTAGAAATATTGATTATAGTCCAATCCCACCGATGATTGAGACTAATTCGGGGACGGAATCCCTTAGGAAAGAAGACAAGGATTATAATGAACTTCTTGAGAACCTAGATGCCATTAATATTAACATTCCATATGTCAAAAAACTTGAAGATATGCCTTTATCTATTAAACCTTTAAAGAAAATGATTTTTGAAAAAGAAAGACTAGAGGAATATGAAAATGTTATGTTAGCGGAGGAAGTAAGCGCTGTCTTGCAAAATAAAAATCCTCCAAAATTAAAGGATCCGGGTACTTTTACAATTCCTTGTTGTGTTGGCAGAATTAATATCGATAACGTTGTGCTTGACTTAGGAGCTAGCGTAAGTTTAATGCCATTATCGGTAAGTGAGAAACTTGGTATAGGGAAACTCAAACCCACTACCATATCTCTTCAATTGGAAAACCGTTCCATTCAATACCCCATTGGTATTATGGAAAACATGCCATGTCGAGTAGGGAATTTGATCATCCCTGTCGACTTTGTGATCCTTGATATGGCGGAAGATCATCAAATTCCCGTCATTTTAGGAAGGTCATTTCTTGTCACTGCTGGGGCAATTATCGATGTGAAAAATGGCACCTTTTCCCTAAATGTTGGAAAAGAAAAAGTCGAATTTGATATGAAAAGATCAGATCTCGAGGATCCCTACTTAGAGACCTACACCCCAAGTGAAGAATATGAGATGGGTAAGGTATCCCAATCAAAGGAAGAAATAGAAAATGATCCAATAAATGATGAACCTTTGATTTGCAATAATAATATTGATGCAATAGATGTTTCTGCTTGTCCCGAAACTAACAATGCATTGAAAAAATCAAAAAGAACAAAGAAGAAGGGCACTTCAAATTTTCGAAGATGCAAAGACTATAGGTCACTTGTTCTACCAAAAAAGTCGGGATGGAAAAAATGTCTACCGTAGAAAATATTGATTACTTTGGAAGGAATGCACTGGCAAATTGTCAATGACAAGAGGCCACAAAGATATCACACATTGCCTACCACCGGAAAGGGGTCGAGCTAAAGACCTAAAACAAGCATCATCGGGATGGTAACCGATGGATTACTTTTTGTTTTGTTTTATTTTATATTTTATTTTATATTTTATTTTTATAATTATTATTATTATCTTGTGCTAACTTTGTTTTATAGGTAAACAAAAATAAGAGAAAAATAAAAACAAAGTGGTGAATATTGGTTAGCACGGCCGTGCTCTATGACATGGAGTGGCCGTGCAGTTCATATCGAGTCAGGGTTGAGTTAACTCAACAAGGGGGAGCGGTCGTGCTGTATCCTTGACACGGCCGTGCAAAACGCCTGGGGAGTTGCGTCGTTTCAGTCAAAAGACTTGACTCCTCCATTCCTCCCTCATTCACTTCATCTTCTTCATTTCTCTCTCTATACCTCCGCCCCACCCACCTTAAATACCTCCATATCCACCATTTAAACTCACAAATTCAACCTTAATCCTCCATAAATCCATCAGCCAAACATCCTCTCATCATCAAAATCCTCTCAAAACCCCTTTAAAACCCAAAATTCCGAAAATCCAAATAACCTTCACCCATTTCAAAGGTTTGAAGAGATTACTCCGAATTCAAGGTGCAAGAAGGAAGCTTTTGGGTAATCTAAGGCTGGGCAACAAGGATTTCGAGGTTCATTTCATCAATTTCTTTGGGTAAAAATTTTCTCACTTCTCTTGTCTTTCAACTTTCTTGGGTTTTTGATATAATGAGTTCAAAAGGGAAAGGAAAGGCTGCAAAAAGGGTACAAAAAGGTCTCGGAAGGTGCAAGCCTCTTCCTCTAACTTGAATCCAACCCTCAATACCTTGGGGATTGATTTCAGAAGCCCGAGGGAAACGGCACGTTTCATTGCCCTTAGTTCCAAGAGAATCAGACCAACCCAATTTCCTGATAGACCTGCCCTGAGATCATTAGGAATTTATGATGATGTTTTGACCTTGCATATGGGGTTAAGATCCGAGGGAATTCTCCAACTCCATGAGAAAACCTATGAAGTTCTTACCCTAGAATTTTTTAGCACAGTAAAGAGTAGGATTGAGGAGGAGACTTGTAGATTAACGGGAAGAACTTTTAATCAGTTCCATATCAACTTTCGCATTTGCGGAAGAGAACTTCATTTAACCGGGGCTGAAATTAGTAGAATTTTGGGATTATCTTTTGACACCGAAACTTTTCCCGACATGCCCGTCAAATATAATGAGAATACTTTTTGGAATCAAATAACCGGCTTTCCATCTTTCAAATCCCGAAGTGCCAAAGCCTCCTTTATCATTCACCCATCCCTCCACCTCATGCATAGAATCTACGCTTATACCATCTTTGCTAGGGAAGATAAAGGAACTGTGAATAGAAAGGAGTTGTTCTTATTATGGGGTTTTGTTTAAAGGCGTAGGAGGATGAACATTTGCAATTTCCTCTTTGAGTTGATTGGTGATATCATTTCTCCAACCTTTAGCGGAGAAATTCATATTGGAGGAATAATTACTTTGTTTGCCAAGCATTTTGATTTTGTGATACTAGATGATTGGGTTGAGGTAAGGGGATCAACGAAGTTGGATATTCCAACTCTTCGGACCATGCAGCTGATTTCGGAAAGGGGAAGTAGAGAGTACAACTGGTTAGTAGGGGCAGGAAAAATGCCCTATATTGTGCTCCCAAATAACAATCTTCCCACCATTCGAATCAGAGAGCCCGAGACTTGGACATTTCCAAATGCTATCCAAGGAGAAGCCCAAAGAAGAAGAAGAAGAAGAAGAAGAAGAAGAAGAAGAAGAAGAAGCTGAGCAAGCCCCAATGCCACCCGACTTCTACCAAAGGTTTGACCAATTGTTTGTCCAACAAGGCCAACTACTTCAACAAAATGCCCAAATTCTTCAACATCTCGACCAAATGGATGGTCGTATTCAACATGTTCAAGGAAGAATTGACGACGTTTACAATTATGGGATAAGCCATTGGGACAACTTTCCACCACCACCACCATTTCAGTAAGTTTCTCTTTACTCCCCCGAGATTGACGTTGTTCCTTGAAACATTGAGGACAATGTTCGCTTCAAGTGTGGGGGGGGTATATCTATCTTTATTTTACTTGCTTTTTAGTATAAATTTTAATGCTTTCTAATGCTTTCTAGTTTAAATTTTTTTTTACTTAGTTGCATTTTCTTTTCTTTTTATGCATGTCTAGTATATAAAAAAAAAATCCCTATGATGATCCATATTCTTTATGCTTGCTATTTGCCTCAAAATAATGCCTTTAATTTTCCTTTCATATTTTCTATAAACTTAGAAATTAATAATAAGAAAAAAAATATAGGGATATTTTTTAGGAAATAAATTAAAGCCTCATAAGTTAATATAGCAACATATAGGGTTTTGTCAAGAAAAAAGCATTTGATTAGATTGAATCTTTATTGATCATCTTTTTAAACAATTGGTTGTTTTTATGAATAATTTTGAAAATATTTCTTTAAATTGTACATTTCGAATCTTATTAATACTTATTCTCTTATTAGAAGCATTTACTTTGTTTTGCATCCCTTGAATCACACCCCTTCAATAAAATCCCTTCTTTCCATTTCCACTAATCGAATCAAGGCTAGGCAATTTTATCTTATTACTAAAATAGTGACATAGTCACCAAATCTTAAAAGCAAAAAGAAAAACTATTACTTCCTAAGTAACTCGGGGCACGGCGTTTGCTGCGACGATGCTTCCTTGCCAAATGGAAATAATATCCAAAGTATTCTTGATCTAAGTATTAGGAACATGGGGTTCGTAGCCACAATGTCTCCTAATTGAAATGATCAAAGATTACTAAGGTCTCTTGCAAAAACTTAACACGTGCAAAAATAAGATAAAATTATTGAAACCTTGATAAGATTTTTCCACTATCATCATCCATTCTTCACCATTGTGATTCAAAAATGCAATCCAATTCTATGAAAGCTTCTAGTTTGTGAATAAGTGTTTATACTTCTATTTGTACATTTTTAAAGCAATAAATTCATTATTCTCAAAAATCACTCTAAAGAGTGAAGCTTCTCTTTTTACCAAGTTATTGATCTAAGATTTATTCTTCTAGCATGCTTTACTTGATCGAATTCTATATATGATATATTAGGTTATTGTCTTAAAAATTATTTCTTTAAAATATCCTCAAAATGCTTCTTTCTAATAATTTTTAAAGGTATACAAAATATGACTAGAAAGATAAAGGCAATATCCAAAAGGCAATTAGGGCTTGCTACTATAAAATTTCGAGGGATTGTTCTTATTTTATTTTTTCTTTTTCTTTCTTTTCTCCCTCTCCATGTTTTCATCCTAAACTTTCTTGGAGACAAGCAAGAGCTTAGTGTGGGGGAGTTTGATAAGTGACTATTATATAGTCATTTATCCTAAATTTTTATATCTATTCCCTTAGTTTAATTGTCATTTAGATCTCATTTTAGTCTATTTTAGTTTCTTTTTTCATATATATTAGACTTTACGCTTTTGGTGTACATTATATATTTTAGACAGGTTTTTTGGAGTCTACTATGGTCAAAAGGATGCTTGGACATCATATTTCAAAGGCATGGAAGAGTAACAAACAAATCAAAAACACAAGCCAAAATCCAGCCGGAGCGGCCGTGCAGCCATCAGCAGAGCGGCCGTGCACTTGGCCATGAAAGGCCATTTTTGGCCCCAAAACGAAGAACGACCATGCCAAGGAAATTGCTTGGCCGTGTTACCTTCAGAGCGGCCGTGCAGCAAGAAGTGGAGCGGCCATGCAATTTGCCCAAATTCAAATCCAAAACTGGCGCCAAGGAGGCACGGCCGTGCAAATCCCATGACTCGGCCATGCAAATGCTGTCTGCAGATTTAAAAGGCACCTTTAGAAGGCACCTTCTTGAAGAGCTTCCTCCCATTATAAATAGACCCCTTGTAATCAGTCTTAGATATCGAAATTTCATTAGAAATTGTTAAAGTTTAGTATAGCAAAATTTACAAGTACTTTATACATTGATTTCTAAAGATCTTTGAAGATTAAAGTCCATCTTTGTTCTTGAAAATCCTTTGAAAAAGAAGCAATAAAAGTTGAAGTATTATTCCAGCCATTCGTCTCTCAATAATCATAAGTCTTTCTTACTATATCTTTTATATTATTGCTTATTTACTTTTACATGGCTAGCGAGTAATCCCCCTTGTTCTTGAGGGTGGAAACTCAAAGCATAAATCGTTCATCATCTTAAAATATGAAAGTCTTGTCTTCTATCTTCATCTAAACAATTTCTTTATATCAATCTCAAAATGACTTACGTTTTGGAGACGTCCAACTTGTATGATTCAGTCGATCGAGAGAAGTACCTAGCGGAGAATCTCAAATGACGGAACCCTATAGAGAAACTGGGTTCCATTGATCACGAAAGTAGTTCAGCGGCCTAGGGATGTTCCTTTAATGGAAAGTATGTTGACTCTCGTTCTTATTGGATTCTTACTAATTATGATCAGCTAGAGATAAGCCGGAATGCCCGTTTGTGACAGGGCGGGAGTACCATAAATGGAAATCTCAAACAGATAGGACATAATTAGTGAAGGATACAACGCTACTGTCTTGACCGTGAGAAGTAGTGTAAGCCTAACGTACCATCCTTGATTTTCATGAAAACCTATATTTCTAAAGACAACGACTATATGATGAACAAAATTATGTATATGATTTCCAATCCCGGGAATGCTTTGTTTATAATATTTAAAGTATTTTCTGTGTATGCTTCATCCTCTTTCCAAAAAAAATCTTTACTTCCCCCCCCCCCAATTCTTTTTATAAAATTGTAGTAAAAGCAAATTCATTCTAAAGTAAATCCTGACCCTGTGGGATCAACCCGTACTTGCACCTGCTATATTGCAATAGCCCGTGCGCTTGCGGATTTTAAATAAACCGTTAGCTTTCAACCGAACACTTGTATCAGCAAGAGTCTATGGGATTTTGGAAGAGCACCGACGAGAAGAAAAAAAGTATGCTTCCCTGTGAGCAGCAGGATATCCCTCTGATATGGCTCAAAGTCAAGAACAAGACAAACTTACCCTCCGGGATGGTATCAATTAATGAATGGCTACCAGAATCTTCATCGAGTATGATGCTAAAGGGGAGTGAGCAACCCAAAAACGCGAGAGATGCTTGGGGAATGCAAGATAAGTGTCCAAAGGTAACCGTAGCCCAGTTTGAATGTAATCCCTCGGAAGACAATGAAAGAATCCCGAATCAATCCACCCTCTGAGTGTCTAGAGGAGACCTTAGCTCAGTTCGAGTGAAGGAATATCATAGGGTGTAATAACTCAAAAGATAATATGAATGAATCTCGAATCAACCCGCCCTTTCAGGAAAGGGAGGTATAAAACTTGGATGATCTCGAAGATGAGATGTCAAATTACAAAGAATACTTGGTCCAAATGAAGGAGGCCGCTAAGTCGTTATCAAAAGGGGAACTCCAAATCCTATGTGAGAGCGATGACGAGGAAAATGATGTTATTCTTTGGAAAGGCTAAAGCTCAGAAGCCTTTGAATCAACAGAAAACAGAGAAATTAAAAGGGTCAGCTCAGAGTCACAATCATTTTTGTTGCATGTTATGCTGAAAGGAACTCCGCGAGGCTACTAGATCTACTCCCAGCACCCGAAATGTCATAAAACCTTAACCCTTGTCTTGGGAGGATATTAGAAAGGTAGTTAACGAGTTAAGGAGTGATGCATGGCCACACCCCATCAGAAGCCCTCCTTTGTATATAACAAAGTTGAAAGAAACAAGCGGAGAAGGGGTAAAACCTGAAGTGAATGTGTTAACCCGTTCTGGCCAAATTCCTGTAAACCCTCCTAAGATTGACAAGATACCCGCAATGCCAAAACTTCGAGCCGACAGGAATCCCTATGTCAAGGAACCTAAAGCACATGACCCCAATACAGAAGACCCGATCTTAACCCAATTGAAGCACGCTCAAGCCAACATCTCTCTCTCGTCCTTGCTCACTTCCTCTTATCCTCATAAACTCAATCTAGAAGAGAATCTTGCTCGGACCATGGTTTTGATCGATGTAACCCCAGACGAGGCGGTACAAATGATTGGAAACATTCACTACGGAAACATCATCACTTTTACCGACCTTGACCTGCCGAAATTCAGAGCTAATCACAATGAGCCCCTCTACATTACTATTCAGCTTGATGAGCGTCGCCTTCCTCGGGTCTTGGTTGATGGAGGATCAGCAATGAATGTCATTCCCGCTAAAATGATGGACTCTTTTGGGGATCAAGCCGGCAGACTTGAAGCCTTCAACTCAGACTATCAAGGCTTATGACTCTACATCTCGTGCAGTTTTGAGGGTGGCTACCTTGAACCTTTGGTTAAAAAAATGATGCCTATGAACTTTCAAATTATACACATCCCAATCACCTTCACCGCCATCCTAGGTCGGCCTTGGTTGCACCAAATCAATAGGAACCTTGCACCAGTGCGTAAAATTCGTTCAAGTAAATGATTTCACCATAATATACGGGGACAGTGTGACTACAGAAGGGACAAATACTAATGGCATCCCGATCTTGGAAATCAAGCAAGATGATGACGGTATGATGTTGACAGATGACGGTATGATGTTGACAGGGTTCACTTTTGAGAATCCTAAGGTGCAAGTGTGTTGTGTGGATCTTCCTTTATTTTGGGAAAAGATTCCCCTTCTATGAAAATGATGAAGCTTATGAACTGCATCCCGGGGCTCGGCTTGGGTAGACGTCATCAAGGCACTCACAAAATCATTGAGGTCAAAGAGCAGACTACTCATCATGGCTTGGGATACATTCCCACTCTCGAAGATGCTAAAGAAGATAAGAAGATTTCACGTGAGAAGTGCTTGGCCGTTGACAAAGGAATTCCATACGTAACCCCCAACCTCCGCCCCTACAGCCTCAGCATGGCCTGTTATTTTGTAAGGAGGATCAATGGTCTGAATGGGGACGTAAAGAAGAAAATGCCTGAAGAGATTATTAGCACGGGACGGGAATGGTATACAATAGAAAATAAGTGGAGAAGTTACAACAAAACCTCGAGAAGTTCAGGGGCCTTGGGGCAAACCCCGTTAGAAGAGCGTTCCTTGACATGCCAAGTCTGTCAGGCCCCACTACTACCACCATTCAGAGCAAGTATCAGTTTAAAGGGGTTCCTAACATGGTTGAAAATTTTGAAAAACTCTCTATGGTCGAACCTGCAACCAACAAAATTGATGAATCGATGTTCGAGTTGGTAATGCCCAAGATTAGTAAACAAGATTTTGAGGAAGACGTCTGGGATGGACCAATACTCCAGCAGCTCTTCGGTGAAGAAATCAAGATGCCAGACTTGATTGATTTGGGTTCAGTGACTCAGTGTAGCCGTAATTGGAGACAGAAGCACGAAGCCTTTTGACCCTCGCACCCTTGTGAACCAATCAAAGATGCCACTAAAGAATTGGGTTACTTTCTCCGGACCCATAGCTAGCAAGAAAGAAATGGTCGAGCAGCTTGGATTAACTCTCTGTTTCCTAGAGTCTAGCTTTGAAAAGTATTCGGAGTATGTTAAGTCATCTGACCGCCCGATAATTACGAGTTTGTAGCAAACATAGTATTTCCATTTGCTTTAAATGAAAAATTCGACCTTTTTGAGTATCATCTCATTGCCACTTTAACAAATAATAAATTAACTAAAACCAAAAATAGTAAATGTCGATTCACTTGATAAAGATGCAGACACACTAAATGAACAATACATCAAAGAAATCTTTAAACATGTTATTGAACGAGAGGAAAATCGGGCCTAAGCTGCCGAGGAGGTTTTAACTAAAGTGAATTTGGGGACTACCGAAGAGCCTAAAGAGACGCAGATTGGAGGTTTCTTCAGTGGCACCGAGCGAGAAGCATTGGCATCTCTGCTCAAAGATTACGTGGATGTATTTGCCTGGTCCTATCAGGATATGCCCGGGTTGGATCCCGCCATAGTAGAGCGTCGAATTCCTTTGAATCCAGAGGTTAAGCCCGTTAAGCAAAAGTTGCGTAGAATCAAGCCTGAGTGGTATTTGCAGGTTAAGGAAAAAATTGAGAAAATGCTTCGCATCGGCTTCATAAGAGTGATTGAATACCCAACATGGCTCTCTAACATAGTCACAGTTACAAAGGCTAATGGAAAGGTGCGTTGTTGTGTAGATTTCCGAGATCTCAATAAAGCAATCCCGAAGGATGACTTCCCACTGCCAAACATAGATATGATGGTCGATACCACAGCCAAATTTGAAGTAAAATTTTTGTGGATGGTTTCGCCAGTTATAATCATATTAAGATGGCCGAAGAGGATCAGGAGAAGACCGCTTTCACCACTCCATGGGGAACTTAATGTTACACTGTAATGCCTTTTGGTTTGAAAAACATCGAGGCTACCTATCAATGGGCTGCGACAGCAGTCTTCCACGATATGATCCATAAGGAAATTGAGGTGTATGTCGATGATATGATCATCCACTCGAAGGGATCGGACGGACAACATCTGATTGACTTGAGGAAGTTCTTTGATATTCTTCGGAAGCACTCAATGAAGCTGAACCCTGCTAAATGCATGTTTGGAGTAATCTGAGGCAAAGTTATGGGTTATATGGTCAAGAACGAGGCATCGAGGCTGATCCCCAAAAAATCAAAGCCATCGTCGAGATGAAGCCATAATCCCAAACTGAGGTAAAAAGCTTCATGGGTCGCTTGCAATACATCAGTCGCTTTGTGAACCAGATGACCTCCATCTGTGAGCCAATTTTCTGATTAATGAAAAATAATGTGGACATCAAATGGAATCTCGAATGTCAAGACGCTTTTGAAAGGATAAAGGCGTACCTTGTGAATCCCCCAATCCTCTGTCCACCCCATGGGGAGAATCCACTCCTACTATATTTAACTGTAATCGACACCGAAGTTGAGGCTATGTAGGCCCAAGAGAAGAAAGAATCAAAAATTGAAAACGCAATTTACTCTGTAAGCCGGAAGTTCCAAGGGAGCGAGCTCAACTATTCTGCCCTAGAAAAAACATGTGCGGCTCTAGTTTGGGTGGTCGGGAAATTAAAAAATTACATGCAATCACACTCGGTGTATCTAGTCTTAAAGATGGATCATGTCAAATATCATTTCGACAAACCCTCGCTGTCAATGAGGCTCGCCAAATGGTCTTTCTTTTTGGAAGAATTCGAATTCAATTACAATGTTACATCATCAATTTTACAAAATAATTATATTAAGAACAAAAGCCCCAAATTGGCAAAAATAAACCCTAGTTCTAACATGTCATCTTTCAAAACCGAAATCAAAGCAAAATCTAGTCTCTTACCACCACTTTTGCCTTCCCCTTTGAGTTGTGTTTGTGCATATTCGGGTACAACTCGTCTTGATTGATTGTAGAAGGCTTGTAAGTAGAGAAGTTCATTTGCAAGTCAAGCCTCCTCTCAAGGGCTTCTTGGCTTTGTAGGTGACGAACCCGCCTAATTTCCTCCGCCATGGTGAAGATTTAACAAAGAAAGATGAAGTTTTGGTGAAACTTGGCTCAACAATGGCGATTTCTTCCGCTCTCTCTTCCCTTTCGGTCAGAAAACTCAAAAATGGTGTGAGAATACCTCTTTTCCTGTTTGAACCTGTTTAAATTCATCTTCTTCCCTCTTAGATCTGTATGGATCACCTTGTAAAATTGCATGGTGAATCCGTACGGACCACATTCCGCAGTTCAGGAGATTTACTTTTCTGCCCTTATGATCTTTACCCTTGGCTGTCCAAAGGCCATCCCCTGCAATTTCATGCATTTTGATCCCCAAAATAACTTCGGTCGTTATCGTAATCTCGAACCTTTTCTTCGGCCGTAATGGTAAGCCCAAACCTCTTCTTCGGCCGTCATCGTAAGCTCAAATCTCTCGTCAACTGAGCTGCGAAGTATTCCCAATCAAGGAATCATGAATGCCCCCAAGGTCATCGAATCTCGTTAGACCAACGAGGTCAATCAACTTAGGACGAGACCCCTACGATTGGCTAGATTCTCACTCGGGATACATAGGAATCCTATCAAAGGGTCCAGCCGTCTGACCAACTCGGTAATTTAACTCTTCCTCCCGGCAAGCGATCCAGATCGGGATTCTTATTTTTATCGACGACTCCACTTTCACCTTAAGTAACATCGCCGAGGGGCTTCTGTAAGTACCCCAATCCGGACCGCTCTCCATTCAAGCACGTGGGAAGGACACCGAGGGTGCACTTATCCAAAATCACAAAGTCCCGAGACTTTTTGAGCAATAAATTGACTATGCAAGGCAATAAAGGATCTTTTATACATTAAAAACCTTAAAAGGACCTCGTGGGAATAATGAAAGCCAAATACATGCTGACTTCAAGAAGGATCCAGAATCTTAGGAGTCATCCACGCTGTGATCCATACGGATCTCCTTGCAAAAGGGAAGGGTAATCCGTATGGGCCACCTTGCATTTCCACAGGCTATAAATACAGCCCCTTGTTCCTGCATTTGGGACAAGTTTAGATCAGCATTTGATAGCATAAAAAAAACTAAACACTTTCTTCAATAATCAAACAAACTCAAGTAAGATAGAAAGAACCAACATTGGTAAGCTCTCCTTCCAAATCCTAATAACACTCTAGTCCTTTATTTCAAAGTCTTTAATCCATTTAAGAGTTCTTGTTCTAAATCTATCATCTAAAATGTAGTCCTTTACTTGTTCTTATCCATTGTAGATCCAAGCTACCTAAATGATCCTAAAAGGCTTTCCATTCACATCAATGTGATTAAGAATGGAAGTCTAATAGAGATGGTAGTTTGTTATTATTTAAATATTCATTTCAAGTATAGTTTTTCTTATTTCCTTTCACATATCTTTATCTTTTAAATCATCTTTTGATCTATAACACTTTTGAAGTTAGATACAAGTAACCCTAATCTCCAAAGATGAACTCATCACTTATGTTAAAGATGTGGTTCTAGGGATTAAGGTTACAATATTGATGTAACCTCACATTTTCCTTTATCTCCTAAATGTAACAATGTTCAAGTTCATATTCAAAATCTCCCATTTCTCCATTTCAAACATTCAACCTCCATTGATTTCCTACAAGAAAAAGCTCAAAAACCACCATTGTTGTACTATTCTAGGGCTTGGGGATGACAACATTGGGATTGAATGTTTGACTTCTCCCATTTCATGTTTAAAATTCTGGACAGTTTCCAGAAGTTGTCTGCCTTTGATGTTTTCAGCTCCAACTTTAAAAACAGTAGAAACAGACTGATAAAACACAAAAACAGCTTACTATACATTCAAATTCGTACGGACCTCCTTATAAAGGAGGACTAATCCGTACAGATCACCTTGCGAGCTGTGACATTTGTTCAGTATTTCCAGTTTCAAATTTATTTTAAACCTTTTCTGTCAAAATAAACTATTTTCTAAACTGCACAATTTTCTTTTTAAGTTATAAAAACCATTTGATCTTAAACACACACACACACAATTTTCAAAAGGATAGAAAGACTTATAGATATGATTCATTTCGGGTGAGTGCTAATATTCTCTTCCTAAGGCATAACGTGACCTACAAACTCAAAATCTTACATTAAATAAGCCTTTTTTCAATGTTTTAGGCTCACAAAATGGTGTGGCGAATCTCTTTTAAAGAAATTCATCCGTCCAAATTTTTAAAGCGTTTGAAACTTCTCATGCGTTTGAGCATCGGATCGGGTAATTTCACATGGTCAAGGAGCTTTTGGTCTCGTCAATGGAGGCGAGTTTCTTTTCTAGAACATCCATAGTGATAGGCTCACTTGCTTTCTTGGTCTCACCCTTACCCTCTATTTTAGATGCTTGATCCTCATTATCGAAGGAGAAAGATGAGGAACTTGATACATACTTCTTTTTAGACTTTCGGGTCTTCCTAGTCCTTTTGGTGTAAGACACCTCGTATTCAGAGGAAGTGTCACTTTTCTTCTTCTTTTGTGCCATTTTGGACATTTTCAGTTTCATTGAGCGGAGTTCCTCGGCCATAACCGACATTTCCTCGGCTTGGGTTTTCCTTTAGAACTCAAATTTAGTTATCAGTTCTTTGGCTTGGTTTTAAGATTTTTCTCATACTATACTGAGTCTTTTGGTCTTCTATGTCTTGCATTGCCTTAATGATAATGTCGGTGGACATTATGTTGGGAGGGTCTTGAATGAACCGGTTTCTTCAATGATCGGTAGCGAGAGATGATTAAATTTAATTACAACTCCCGAGTCAAACAATGATCGATATTTAATCAAAAAATCAATCACAAACATTCATGTATACAATCATTTAATCAATAACTTCCTGCAAAAGAGAATTAGTACAAGAAAATTTATGATTGATGATGAGATTCTCATCAATAGGAAGGTCCTATGATGAAAAAACTTACACAAACTGACTTTTGGGATTTCCCTTGCGTGTTCAAATTGAGTTTTTCGGACTCCGCCTAAGAACGAGAAAAATCAGAAAAACAAACAGATTTGTGAGCTTGTCTCGCGAGAGACAAGGGGTTATCTCATGAGAGACACCAGTTAAATTTTTACAATTTTATGAAATTTTGTAGAAAATAAGAGCAATTCAAGCAAATTCTAGATTATGCAAGTCTAACCCACTTTAATTTAAATCCCCAGCGGAGTCGCCATTGTGAGAACGCGAGTTTGACATTCTCTTTTATTCGTTTTTATTCCAGTTGTCACTTATATTATTTAGTGAAAATATAGAAAAATCATCTTTTTCATTAGATTTGTGGATTCGGGGGTTAAGTTATAATCGAATTAACAAACAACAAATTTTATTAGTTGGAATGTTAAATTATGTGGTTCAAGATTGCCTTCATGAATTGTATGTACTATAGGCTAATCCTTTTGATGGTGATTACACTACTCTAAAGATCAAATAGAGAGGTTGATAAGAGAACAAAAGTCAAAGGAGGTTTACCTTGAAAGAGAACTTGAATTCTTCAATGGATAGTCTAGTCAAAGGCTTGAATCTTGGTGTCTGAACTTGATCAAAGCTTATGGACGAATTTGAGAGAGTTTTAAGAGTTGTTTTGCTAGTTCCCTCAGGGAGAAAATGTGGCAAAATGTGTATTTCGGACCCTGAATACAAAGAAATCATCTTGTATTTATAAGGTGGGAATACTTGGTCACCAAGTTTAGGTTACACAAGTTTGGAAGGAATCAATTACTTTCGGGTGAAAGATATGAGTCTAGAATGTTCCAATGCGTCCATAATCAATAAAATCCCGGATGTGAGAGTCATGAGCAAGGAAGAAATCATCTTCGAAAAGGAAAGGAAATAAACCTTCATGAGGGAGTTGTCTCGTGCGAGACATGTTGTCTTGTGCGAGACAACTAGTCATTTTACTATTTTGCCCCTCTTTGGTCATTCGTTAGTGGTAGGCTTAGTCGCACACCTACTAAATTAAACCGGGACTCGGCCACAAGAATGTAGCAGAAGTAAGTCCAGGGTCGAACCACTGAAGAACGGTATTGCTTACGAACTAGTCACACACAAATGGGGGGTTTGTTTGTTTATGAATTAATTCCTAAAGACAGAAATTAAACTAACTAAGAGTAAAAACAATAATTTCGAAACACTTCAGATTTGATTCCGTCCCCACCTAATTAGCCAATTATCATTGATACCTCTTTTCACTGTCACCCTATTCACCTGGTCACGAGATATATTTCAATCTCTGTTTCTTCTTTCAGATTAGTTACTAGCAGTGGCACACTCACTAAAAACCCTAATTAATAAATTAATCTAACTGGCACAGTCTAGATCGCAGAATTAATTGATGAACGATTTAAGAAACTAAGATCAAGAATGCTTTCTATGATTGTTTCACACAGATAATCACCTAATTTTACCCACTTAACAATTTACCATGGCACATGCATAAATCGTAAAGATGCTACTCATGAATTTCCTACACTGGCACAGTTATAGAAAATTCTAGCAAAGATTCATAAACAGAACTAATGAATTGATCAGGTTCACCAACCCTAGTTATAAATCTAAATTAAGCACAAGCAAAATTATGAATAGGGATACACAAATTGAAAAGAACAATACCTCAAATTGATTAATAGGGGTTCAAGCAATCAAATCCAAAGCCAAAGGTTTTAAGCTTCCATGGATGTATTCAAATCTCTCTAGGGAAAATAGTGATAAATAGTCGAACCCTAATTCTAATGTTAAAAGGAGTATATATACTCCTCCCATAAAAAAAACTAAATCCTAAATAATTAAATAAAAGAAAAAGGAAAAGGAAAAGAAAGAAAATAAAGAAAATAAATATAATTAAAACCCTTCCATTGGTGGTCAACTGATGCTGAAGTTTTGCCTTGGTCATTGCGCCGTCCTTCCTTGTCAACGTAACTCCTTGGTCCATGCGGTCAAACAGCCATTTAATTTGACTTTCTGATTTCTGAATCTGAATCTGATCCTCCAAGTTTTCAACAATATTTTTCTAGCCACTGAACTTTGTTGCTTTACAGTTTGGTCCCTGCACTTCTGATAATAGCAACTTTATCCTCAGCATCAATAGACTTTGCAGGAACATCACAAAATCACTCAAAATATGTCTCACAATTACAAAAAATTCCCACAAACTCACCAATTCATAGTCTACTCAAAATTACATAAAAACTAATCTAAATTACATTAAAATAATGATAAAATGTCTAGAAAATTAGGGAATTACATATACTGAAATCTGCCACATCAGTTAATCAGTTAAGTCCAAACTAATGGAGTCAGCTAGGAACTTAATAAATCATGGTGAAATTACAGGTCTCATTTCTAAAATCAAAAGGCGAGACTAGAGTAGTGTAATTATATATAATGTGTTCATAATGGTGTCTACAGGTGGTCTAACACCTAATAACTCATCATATAAGTCGCATTAACCCAAAAGCAATCTCGTGGTGTCAGAACCAGTAACAGGAAGTCTATCGATCGGTAACCCTGACAACATACCCATAACCTATAAAGTAATAGTCATCTCCCTAATAGGGAAGTGAAAACTGTGGGTTTTCTAATGTCATCTCTCAACCAACGCTGTAAGGAAACCACAATCATACGTGATTTTCCCCAACTTGTAAACCCCGTAGAATCCTGCTACTACTAGTCTCTCCTGAATCCTCACATCCAACACTTCTGGGAGAGTCAAAACACGACGAAAATATAACTTCTCAACATTTCTTATAGCCCAAATGTATTCAGTTCGGTGCCTAACGTTTGGGCCTCAGTGCCTCTGCCTGTTACAAGGCCCAAACCAACTCCCAACGATCCACTAGACACATCATCCTCTTCAACCTTTGTAGCCCAATCTACCCCAAATGACCCTCCAGATACCCATACTTCCTCAAAAGACCCAAGTATCCTCCCAATAGAAAAAATGAACCAAATCTTATTATTTCTAAGATCTCTAGCCCAAGACAGATCTCCTCATGTATCCAGCTCAGCCCCAGCCTTCATCGAACCAATCATTGATGATGGCCCAGACCCTCTTGATGCCTTTGAACACCTGTTCATGGCAGAGCCAGAGCCAACCTTCCAAGGAGAAACTGAACTCGTTGATTCAGATCTAGATGAGTCCACAAGCCAAAATCTACCACAGAGTGATACGAAAGTCAAGTCTATTCCTCGGCCCGACACGAAACAGCAATTTACCTTCGACGATATCTCACCCTCCAAATGGCGAGAAAGAAGTGTAGAAATGCTGACATGGTGTTCTGCTGAACTCCAGTACTATTCTATAGACATGGTTATCAAGAGATTTTTGGCTCGACTTCAGGGTCGCCTTCGGGACTTATACCTTAGCCTCGAAGAATACCGGCAACTGCAAATTCAACAAAGCCCCTCACCGGAAGAATTCATGAATATCATTTATTCTGAATTCATTGGAAATCCAGTTGAACGTACGATCCGTGCAAGAGAAATTTTTTTGAAGATGAAGTGTTGTTCATTCCAAAAGAAGGATCTTGAGAAACATTACAACCGCATGTCTCAGCGGTTCTATTGCCTTCATGGTATTGATGATATCAATCTCAAGCAAGTCTTTATCAACTCCTTTCCAGAGTCCCTCATAAATGAAGCCTACAGAGTGTTAGAAGCAAGAAATGCAACAGTGGCACAGACCTCACTTGGTGGTCTTTACCAGTTAATACTTAATGCTGTGGAAAAGCTTTGCAATCAGAAGAAATTCCTTGCCGAGTTTGAGAGAACTGGCAAGCATCTTGGTTTAGCATGTGATGACAAGTACCTTCAAATCAAGTGCAAAGATAAGTCACGCTGTAGTTGCAGCCATACAAAGAAGAAAGAGCATTCAAAGAAAATCTCTAGCTTAAGCTTCTTTGAGGTGTTTAGACAGAAGAAATATTCTCGGAAAAATCCAAAGTTCAGAAAAAAGTGGAAGTTCATAAGGAAGAAGCCCCAACGTGGCCGAACGTCTGATAGATGTTATATCAGTCAGAAGAAAAGACATTTTGCAAGGAATTGTCCAGACAAGAAGAAATCCCAAGCATTAATCCAGACTCTTAGCCAGATCAAGCCAGTTGACCTTTCCAACCTTGAGTCCTTATATTCACTTGATGATGACCCCAGTGATTCGGCTATTTACATAATTGCCTATTCTGATTCCACATCAGATGAAAGTTCTGATTCGGATTCATCCTATGACCACCCAGATCTACAAGTTCTCATGGTAAATCCTCTTCCTCATATTACCCACATTTTCCCAATTCGAGAAAGCTAGCCTGTCCCATTAGCCAAGGTACACATTCTCACCTCCAAATATGCTAAACCTATCCAAGTAGTCACTTTCTTTGATACAGGATCGTCAGTTTCTATACTGAATCCCAAAATCCTTCCCCTGAGCTTCTGGAAGCCACATCATCAAACATTTCTTGCAGCCAATGGAGAAGTGTTCTTAATAGACAAGATCAGTACCCCAGTCCACATTCGCCTCTTTCCCAAGTGTGTCATAAAATATAGGTTACTTGGCTCAAGTTCTCATGGAAAAGACCTCTTCATTGGCTTTGATATCCTTCATAAGTTACCTAACTTAAGATGGACACAAAGCGGTCTTTGTTACAAGAGTTTTTTAAACCCCTGGAGCCCAGTATCGCACATGTTCATGGCAGCTGCCAATCCCATCGAGTCAATAAAACATCAGCTTATCCAGTCCTCTTGTGCCTCTTCCCATACCTAATTCCTCTCCAAACACTCCTCACCTTTGTGGCTAAACCCTTCATTCTTTGTTTCCTTGCCATTAAAGCAAAATGAAGATGTCAATCCAACTAGAGCTAGTCACCCCGGTATGAATCCAGACCATTACTAGCTTGCCCTTCAAGAATGCACTGATCTTATTAGCCAAGGAATTATCGAGCCTACGTCATCCCCATGGGTATGTGAAGCATTCTATGTCAACAAGCGTAGTGAACAAGTTCGAGGAAAACTAAGATTGGTGATTAATTATCAGCCATTAAATCATTTTTTGGCAGATGACAAATTTCCTCTCCCACAAAAAAAATCCTTGTTCCAGTCTCTTTCTGATGCAAAATTCCTCTCCAAGTTCGATCTCAAGTCAGGATTTTGGCAATTAGGGATCACTCCTGAAGATAGACCGAAGACGGCCTTTTGCATACCTGATCATCACTACCAGTGGAAAGTCATGCCTTTTAGTTTAAAAAATGCACCCTCTGCTTTTCAAAAAGCAATGGTAACCATTTGTGAACCTATACTTTCTAATGCCCTGGTTTATATTGATGATATTTTGTTGTATTATGCTGATGAGAAGTCTCACATAGACTTACTCTCAAAGTGTCATGCTCTGGTCACAAAGTATGGTATATTGCTGTCAGAAAAGAAGATAGAGATTGGTGTATCATCTATCAATTTTCTCGGCATGGACATATCCGATGGCAAATATCAGCTTCAACCCCACATAGCTCAAGAGCTGCACAGATTCCCAGATGAGTTATCTTCTCCAAAAGCAGTTCAACAGTTCCTTGGACTAATCAACTATATGGCTGATTTCTTACCCAAGCTATCAAGTAATACAGTGTGGGGATCCCCATGCTCAAAAAGGATCCCCCCCCCCTTGGACAATAAAACAAACAGAAGAAGTCAAGGCAATCAAAAAGCTGACTGATGTGATGCCCCCTTTAAAGATTCCCACTTCATCAGAAAAGAGAATACTACAGACTGATTCTAGTGATGAGTACTGGGCAGCTGTATTATTTGTCCAAGACAAAGACAAAAGGTCAATATGTGGCTACAAGAGTGGCACGTTCAAGCAATCAGAAAAGCACTATCACTCCACTTTCAAAGAAGTTCTTGTAGTCAAAAGAGCAATAGAGAAATTCCAGTTCCATCTAATCGGGCACGAATTCCAAATAGAGATGGACATGTCCTCCTTTCCGCGCATGCTAGAATTCAAGAAGAAAGTACTTCCCCAGCCACAGCTTTTACGATGGGCAAATTGGTTTTCCTAATGGAAATTTAATGTGAAGCATATCAAAGGTACTACAAATATCCTTGATGATTTCCTTTCAAGGCCTAGTGACTAATAAAGGAAACGCACTCCCTCTCCAGTTTCCCAGATAAACAATTCCATCCTTCCAATGGTGTTCACTGTCGATAAAGCCTCTTCCTCTTCTAGCCCAAATACTTCTTCCTCAAAAGCCCCCCGAAATATTTCCTGTCCTTCACCTTCCTGAAGAAGACACTGAAGTCATTGTAGATATGACTCTCAGCAAAAGAGCCATCCCAAACCACCAAGCCCTTTTCACTGTCATCCTTCATAAGTTTGGAATCATCATGGACAATTACAAGTTTCATCCAGAATATCTTTTCCTAAACATTTTCAGGATATACGACTTGTTTAACCTTCCAAAAGAAGCACTCTACTTTTTCTGGTATTTATTCAAATCGTATACTATAGTTGTCACTTTCAACACAGACAGACTCCAGTCATACATCCTCCAATGTCACTTTGACTGGACGCCTCACAATTCCCGCAATTTGTTCAAACTCCTCGAGTGGTTCCTCCCTTCTCAACGATGGATGAAAATGCTTACCACCCCGAAGCGTAAAGATCATGTAGTAATAATATTTCGAACGCCATGCTCATTTCTTCCACCAGCAATCATCAACAATAAAGGAGAATCATTTGTTTACCATACCTCGATTGGTTTCATCCACGACTGATATAATCTTGATAGGAATGATCTCCAGATCTCCATGAAATATCGTGATATCCATGTAGGTATGAGAGAAGAGATGGCAAGAGCAAACATGATTGATCCAAAATCAATTCCAGAAAAAATATTATCTGGAAAAGAAGTATGGCCGAAAGATCACCCGGTATCCATTAAATGGATTAAAGCGCTAGCAGATTGGAATGCATCACACCTCACCAAGCAGCTTACACCAGATGGTACTGCCTATCAGTATGATAGCAATGAGAGTGATAATGAAGGAAACTACTTTGATCCATATGAAGATGATCCGTCTCATCCAGATTCCAGGTGGAAGTAAATAAATAAAAATCAGCAATTAACGAAAAATAATGACATGCATCATTCATCATGATTATGTCATTAATTTAATGATGTAAGCTCTTAGGTCATATTTTTATGATGTAAGCACTTAGGTCACCTTTAGGGCTGATTGCTTTCTATGTGTGGTTTTAATTTAAAGCATTATATGTGATTGTAAAATAAAGATAAGATTTTCTCTTATCTCTTGTAAAAAGTATGTTGTTTGTATCCTTCCCTTATGTACTATAAATAGGGGTAAGGTTTTCATTTGAAATCATCCTTTGAAGAAATATAAACTTTCTTTCTTATATATCTCTTCCTTCTCTCAATTCTCTCTAGTAAAGTTCTTCTTTTAGTTCTTGTTCTTAAGTCTTCTTTAAGATGTTCTTGAGTCTTCTTTATAGTTCTTAGATATACTTAGTATATAGGCTGGAAACCATAACTTTCCCCGGCAATCACTTTGAATGAAGTGTGGGATAACCTTGTTAACAATGCCAAGTACTGGTATGTTTGTTTATGTTTGTTCATAAGTCTCTTTTTGTTGTTCTTATAGGTCTTCTATAGATCTACCATACACTCCCCCCCCCAAGTCTCTTTTTGTTGTTCTTATAGGTCTTCTATAGATCTACCATACACTCACCCCAATCTTTGGTATCAGAGCCTAACGTTCTAGTTCGATCCTAGTCTTATACGATCAGATCTTGTTTCCAATTTTCATTTTTCATATTCAAGTTTGTTTTAAAGATTCTAATACCTCTTAAGTTTCAGGTTTGTGTTAAAAGTTTTGAAATTGTCAATGGCTTCACTGGAAAGAGATGTTACCGTAGATGTTACCCAATACCTTAGATAACACACTGACGGACAGCACACACACACACCAAATTAAATAGTTTGTAAAAACTTTGTGCAGCGGAAATAAATAACACAAGATATAATTTTCTCAAGTTATATAAATATATAACTTGAGTGTGCCTAGATGGCAAAGACTTTATAATCAATATAGAAAAATTACAAAGCCGAAAGTTCCCTATTGCTAATACAATGATAATGCTCTATGGAACTAAATGAGACAAAGCACGAATCCTATCCTTAGCCAACACTCTCTTAAACACTCAGTGTTTAAGCTAGAATCACAAGGAAGGAAGGATTATGCGAACCAAAGGAACTTTGTCTATCTTGTGCTAAGGTGTGTGTGTTTGCTATTCGATATTTTGCATACTTCAAATGAACCACACCTAGCCTATTTATAGCCTTCAAATGCCTTGGAGGCTACTCCAAAATAACAGCCTTGGACCTTCAGATCGTGTGAGAGGAGTGGAGAATATTCTTGGCTTGGATTCCTCTTCATGCGCCAACTCCCCTTAAATGTAGCAACCGAAATCTTGAAGCCCAAGTCCTTGCTTTATCACCTTTTACTCTCTTGCTTTCTTGCCATTGTACTCTTCTAATAATCAGCAACAATTCCAAGACTTGGTCTTCCCACGTTTTTCTTTTATCAACAAATAATATGGACCAAGCAAAGTTTATTCGTAAATCTCCATTTACGAATAACTCCTTCAACAACTTCTTCCTTGTCTTTAGCAATTAATCCAACCATATATTAACCTGAAATATAGACCAACAAACACATATATCTTGCCAATAATATTAGACATTAGGATATAATTTAATATGGAAAGAATTATTAAATTACAAATCATTCCAGTTCGGGTAACACCCAACTGCCAGTGATAGCACCTGTGGTAACACCCACAGTCTGTACTAACAATCTCCCCCATAATTTATAATTTCTTTCCAAACCCTAAAGTGTTGATCCCTGCAAGAAAATGTTAGCCATACCAGAGTAACTTCCATAGTTATCAACTCCCTCATAATCAAGGAAATAACAACCACAATGATTTATCACAAAATACTAATTATTAAAACTTATTTTTCAAAATACGTTTTCCAAATAACTAGCAACCTAAAGTACCAAAGATAAACCAAAGATACTAAGCTACTTCAAGTTCAAACAACCCTAAAAGTTTAAAAAACAAAAGCAAATAAAACAAACCACCAAAGTATTTAAAACATGTTTCGAATAAAAACATAAAAGTAAATTGTTTTTCAACCACCAAAAGTATCATAACCATAAGAGTGGCAACATCAACCTTCAGGCGATGTATTGTGCTCACTCTTCTTGCTCATCATCAGTTTCTTCTTCCTCCTGTTCTCCCCCTTCTTCATCTCCAGCATCTGTGGCAGTACCTTCAGTAACATCTGCAGCAGCACCACTTACATCTCCACCACCACCACCACTTGGACCAGCTCCTCCATCAGCACTATCAACTCCCCCAGTTTGGGAAGAAACCTGTCGAATGAATTCATCAGTAATGTCCTTGAGCTTAGTCCATCCTTGCACAATCTCGGCAATGGTAGCTGTTTGTTTGTAGAGAAACGCCAACACTGGATCTTCGGTATTGTTGGTGAAGCATTCCCCAACAAATTGTACACATTTGCAAGAACATTAGCTGCATCTGTACCTGAAAAACTTGGAGATTTTGGAGTAACATTCGGGGTAACAGTATGAGTAACACCCTTAGCTTGAACCGCTTCACTTGACCCAAATTCATTTATCTTTGACCAAGGAAGATCACCAGTGTACCTTACACTCTTAGTGTTCTTCTTAGTCAGCTGAGTATCTATAGCATAGAGATCAAGAGCTTGGGTGTACACATCCGACTCCTCAATGGGTATTTTCTGAGCTTTTAAGACTTGGAATATTAAGGAAGGGTATGAAAACATTGAAATATCCTTTCTTTTACCCCATGAAGCCAAGTGCCTAAAGATCACTCTTCCCAAATTCACCCTTTGATTTTTCCCCACTTGTACAATATATCGGCTTGTTGCAAAGTCACATATTGTTTATTGGTTGTAGGAACCCAATTAAAAATACAAAGCTTGTGAAGCACGGCAAAGAGTGAAGAGAGACGGGAAGCAAGAAAATGAACTTTGGTTTTGGGATTCGGATTCTGTGGCCATTCATGCACAACATTATGAGAGATAAACCTAGAAATTTCATCCTTATGAACAATAGGACCATCATCATCCATATTTGGGAGTCCCAAAGTTTTGTTGATCAAAGAAGGTGTAATAGAAAAAATTCTGTTCCTTAAAAACACCTTTCCAAATTGATCGGACTTCTCATTATCTAGGTTGGCATGAAGGTTGGCATAGAAATTTTTGACAATAGATTCAACAAATTTCGAAGGGTGCAAGTTAGCTTTCAAAAAATTTATATCCTCCAAGAACTGAAATACACCATGCTTTTTGAAATCAACCTCGTCAATGTGCTTTTCTTTGAGAATTTTCGTGTCACTATGTTTCAACCAAAACTCCATATTTTTCTTTCGATAAAATTTCAATGAAAAGTAAGGTTTTGGAAAATCAACATTCACATCTTCAAACTCTTTCTCAAGAAAATCAGTGGACTCAGAATAGGCAAACTCACTGATAGAAGACTTCGAAGCTTTAGAAATAGAGGATGTTACCTTGGGTGTTGCAGCTTTCTGGGTAACATCTTTGACAGCAACCTGCTTGCCTTTGCCTTTAATGTTCCTTTTTCACAACTTTATACAAGGGCTCGTCTTCCTCAAGTCCCCAATCTTCGAATGTCTCTGCAGATTGGCTCTGTTCAGCGTCGGCATGGAAGTCTTCATCCGAAACATGAGCCGAGGAGAGACCAAGAGAGGATTCTTCTGAAACTTCAACTGGATCGGAAGATGTGTTGGATTTTGAAGTCCCTTTGTTCCTCATTGCTGTGAGCCTAATCGAGCTCCTCTTTTTGGCGACATGAACCGAGGGTTTGTGAGCAATGGCTTTTCTTTTGGTCTTTTTGGTTGACGGAACGGGTGGAAGAGGTGGTAGCATCACAATGGGCAAGGGTTGCGCCATTGTTGTCATTGTTGTCACCAATGGAGGATCATCAACCGACATTGTCATTGCCGGAGACACATTGAGAGGGGTGGTCGAAGTGTCCATTTGACTTGGACCACTTGAGCCAACGCCCGGAGAAACCTCCAATGGGGCGGATTGCTTTTTGGTAGGGGTTGTCATGGTTAGGGTTTTGGAAGGTTTAGGGATTTTGGAAGGTTGTTGATTTTTGAAAGGTTTGAGAGAGAGAGAGATTGACGGTGACGGGGGGAGTATATAACGCCTAGAGAGAGAAGGGGGAAGAGGCGTTGGCTTAGAAAGAAATAGAGAGAAAAAATGGGAATTTAAATTAGGATAGGATTTTAATTGTGATTAGACTTATCCCACCTCCTATTTTTACTCACCTAATTAACCACCTCCTATTTTCCTAGCCACAAAAAATAATTACATTTATAATTTACTCCCCCTATTTTCTAGGCCACATAGAATAAATCAAATACAAAACTCCTCACACAAAAAATAAAAACATCCGGCCATTATTTTGAATTTTTTTTTTTTCGAATTTTTAATTTTTAATATTTTTTTTGAATATATAAATAAAATGGAAATAAAAAATAATAAACACAACAAATATACCAAGTCCATATAAATTTTGAAAATCAAATCCCTAAATTTTAGGACTTAGTTATTTGAGTTTGTTTACTTAAGATAAACTAGGTTTGTTAAAGACTTTTTCAAACTTTGTAAAATCTTAATTAAAAAAGACTTACAAAGTTTAAAAACTTAAACAACAAATCGAAAATAAGGTATAAAAAAATAATATAGCACATACAAATATGTTAATGGCAATGATGGTAACACCTAGGATAACACATATGATAAAAACCCCTTGAAAAATATTTTCATTTTCAAGCATTTCAGGCATAACAAGCTTAACCATTTTCAAGCATTTCAGGCATAACAAGCTTGTAATACCATGAGGCATAACTATTTATAAAATTCTTTTACACTTCTTTAAATAAGAAAGCATCGTAGTAATGAGCTCCGTGCCCCGAGTTTTATTTCAAGTGTAAAGTTTCATTGATTTATGCCTTTCAAGTATGGTACACTGTAGTAGCGAGTTCCATGTCCCTAATACTAAGCATAAATCGCTTCATACATTCTCATTGGCAAGAGTGCATCGTGGCAGCGAACGCCGTGCCCCGAGCTCGAGAGAATAGTATGGTATAAGATTTGCCTCTTTGCCTTTTTATTTATCACAAACCAACATTAGTGACTTTGTCACTTTGAGCACAAAGGGAGTTTTATCAAGTGTGTTATCCTACCACAACAAAAAGGTCAGCATGTGCAGCCGTGAGAACTCTCAAAGCTCAGAGAACTATAAGAATCCTTACAGCACAGAAAAATAAAACCAAACAAGCAAAAAATATGCACTAGTATACATGTGTTACCCCAGGTGATATCAGGACCCATGGTAACACCTTACAACAGAGGACATTTTTAGAGAATACAAAGACCAAGAGATCTCTTTAGACTAGAGAATCTATCATGGTATAAGGGTTTGGTGAAAATATCAGCAAGTTGATACTTTGTATCAATATGCTCTATATTTATTATCTTTTTATCTACCATATCTCTTAAAAAATGATGACGGATGTCAATATGTTTGGTACGGGAGTGTTGTACAGAATTTTTGGAAATATTAATAGCACTCAAATTATCATAGTATAAGGTCAACATATTACTATCAAGACCATAATCATCAAGCATGTGTTTTAACCAAATTAGTTGTGAACAACAACTACCAGCTGCTACATATTATGATTCAGCTGTGGATAATGAAACACAATTTTATTTTCTACTATACCATGATACTAAATTATTTCCCAAGTAAAAACACCCCCCACTTGTACTTTTCCTATCATCCATATCCCCTGCCCAATCCGAGTCACTAAAGCCTACTAAATTAGTATTAGTATCTTTACTATACCAAATCCCTAAATCACTAGTTCCAGATACATATTTAATGATCTTTTTCACAGAATTTAGGTGAAACACTTTAGGATTGGATTGATATCTAGCACATACACACACACTGTACATCAAATCAGGACGACTAGAAATAAGGTAAAGGAGGCTACCAATCATGGAACGATATAGGGTTGGATCAACATCTTCTCCCACTTGATCTTTTCCAATCTTGAGAGAAGTGCCCATAGGAATTTTTGAGCTCTTCGATCCTTCCAACTCAAACTTCTTCACCAGGTTCCTTGCATATTTGCTTTGGGAGATGAAAATCCCTTCACTTGATTGCTTAACCTGCAGGCCTAGAAAGAAGTTAAGTTCCCCCATCATGCTCATTTCAAATGTTGATGTCATAGCCTCTACAAAATCATTTAAACAAGTTTTTGATGTAGAGCCATATACTATGTCATCAACATAGATTTGAACCACGACAAGTTCTTTTCCATGTTTAAGAATGAATAAAGTCCTATCTGCTTCTCCTCTAGTAAAACCATACTCTAGTAAAAAACCAGTTAACCTACCATACCATGCACGTGGAGCTTGCTTCAACCCATAAAGAGCTTTATCAAGTCTATACACATGGTCTGGTTGAAATGGATCTTCAAAGCCTTTTGGTTGTTCAACAAAAACTTCCTCATCTAAGTATCCATTTAAAAATGTTGCTTTGACGTCCATTTGAAACAATGTGATTTTAAGAAAACAAGCAATGGCCAATAAAAGTCTTATTGACTCAATTCTAGCCACAGGTGCAAAGGTTTCGTCATAGTCGACACCTTCCACTTGTGTATAGCCTTGAGCCACAAGGCGAGCCTTGTTCCTAACAATGTTTCCATATTCATCGGTCTTATTTTTAAAAATCCATTTTGTCCCAATAACATTAGTGTTTGAGGGACGGGATATTAAAGACCAAACATTGTTACGAGCAAATTGATCAAGTTCATCTTGCATTGCTTGAATCCAAAAATTATCTTTTAAAGCTTCAATCACATTTTTAGGCTCTACGGATGAAGTAAAACAAGAGTATGTTACCTTTGAGTATGTGGTGGACATGCACACATACCTCACCATGTCACGGTAACTAATGGGATCCTTACGTCTTGTTTGTACACCCTCATTCACCTCCCTAATTACTTGGGTTGTAGGATGATTCCTACTGATTCTAGGTGGATGATCTCTTCTCACATTCTCGTGAACCTCAGTTTCAAATCCTTCTTGATCTTCATTCACTAGACTGGAATCAGATGCTATCTGAGGTCCCATCTCATCAATGGTAACACCCTGCTCTGTTTCTGTGTTACTATCAGTGTTAGCACTCGTGGTAACACCTGTGGTAACACCTTCTGGACTGACTTCTTCCAACAGCTCCAAGGGTGTCTCTTGAACACTTTCTCCTGCAATACTTGAGTGATCATCAAAAACAATATTCATAGATTCTTGGATGATTTTTAACCTTAGATTAAATACCCTATATGCATGACTATTTGAAGCATACCCAAGAAAAATGACCTTATCACTCTTAGAGTCCAATTTTGCTAAGTAGTCCCGATCATTGAGAATGTAACACACACAACCAAATACATGAAAATAATAAACTTTAGGTTTCCTACCATTCAAAATTTCGTATGGAGTCATGGTCGTGCCGGGTCTTAGAAAAACTCTATTGGCCGTGTGACAAGCCGTATTTAGTGCCTCTGCCCAAAATCTTTTCGAAATTTTTTTTGAAAATAACATCACACGAGTCATTTCAAGTAAAGTCATATTCTTCCTTTCAGCTACCCCATTTTGTTGAGGTGTTTTTGAAGATGAAAATTCATGGTGTATACCTTTTCTTTCACAAAAATTTAAAAAAGAAACATTCTCAAATTCCCTCCCATGATCGGACATAATTCGAAAAATTGAAGCACAAAACATGTTTTTGATCTTAGAGTGCAAGATTTTGAACTTTTCAAAAGTCTCAGATTTTTCCCTTAAAAATAAACCCAAGTAAATCTTGAAAAATCATCAACAATGACATAGGTATATTTCTTGCCTCCAAAACTTTCTATCTCAAGTGGACCCATTAAATCCATATGCAAGAGTTGAAAACAATGTGTCGTACCAGTGTGTTGCTCATTGTGTTGGGCAGCACTATGGGTAACACGAATTTGTTTCCCTTTGAGACAATCCTCACAAACAATTTTTTGTTTAAGATCAAGACTAGGAATGCCTTGGACAGCATCTAGTTTAACAATTTTTTCTATGTTACGAAAGTGAATATGTCCCAACTTTTGATGCCACAGTGTAGTGTCATCAATTTTTGCCGAATGGCATACTTGCTTGTCTTCAACAAGATAACAATTATCACTAGATTTTGTACCTGTTATCACACAATTGTTAGTCTTGTCATAAACTTCACAAGTATCTTTATTAAATTTCACCTCTAAGTTGTCATCACAAAGTTGACTAATACTAATTAAATTAGTTACAAGTCCATCAACATGTAAGACATTTTTTAAGGTTGGAAATCCAGACACATTTAGTGTCCCTCTCCCAATGATATTACTCTTGCTCCCACCACCATACGTTACACTACCCCCATGAACCGTTTCATAGTCTTTTAAAAACAATTTTGTTCCTGTCATATGACGTGAACACCCACTATCAAAGTATCAAGAACCTTCAATATTTGTTTTTAAAGCAGTGTAAACAACATCACATCTCAGATTAGCTTTTGGTTTCTACACCTTTTTTGAATTTTTACCATTCTGACTGGGTGTGTTATCCTGTGTGTTGGGCAACACCTTAGGTAACACCAAGGGACTGGACAATTTTTTCGAAATAATATGGCATTTATTTTTAAAATGTCCAGGTGTGTGACAATATTGACACACCTTCCCTTTGTCACATGGTTCTTTTGAAGAAGAATCTTTGTCAAAAAACCGTTCCTTAACAAAACAATTCTCATTATCATTCATAGACAAAGTAGAAATAATACTTTTCAAAGATTCTTGGAAACCAATACCTGCTTTGAGAGGTGTACTCAAGTTCAAGATCTCATCCAATTTGGTAGATCCGGTGTTGAGCTTCTTCAAGGTGGTTTCGGCTAGAGTCAATTTGCCTTTTACTCTTTCAAGCTCGACTTCTCTCTTGGTTGCTTGAATCTTCATATGAGTCACATAGGCCTGGAGTCCTTCATTCTTCTTGGTTAAGGACTTAACCAAATTGTTCTCTTTCTTCCATTCTACGAGCAACGCCTCGTAAAGATCTTTTAACCCGGAGATGAGGTCATCTTTGCTCTGCTCATCCTCTTGTGCACTTCTTGTATCAGGGTTAAAAGAGCTAACAAAACAAACAGCATTATTATCACATAATTCATCATACCTGTCGGGTGTGATCACAGGTGTTATCTCAGACTGGATAACACATTGGGTAACACTGTCCTTTTCCGTGTTACTTACTGTGACAAACATGGTTGTTTGATCAGATTCTTCCTCCTGAGATGGTCCTTCATCCTCATCGTCACTGAGAGAAACTCATAGGTTCTTTCCTCTCTTCCTTAGTGTATTTGCACACTCATTGGAATAGTGACCCCAACCCGAGCAAGCATGACATTGAATGGATTCAATGTGTTTTGGATCAGACCTTAACTGATCTGAAGATGCTCTTCTTGGGTTCAATTTTGGGTTAGATGGGAAAGTCCTTTTTGACATCGAATCATAAATCTTGGTTTGCTTCTCCTTTGCTTTCACCTGCATTTTTTCATTGTTATATTTTCTAACCATAGAATTGTATTTTCTAGCAAGTAAAGCAACACTAGCATTCTCATCAATTTCTTCAAAAACCTCATCTTCATTTTCTTCCAAAGAACTCGAGGTTTGAGTTTTCAAAACAACATTTTTCCCCTTAGATGCTTCACTTTGATCTAGGAGATTTAACTCAAAGTTTTTCAAAATACTCATTAAAGAATTGATATCCATAGTTGAAAGATTGTGAGCCTCTTCAATATATGAAACTTTCATATTAAAACGCTCGAGAAGGGTTCTAATTGCTTTTGAGACAAGTTGTTTGTTGGTAAAAGGTTCACCCAACAATTGACACTCATTAGCAATATCAAATAATTTTTCAAAATAAGAAGGAATAGTTTCATTTTCACCCATCCTTAATCTTTCAAATCTGCTAGTAAGACCCCTAAGCTTAGTTTCACGCACACTGCCATCACCTTCACAAAAACGTTGTAAAATGTCCCATGCTTCTTTTGCAGTGGAACTATTTTGAATAAGTTTGAAAATATGCATATCAACCCACTCAAAAATAGCATTAAGTGCCTTTTCATTGAAATTAGCTTGGTTGATCTCTTCCATGTTCCATTCTGATTCAAGTTTGACTTGCACGTCACCATCCTCATCAGTAGGTAACATTGGTAAGGAGTAACCATTTGTTATAGATCGCCATGCTCGAAGATAAATTGATTTGATATGCGAGCGTAGACGGATCTTCCAATAACAATAATTCGAGCCATCTAATACAGGAAGATGCTTATGGTTAGGATTAGCCGGATCATAAGCCATGACACCTAGACCAAGCACTTAGTATCGTCAAGTGACTAGCTCTGATACCAATTGAAATTGTCAATGGCTTCACTGGAAAGAGATGTTACCGTAGATGTTACCCAATACCTTGGATAACACACTGACGGACAGCACACGCACACACCAAATTAAATAGTTTGTAAAAACTTTGTGCAGCGAAAATAAATAACACAAGATATAATTTTCTCAAGTTATATAAATATATAACTTGAGTGTGCCTAGATGGCGAAGACTTTATAATCAATATAGAAAAATTACAAAGTCGAAAGTTCCCTATTGCTAATACAATGATAATGCTCTATGGAACTAAATGAGACAAAGCACGAATCCTATCCTTAGCCAACACTCTCTTAAGCACTCATTGTTTAATCTAGAATCACAAGGGAGGAAGGATTATGCGAGCCAAAGGAACTTTGTCTCTCTTGTGCTAAGGTGTGTGTGTTTGCTATTCGATATTTTGCATACTTCAAATGAACCACACCTAGCCTATTTATAGCCTTCAAATGCCTTGGAGGCTACTCCAAAATAACAGCCTTGGACCTTCAGATCGTGTGAGAGGAGTGGAGAATATTCTTGGCTTGGATTCCTCTTCATGCGCCAACTCCCCTTAAATGTAGCAACCGAAATCTTGAAGCCCAAGTCCTTGCTTTATCACCTTGTACTCTCTTGCTTTCTTGCCATTGTACTCTTCTAATAATCAGCAACAATTTCAAGACTTGGTCTTCCCACTTTTTTCTTTTATCAACAAATAATATGGACCAAGCAAAGTTTATTCGTAAATCTCCATTTACGAATAACTCCTTCAACAACTTCTTCCTTGTCATTAGCAATTAATCCAACCATGTATTAACCTGAAATATGGACCAACAAACACATATATCTTGCCAATAATATTAGACATTAGGATATAATTTAATATGGAAAGAATTATTAAATTACAAATCATTCCAGTTCGGGTAACACCCAACTGCCAGTGATAGCACCTGTGGTAACACCCACAGTCTGTACTAACAAATTTTAATACCTATTAAAGTTCCTAATAAAGACCGATCGGCACAAGTAAGTCGACAAGGAGTTGCAGTTAAGCCATATGGGTGAAAAAGGAACCCAACGCTAGGTCTTGAAACCTTTATCCAATTCCAAGAAATTTCCAAGAAGTCTTAAAGTCTTTATCCCATTCCAAAAATATGAAATCAGAAAATCTGATGTCTCGTTCTGGATATTCATCATCTAGTTTTCGTAGTTCTTCTGCTTCTAGTATAGATCAATTATATGAAGTTTCTTATATTCCAGATGATTCAAAAATCCCACTCACGCAGTTACCTATAGTTAATCCTTACCATGTTTTTTCTAAACCTACTACATCTTTCACCAGAAAAATCAAAAAAATTATAATCTTCCAAGTTTGATAGTTATCAGCTCCCTTCCATGTCAGGTGAATACTTAATCACCTTAGACCTTCCAGTTGATCTTCCTAGGCACTGTCTTGCACAAGGATATACCCATATCCATTTTGGTGTTGTCAAACTAGCTCTCACCTTCCATGGTTGAAAAGGACTTCCGACCTTTTCTCGAATTGCTCTAGTAGATACTCGCTTTGTTGAATACCAACACTCTTGTATTGGTACTATCCAGACAAAAAAAAAACCATTTGATCTTAAACACACACACACACACAATTTTCAAAAGGATAGAAAGACTTATAGATATGATTCATTTCGGGTGAGTACTAATATTCTCTTCCCAAGGCATAACGTGACCTACGAACTCAAAATCTTACATTAAATAAGCCTTTTTTTGCAATGTTTTGGACTCACAAAACGGCGTGGCAAATCTCTTTTAAAGAAATTCATCCGTCCAAATTTTTAAAGCGTTTGAAACTTCTCATGCGTTTGAGCATCAGATCGTGATGCAGGAGGAGATGATGATGAGGCCCCAAACAGACGAGGCGGACGCCCCATGATCAACCAAGCGAGCGCCTCAAGGATCGTCAATGGGAATGGAATTGTTGAGTGTGAGGCGGGCGCATCTCTAAAGACCAGGCGTGCGCATCAAATTGCTTCCAACTTGTGTATGACTACGGTGTATGAGGCGGCCGCGTGATGCACTGCCAGGCGTGCGCCTCAAGACCGTTTTGTGGCATGCGTGTTCCTGTCTCCCAGGCGAGCGTCGGGGCTATCTCCTTGCGGGCGCCTGGCGTCGTTCACAATTCCTTACTTACGTTTTCTTATTTCCAATTTACTGAGTAGTATTAATCAAACTTGGGGTAGTTTAGGTATTTGAGTTATTATTGGTGCTTAGGGTTTAGAAGTATTTAAACAAACTTCATTCGTTGTTGACGGGAGTTTTTTTGATTTAATTAAATTTCAGAGAATTCTTCTCTTTTCTGGTGGATTCCAGTTCTTCGCGTTTGAGGATTCTTCGCTTGAAGAGTTCTTGTGATTAGTGCGCTAATCACGAAATTTATCCGGCTTCCGTGCTGCGTCAGTTGGTATCAAAGCAGGCCATATCCTGTCTTTTCACCACTGATTTGTTATGGGGGACCAAGTAACAAGGGAGGAGTTTGATCGCTTAACCACAGCCATGGCTGCGATGTCGACACAGTTGGAGGCGCTCGTGGCTGCTCAACGAGGTCCTAACGCTCGTGCTAATCGTAATCGTGGTGGCGAGAGAGACAGAGGTATTGAACAGGGTCGTCGCCCTAGGAGGGGCGAAAATAATGAGGATGAGGATCCTAATTCCGAGTCTGAGGTTGAGGTTGACAGTGATGAATCGGAACGGGGTGGAAATCGACATCGCCAAGATTATCGGATTAAGGCGGATATTCCATTATTTTATGGAACTATGGGAATTGAAGATTTTCTAGATTGGCAGAATGATGTTGATCGTTTCTTCGAGGTTATGGAGGTACCTACGAACAAACAGGTCAAGATGGTGGCGATCAGATTGAAGAGCACTGCTGCGGTTTGGTGGGAGAAGCTTGTTGCGCAGAGGCGACGACAAGGGAAGGGGCCAATCAGAACCTGGATGCGCATGAAGCAGTTAATTTCGGAGCGATTTTTACCTGCAGATTATGAGCAGACCTTATACAGATTATACCTCAATTGTGTGCAGGGTAATAGAACAGTTGATGAGTACACGACGGAATTTCAGAGGTATACTGCGCGGGTTAGGATTGAGGAGACCGAGGATCAGAGGATTGCTCGTTACATCAATGGATTGAAGGGTTCGATCCAAGAGAAGATGGGTTTGCATCATGCATGGACTCTGACAGATGCTACCACTCTAGCGTTGAAGGCTGAGCTCATAGAGAAATCGAGCGCGAAAAACTTTACCCCTTTTCGCAGATTTCCGCAGCAAGGTAGTTCGGAGGCAGTAGTTGATAAAGGCCCAGTCCCGCAGGCCAAGAGTACAACCAATGCTAGCAGTAGCGCAGTAAGCAAGGCTCCGGCGCAGAAGGCAGCAAATCCTTACGCCAAGCCAACAGGGGACAAGTGTTATCGTTGTCAGGGATATGGCCACAGGTCGAATGTTTGCCCCACTCGGAGGACAGCTGCAGTATTGCATGAGTACGAAGATGATGAGCCCGAGGACAATGAGTATGACGATGCTGAGTTTGCGGAAGAGGAGTCCGGTGAGAGAGTTGGATGCGTGCTCCAACAGATGTTACTTTCTTCCAAGGACGAGGGTCAACGGAAGAATCTGATGCGTGCACACTGTTCTGTGAAGAACAAGGTATGTAATATGATTATTGATAATGGGTGCACTGAAAATCTTGTTTCGCAGAAGTTGGTCGAATTTCTAGGCTTAGCAACTGAACCTCATGATAGTCCTTATAGTTTGGGGTGGGTGAATAAAGGTTCAGAACTCCGAGTAACCCGAACTTGTAGGGTCCCTATTTCCATTGGCAAACATTATAGGGAAGAGGTCGTTTGTGATGTTCTGAGTATGGATGTGTGTCATATACTGCTTGGTCGCCCTTGGCAGTTTGACCATGATATTACTTATCGGGGTAGGGATAATGTATTGTTGTTCACTTGGGATAATCATAAAATTGCTATAGCTCCTGTATCACGTTTTGAGAAGCAGGTGGAGAAAGAGAAGCCAGTCGTGATGCTCCTACAGAATGAAAAGGAGCTAACAGCTGCTATTGCAGAGGCCGAGTATTTTTGTCCGATAGTGGTTAAAGGGCTGTTGGGTTCTGTTAGTGTGGAGATTGGGATGCCACGGGATATTGCAGAGCTTTTATCAGGATTTCAGGAGTTACTTGGTGACGAGTTGCCCAATGAGCTCCCTCCTATGAGGGACATTCAGCATCAGATTAATTTGATTCCGGGAGCTATTCTGCCAAACCTCCCACATTACCGCATGAGCCCTAAGGAGAACGAGATACTGAGGGAGCAGATTGAAGACTTGTTGCAGAAGGGTTTTATCAGAGAGAGTATGAGCCCGTGTGCAGTGCCTGTCCTTCTTGTGCCGAAGAAAGGGAATCAGTGGCGTATGTGTGTTGATAGTCGGGCCATCAACAAGATCACCATCAAGTATAGATTTCCTATTCCTCGTTTGGAGGACATGCTTGATGAATTATCCGGGTCTAAATTCTTTACAAAGTTGGATTTGCGCAGTGGGTATCATCAGATTCGGATCAGACCGGGGGATGAGTGGAAGACTGCTTTTAAAAGCAAGGATGGTCTTTACGAGTGGCTAGTCATGCCATTCGGATTGTCGAATGCCCCTAGTACATTCATGAGGTTGATGAATCAGATATTCCGACCTTTTATTGGCTCTTTTGTAGTAGTTTACTTTGATGATATCCTGATTTATAGTAGAGATAGAACTGCGCATTTGGAACACCTTAACCAAGTGTTGCAGGTGTTGAAAGATAATCAGTTGTATATCAATCTAAAGAAGTGTATATTCTGCACCAACAAGTTATTTTTCCTGGGTTTTGTTGTTGGTGAGAACGGGATTCATGTTGATGAGGAGAAGGTGAAGGCAATAAGGGATTGGCCGGTTCCACAGTCAGTCACAGAGGTGCGCAGTTTTCATGGCTTGGCTACATTTTACAGGAGGTTTGTGCGCGATTTCAGCACTATTACTGCACCTATTACCGAGTGTCTGAAGAAGGGGAAATTTCAGTGGGGCTTGGAGCAAGATCAGAGTTTTGCCATCATCAAGGAGAAGCTATGAACCGCACCAGTTCTTGCCCTTCCAGATTTTGACAAGATCTTTCAGGTGGAGTGTGATGCTAGTGACGTGGGAATTGGGGCTGTTCTCTCACAAGAAAAGCGTCCGGTGGCTTTCTTCAGTGAGAAGTTGAGTGAGACTCGTCAGAAGTGGAGCACGTATGATCAGGAGTTCTATGCAGTCTATCGAGCTTTACGACAGTGGGAGCATTATCTAGTTCAGAGGGAGTTTGTTCTATTTTCTGATCATCTTGCCTTGAAGTTCCTGCATAGTCAGAAGGTGATAAATAAGATGCATGCACGCTGGGTTAGTTACTTGCAGAAGTTTCCGTTCATTATTCAACACAAGTCGGGAGTTCAGAACAAGGTCGCAGATGCTTTGAGCAGGAGGGCTTCTTTGTTGATCACCTTATCGCAGGAGATTGTTGGTTTTGACTTATTGAAGGACTTGTACGAGAAGGATGCAGATTTTATGGAGATATGGTCGAAGTGTGTGGGCAAGCACCCTAGTGCAGATTTTCATGTCCGAGATGGTTTTCTGTTCAAGGGAGATCGGTTGTGCATTCCTATTTCTTCCCTGCGGGAGAAGTTGGTTCGTGACTTGCATGGCGGAGGCCTTAGTGGACATCTGGGACGAGACAAGACTATTGCGAGTTTGGAGGAGCGTTATTTCTGGCCTCATCTGAGGAAGGACGCGAGTTCTATTGTTTGGAGGTGTTATGTGTGCCAGGTTTCTAAAGGTCTGTCTCAAAATACTGGTCTTTATTTACCTCTACCTGTTCCTGATGATATTTGGCTAGACTTGTCCATGGATTTTGTCTTGGGCTTGCCTCGGACACAGCGGGGTGTGGATTCAGTATTTGTTGTGGTTGATCGGTTCTCCAAGATGTCCCACTTTATTGCTTGCAAGAAGACGACGGATGCCTCCAACATTGCGAAGTTATTTTTCAGGGAGGTTGTGAGACTACATGGGGTTCCTAAGTCCATTACTTCGGACAGGGACACCAAGTTTCTGAGCCACTTCTGGCTTACTTTGTGGCGCCTGTTTGGCACTTCACTGAATAGAAGCTCTACAGCACATCCACAGACGGATGGACAGACGGAGGTCACAAATCGTACTTTGGGGAACATGATTAGGAGTGTTTGTGGGGACAAGCCGAAACAGTGGGATCTTGCACTACCACAAGTGGAGTTTGCCTACAACAGTGCTATACACTCGGCGACAGGGAAGTCACCTTTTTCTTTGGTGTACACATCTATCCCTAGACACGTGGTTGATTTGGTTCCATTACCTAGCGGTCGTGGAGTGAGTCAGGCTGCTGAAAATATGGCCAAGGAGGTGCAATCTGTCAAGGAAGCGGTCAAGGCTAAGCTAGAGGCTACGGGGTTGAAGAACAAGACGGCTGCGGACAAAAAGAAGCGGGTGAAAGTTTTCGCAGTTGGGGATGACGTTATGGTGTTCTTGCGGAAGGAGCGTTTTCCCGTTGGTACGTACAAGAAGTTGCAGCCCCGCAAGTATGGTCCTTTCAAGGTGACCCGGAAGATTAATGACAATGCATACGTGGTAGCTCTTCCCAATGATTTGAACATCTCCAACACGTTCAACGTTGCGGATATCTATGAGTATCATGCGGATGGGGTTCTTTATCCCGATGTGAACTCGGGGTCGAGTTCTTTGAAGGTGGAGGAGACTGATGCAGGAGGAGATGATGATGATGAGGCCCCAAACAGACGAGGCGGACGCCCCATGATCAACCAAGCGAGCGCCTCAAGGATCGTCAATGGGAATGGAATTGTTGAGTGTGAGGCGGGCGCATCTCTAAAGACCAGGCGTGCGCATCAAATTGCTTCCAACTTGGGTATGACTACGGTGTATGAGGCGGCCGCGTGATGCACTGCCAGGCGTGCGCCTCAAGACCGTTTTGTGACATGCGTGTTCCTGTCTCCCAGGCGAGCGCCGGGGCTATCTCCTTGCGGGCGCCTGGCGTCGTTCACAATTCCTTACTTACGTTTTCTTATTTCCAATTTACTGAGTAGTATTAATCAAACTTGGGGTAGTTTAGGTATTTGAGTTATTATTGGTGCTTAGGGTTTAGAAGTATTTAAACAAACTTCATTCGTTGTTGACGGGAGTTTTTTTGATTTAATTAAATTTCAGAGAATTCTTCTCTTTTCTGGTGGATTCCAGTTCTTCGCGTTTGAGGATTCTTCGCTTGAAGAGTTCTTGTGATTAGTGCGCTAATCACGAAATTTATCCGGCTTCCGTGCTGCGTCAGATCGGGTAATTTCACATGGTCAAGGAGCTTTTGGTCGCGTCAATGGAGGCGAGTTTCTTTTCTAGAACATCCCTAGTGATAGGCTCACTTGCTTTCTTAGTCTCACCCTTACCCTCTATTTTGGATGCTTGATCCTCGTTATCGAAGGAGAAAGATGAGGAACTTGATTCATACATCTTCTTAGACTTTCGGGTCTTCCTAGTCCTTTTGGTGTAAGACACCTCGTATTCGGAGGAAGTGTCACTTTTCTTCTTCTTTTGTGCCATTTTGGCCATTTTCAGTTTCATTGGGCGGAGTTCCTCGGCCATAACCGACATTTCCTCGACTTGGGTTTTCCTTTCGAACTCAAATTCAATTTAACGAAAATCGAAATTTTATAGACTCCCTTTGTCCATGTCTATTGCCACATTTACCATATCATGTCCCTTCCAAGCTTTCTTTCCCAAATTCAATTTAAAAATGGAAATTTTATATAAATTCAGATAAATTCATCAAAAATCGAAACGAAAATCAAAATCCTTCCTTTTCTTTCCCAAATTAACCTTTCTTTCTTGTTTGGGGACTCCAAGGGGGTTCTGAAACCCTAGGTTAAATAAATTTCAAGTCAAGCAAAAGTATAAAAATTAAACGAAAATCGAAAAAATAAAAACACAAAAACCACTTCAAATCCAAAACCTGCAAAAACTGAATTCAACCCATTCAGAAAAATTCTAATCAGAATATGAAAAAAAAAATCAAGAATAGGTTGAAATTGAGGGGATTTACATTAGAGAGAAAGAGAGACAGTTGTTGAACAGTACCATCTATAATACAATACACAGAGGCTTTAACCGCCTCTTATCTGGGGTATAAGTGGTGGCTAGGATTAAAAGCTGAAAATCTGATCCAACGGCCTAAAATCATTTACCTAACCCACGTTCACACTCACCGGCCGTTATTAGATCCACACTCACGTTCTCTTCTTCAAAACAGTTCAACGCCCTCTTCCCTTCCTCCTCTTCCCCTACTCTCATGCCTATAATCCACTGCCATTGAAACATCGCCCTCATTTTGGCGGTTTCAGCCGCATCCCCTCTTCTTCCTTAAACAAACGACGATGGGGGTTTTCTGACAACACGGGAAAACCCTAGGTTCAAGCCAATGTTGTCAAGCGAAGTTGTGCCACAGAAATCAGTGAATGATAACCGCTTCAAAGAGCAACTTCTTTATCGGTAGTCGGGACTCCATGACGATGAAGGAAATTAACAATGGCGACCACTCCAAGCCGGACTTTTTAATACTTCACTGAGGTACACACTTTCTCTCTACTTATGTGAGTATGGGATATGTTTTTAACTCTAAATTCAACACGTTTATACAGTTTTGGTGGATTGTGGCTGATTATTTTTGTTTCTTATTTTCTCTGTTTTCGCTCATAACCTGTTTGTGAAAATGCCTCAGCGAAATGCTTTCAACAACCTGACCTGCTTCCCTCGGTTACTTCTGTAGGGGTGGAATTTTAGCCTTTTCCTTTGAGGTTTTAGGTTATTTGATGCTCTGAGTATGTTTATTTGTGGCGTTCTACTCGAGTATTTAAGTGTATATTTGATTTGCAAGTGTTGATTTGCAGGTGTTGAAAGGGATGGAGATTCCTAACAATCTGAAGTTCCTGCCGTGAATTGAAGGTACGCTAGAATCCTATTCCAATCTCCACCTGCCGCATCCAATTGATTAGAGTTCCCTATTTAACCTTATCTGCCTATGAAAAACTGCAATCTTGGTCTACGAATCTATCATTTCCACTCCCCAACAGTTGCAGTTTCCCACTCCCCAAAATTGGAGATCAGTCCCTCTTCTAATTATGATTCCTAGATAGCTTATTTGAACATAAATCAATCCTTATGTTTCAGCAAAGTTTTTTTTTTAAAACAATGTTTCAGCATAGTTAACATTTTTTTTTTAACCAGAGTGACCATTTTTTTCCATCATAAAAAAACACATGGGTGCCCATTTTCTAGATTGTCTCTATGCAATATAGATGTATATTTTGAGTTACCTTCAATATTGATGTTAAAATCTCTAATATTAATGAATTGAATGAACCTTTCCTTATATTCCAGAAAAGTTAACATGCAAGAGTTAGCACAAATGAGATAAATTAATGTGTTCTATGTATGCATTGTTTTTTGCAGGGAAGATGAATGACCAATTTCCAGGGCCAGATATTAACTCTGTTGCTGATGACATTCTAATTATCAATGTTTTCAATGGCTTAAGTATTTTCTCATGTCCTGGTAAGATTACTAATATTCTTTTGAGGGCTCACTTTTTTTAATAATATTTTTAGTTTGATTATTTTTATATTTTTGCTTGGTCAAAATTTGACATAGAATTAGTTGTTTTCAATGGCTTTAAGTGTTTTCCAAACATTCAGCAACCCTTGAATTTCGGTCCTAGATGGCAATTCAATTCGGCAGGTGTGTGCATTACTGACTTTTGCTTCGGCTATATATCTCACGTTTGAATTCTGCGAGCCACCACATTCCCTTCATTCCATCCGAGAAACGTACCTATTAATTCATCATGTCGATTCACTTGCAGATTTTCTCCCGATGCAACTGCAGCACCGACAGAGAGAGGGGAAAGCTCGGATTTTTTGACGAATATTCTGCCAGATGATTGAATTCCTGCTACTATCTATGAATCCAGAAGAGAGCAACTATTGGGGACCAAAAACACCACCATGAATAATCTTTTATTTTGTAATCACATTTCTTTTCATACATGCCTAGCCTTCTCAGTATATCCCTAAACACTTGGTTCAATTTCACCCCCCCCCCATGAATACACATTAACCAAACATCAAAATCCCTCCCCTTCCTGTAAACAGATGATTTTGGTTTTTGTTTATTGAGTTCTCTTCTTGGTGTGTTTTTACATCCTCCTCTCTCCTCCCTCCTCTCTCCATATTTATGATTGTCTACGGTGCTTGGTTTAATTTTGTTTGCGGAAGAACGGTTACAACAACGATGACGATGGCAGCATGAATGTAGTGGTATGCGTGTATAGTTTGGTAGATTTTTTTAGTTTTTCTTCATGCTTTATAGAATTGGTCCTTATTGGAGGTATAGCTGGCTGTTTATGGGTGATTGTGTTGGTTCTGTCGCTGTTGTCACCACCGTAGTAACAAAAAAAAAGTGAAGATCATTTTGAAACGGAGGGATTTTTATTTGGAACAGGAAAAGGTACCCATATCTTTAAATTTTGTCTATAAATTGAATTACTGGGTTATAGGTCAAACTTTAAAGTGGTGGTTTAATTCTTGAAAGTATATGTAGTCAATTTAAAGATAATTACGATGAATTTGCTTGAATTGTGCACAAATTATGTTGGCAAAGTATATTTTTGGGGTTTTAGGTTGTTGGAATTACCTTTAGTTTTGGAATTACCTTTAGCAGATGTTGCATTTGTTCCAAAAATGCAACATTTGCTGACATTGAGGAGGGAATTGTACTAGCTTGAAATGTCATTGCTGATATTATACATGCTGCTATTATTTGATTGTCGTGTTCTTTTTCTAGCCGGTTTGTGTCCGAATTCTTAACATACTTGGTCCATATTCTTGGTAGGAATTTCTTTTTTGGGTTGGAGATATTGTGCGAGGATTTTGATTCGTGGGTTGGGGAGGGAATTGGGCGAGGTTTGAGGTCTTTCACTTTCTTGATACCGGCTTCATCCTCGAGTTTCGAGTGCCTTGAGATCTCTTGGACAGTGATCCATGGCATCCAGAGGTGTGAATCCATGACATGAATGTTTACAGCATTTTCGTTGGCCTTGATATTTGATTTGTTTGAGGAAGAATTTTAGTGTCAACACAAAATATTTGAGAAATAACTCAGCAAGGCAAACATACTAACAATATTAGTTTTTCGATTTTCATGAATATGACTAGATATTAATAACTTTTTTTTTATCAAATTAAATATAGTAGCTGAAATTCAAGATACAGAGATAATGAAACATAATTTTTTGTTATCTTTAAACAACATTATTTTTGTTGCGTAGTATGTCTATATTATTTCTATAGGGGGTGTTATTTCTATATGACATTAGTACTACATTCTCATGATATATCGTTTCACTGTTTGCTTTTCTATTTTGATGAATTTCGAGATATTGAAGAGATTTTAATGATGTCCATCTTTATATTTTCTTCGATTGATTATCATGCATGACGTCCCGTGCCATTGGCACGGGCATTTGAGTACTAGTACAATAACAATTCTAAAATCATAGATTGAATCTATTACAATACTAAATTGAAAATAAGAGGGAGTATGAAATTTGGAACTTACCTCTGAAGTCGTGACTGCAATTTGCGAGTTTTCCTCCAATTATCTTCAATCACCTATTCTCCCTCTCTCTCTATATTGTCGTGTGTTTTGTGTGTGTTTTGTGTGTGCTGTGCCTATTATATCGGTCTTCTCAAACTCGCTACTGTGGTTAACAAATTTATTAACAAATTCACAATTCATTAGCGTGTTTATCTAAATACATTTTCATTAGTCAATCTTATCTAATTAATGTAAACTCGCTATTTATAATAGCGATTTTAAGTTTAATAAAATTTACATGGAATTCTCGAAATTATTTACGTAAAATACGAAGAAAACAAATGAAACTCACTATTTACAATAGCGAGTATAAGCAAGAAAATTATAAAATCGTTATTTGAAATGGCGAGTTTCAAAAATTTGAGAAATATTATTTTTAAAAGAAATTATTTGAGTAAAAAATCCAATAATGGGCGTAGGAGTAACTTTTTCAAATTGAGAAGAAAACTATCCCCATGTAATCATAAAATTTGTTATCAGTAGCGTTCACAATGATATATAAATAAAAAAATACAATTTCACGAGCATAATTAATTAATTATCTTTTCCTAGAGGACATTGCAAAGGGCAATAGTGTAACAATACTAGAGGAAATGTAAATAATACTCCTTCCATTAAAAAATAAATGCTACATCATTCTGTGGTGATCCAAAATAAACGAGTATCGCGTGTATCTACATTTTTTTATTTTTTTTATTGGTTGGGGGGGGGGGGGGGCATGCGGAATCGAGATTTATTAGATGAATATAACCCAGATTGTTATTCAAGAATAATTACAACCCATAATGTAGTACCTAAAAGTAAAATCCAACCTTTAATAGATGGAGAAGAACTGGTGTACTATAACAAGCTTGAAGACCAGAGGAAACCAACAAACAAAAACTCGGGACCTTTATCTTTGTGCACACAAGAAAGTATTGTGCCGCTATTGACTAAACAGTTCATCATGCCTCCGTCAGTCTTAAGCGAGGAACAATATTCATTGATTGGAGCTCCTAGCAAATGGGAGAGAAACAATGAAGAGAAATTCAGCACTATCCACCAGATAATTTCTTGGAGCGAGGAAAATACAAAGAAAACTAATGTGAAGATAGAAGTTGAAACACTCTGCATATCATACAGAGTAGTAAAGAACAAAAATACGAAGTAGTAACCAAGTTGGCCTTTCTTGAGGAAAATTTCCATTTGTCTATCACTGTGATCAGCAAATGAAACTAGAAAACGCTCGAAAGGGAAGGAGATGATAAAACCATCAGAAACAAGTTGATTTTGTCTAGAGAGAAAAATAAAAATATGAGTAAGGAGAAAACTCATTCATAAAATCTAAATGTTCATTTTTTCCATCAAGTCTCCCATACCCTAGCACATAATTTTAACTTAATTAGGTTGAGCCCTAAATAATTGTTCACAGTTGAAAGATGAGGGATCTATTTGTCAAAAATATAAGCTTAAGCTTCGAAAGTTAAGTCTGAAATAACAGAGAGCCGAAACAGTAAGCCTCTCATTTTTAAATTTGAAGAAGCAATTTGAGTGATCATAAGAATTAAGTGGTGAAATCATAGTAAACAAATTTAAGGGAAAATAGCAATCTGAGATGGATAGTTAAATGTGAGCTTAAGTAGCATATAAAAAATAATTACAAAATACCCCAGAGAGTAGCATATACCTGGAATAAGAGCTTGCATGCATATGGCAATTTCATGGTAGAGATATTATCACCATTCTTGCATAAGGAGCAAATTCCCTGTTTTAGTCGATGATGATAATATCCTAGTAAACCGCACTTTCTGCAAACCTGCCAGATTATGAACACTCTAATGTAAAATCAAACAAAATTATCTAGTAGAATGACGATTCCTCGTACTAAATCATCCAATTAAGCTTATCAGGAGACATTTCTATTACATTTCGCCCATAAGATGCATAAACATTGAAATGTAGACAACAAAAGTCTCTCTCGAGGAAAAAAGTTCAGCCGAAGCTGTGGAAAACTATAAATCGAAATTAGCAGTGAGATTTTGAAGTCATTATGAGTTGTAAGCACTTCTGATTGGCCGAAGATATTTCACCAATTTTTTCTGTAACTATCGCGGTTTGTTCATTTCAACCTTTTTTAGTAATGAAGTCACACCATTAAATTCTATTCTCTCTTTTCATTTTTCTACAACATTATAATTAAAGTAAAAGGAATAAGACGCATAGGCAAGTGGAAAGGAGGTAAAAAAAGAACATCAAAATGGAAAAGGGAGCCAACAGCTCAAACAAACCAAACAAGAATAACCGAACTCTTTTTCCAAATCACTAGGGTTCGGCTACATGAATTTCACTGCTTATCCCACCCCTCCCCACTGCCTTTAATATACTCCCTCTATACCTAAATGAATGTCAATTTTCAAGAAATTTTTGTCCCAAAATGAATGTCGTTTTTTTATAATACCTTTGTCCCTAAATGTTTTTACCAAATTTTTTTCACTAGTCACTTTATTCTTGCAAAACTAAATGTTTGGAAAGTGGAAAACAAGAATATTTATGCATCTTTGCCATTAAAATGTATAAAAACACACATTTTCAAAGCGTCCCTCAAAATGAAATTTGGACATTCATTTAAGGACGGAGGGAGTATCGCTTTTTCTTGTCAGTGTGGGCCTCTTCAGTTACTACAACATCCAATGCATATGTACATTTGTTCTCTGTGTATCATTTTACTTCAAGCTATTTTTAAATAGTAATACACTGTTCTAGAAAATAATTGACATCTGTTTTCAAGGATGAGGATGAGTGCCACCAAGGAAAGACAACAATCAAACTTGATGAACTTATGAACATACCTGCACTTCAAAAGGATCGCTGGAAATCATTAATCGCTCATAAATCAGCATGCTAGTCCCATAAGCAATTAAACAATCACGTTCCATTTCTCCAACCCGTAGGCCTGGGAATTAGGTACAATCAGTATACAATATCTTAAAAACAGAAACCATGTTCATAAGAAAAACTGACTGAAAAATGCAAACCTCCGTTTCGACTTCTTCCTTCTGTAGGTTGTCTGGTCATCATTACTCTGGGCCCACTACCTCGGGCATGCATTTTATCGAGAACCTGATATTTAAGGGATCATTAAAAGAACAGATTCAGTATCAGAAATTAATATTTTAGACACTGATGTATGTTGGTTTACAAAGCCAAGCTCTATAAATCAACACATACATTAATATCGGTCAAATCAATAGAGAAAGATCGTTATAAGAGATATGTATATAACAGTAAAACCATTAGACTGCCTTTGTTCCCTTGATTGTATCTAGGATAACTGTTCAAAAAGAGTGCCTATAGATTATTATTGATAATGGACTGCTTTGTCCTCTTAATTGTTTCTGGGATATCTATTTTTTTTCTCTTTTGTTCTTTCTAAAAAATAAATCTCGTTCATTTATAATTTCTTAAATTAATTCTTCTGTTCTTTCGTGATGAATTTCCTGTTGGATGAGAAGAAGTTTACACAATTGGACGAAGTCCAAAGATTGGTTACATACTACATGCCCTCCCAAGAGTTCATGCATGATGTTAGTGCCTAGTTGTAGTAAACGAGCCCTTGTAAGTCCCACTAAATTCCACATCTATTTGATATGGTATTGGGGTTTGCAATCTCCCCGCCACCTAAATCCTTGACATCCCTGTCAGGGCTAACTAAAATCCGTATTAGATGTGGCTTGGGGGGTAGGCATGTTTTTAGGAAATACGGCTCCTATACGATTTCCATTCTTAGATATGTTAGCATCACAATAAAATACTATCACTACGTATTAACAAAGAAGTTTGTGTGTAACACTAAGCATGTATATCTGTTAATGACAACATACAAAATTAACATATGGGCTAATGAATTAAGTCTCTTACCATATGCTTCAATTTCTGGTAGTAAATTGGCCCCATGAAGATATATGCTTGTAATGGCATACCAGTAATACCTGAAATAATCAATCTTTTTGGTGACTGACACAACATATGTAGAATAAAATAAAACATCTGCTTGATCGACTAATATATTTGGTCATTGAATACTGAAGACCTACTCTCAATATGCAAATATAAAATTCTGAGTCATGTGATTTCTGCTATGTTCTTTTGAATAATATGAGACGATTCCACACGAGTGCTACGCATGCAAGGCCTAGAATTAGGACTGAAGTAGTTGTCATAATCAAAAGTTTAGTAGACTTATGGTGGCTTATAAAAACTCGAACAAAATATTAGCATAAAACAATAACCCAGTAACTATCAGCAGAAGTTAAATTCTAGTCAAAGTGGTATTAAAATTTTGATGATATATTATCAGGATTCACATTTTAAACTGCAGCCATTCGATTCAATAGAAAATCATTGTAATTCTCATTTTAGGATTGACTTGCAGCATGACTAACTATAATTCCCTTCTCAAGCCTTAGCTGGACAACAAGCAGGGAGGATATGTCCACTCGTGCCCCCTGGGGAGATGGGGGGAAGGAGTGTTAAGGGGGATCCTGAACCCTATTGGAGGGTTAAACATTCTCGGCAAATCAACTCAATTTATCTCTGATGTTGGCCAATTATGTTTCTAGGATGTAGACTCTATTATATTAAATTAAACAACTATGTAACATAACTAGATCTAGTTGAATAATGGTGCTTTTGTTAGAGAGTACAACGAAAAGATGAGAACCTGAATATATAAAGTCCTTTCCATTGTAGCAGAATCCATGATTGACAAGGGTTTGACTGTTACCGAGATTAAAATGATATTAAGGAGATGTAAAATTAGAGAGTTATAGCAAAATGATCAATAAGAAGAGACAGAGAACCTTATATCTTCGACTTTATGAGCGTGGCCACTTGGTTCACCAAATGCACTACCATAGTGAAACTTACCACAAGAAACTCCAGCTTTACTCCCAAGAAGCTCAATCATCTTCCCAACAGTCATTCGGCTAATGAACAAACAAATAAAACAAATCAACAACTTATATGCAATGGTATCAATACATATCAGTATCAGAACAGTAAAGTACACCACATCCATGTAATTGAAGTTTCGCATAAGATCCTCCCATATAAAGGACGAAGTATACTGTATATCATAAACATAGCATAAGCAAATGTCAACAGTACATATACATTCCAGACCACATAAACAGCAAAAAGGTAAAAAGTACACAAACCAACAACACAGTACTAAAAAGAAAGATAGAGGTGGAGGTCATAAGCAGAGGAAGAGAAAACAAGTTTAACGTCAGCGGATGCTCAACCAATGATCAACTTCTCCTTTTTCTAAACGCTTTCAAGATATTTATATGATTTTAATAAACTGCTGCATTGATATCATGTCTATTTCTATCATCTACTGAAACAGAGTTTGCGACGAGGCGCAAATGCACAAACTAAGTCTTTTTATTTCTCAGATGCCAAGCCAACCCTCAGTTATTTGTGATAACAAAGTTGCATGCTGTCACAAAAGTGCTAACCATGAAGCAGGTATACTTTAATGGATCAATGGATCAGTGGCAGTATGAGGTTCATATCATGTGCAGTTGCCCATATAAACAGCTAGGTGTGTGTAGGATAAGTAACAGATGTATCTGCAAATTACATAATACCGATTTTCTCTCGGATAGTGGACAGATAAGTGGGGATATAGCAGATCAAACTTAAAATTTTATGTCATGAAAGCAAGGGTAATGGAGCAGAAACTGCAATAATTGTTAAATTGATTAGGTGTAACAGATAAGGACCAAAAAGGACTGTAGTATAGGATGAGCCGAAAAGGTTCACTTTGCCTATGGAATGACTTTTGAGTCCTCAATGTCCCCTTCTCATGCAACTACACGGATTATTGTTAAATTGATTAGTTGTAACAGAATGCTTCTTTTGTTTTATTGTCTTGTGAAGTCAAGTCGGCTTGTTGGCTGGTAATAGGCATTGACAAGTGGACCCTTCTACTTTTGCCTTATGTTGTGAGAACGACCGTTTGAGTATTCATCCACAAGTTGATCGAATGAATCATGTAAAGATGACATTATATACATTGTTTATGTCGATGGATCACCAAATCCGATTTGCATCGTGCCCGTAAAAACACGATATACATACTACACAGGTGCAAAGTCAATCCTAAGCTCAATGATAAATTGCTTCTTTAATGGGAAAAGAAAATTGTTCCCTCCATTAAACATGAGCATTTACGAGCTAAGATGGTGTACTGGGCCTAGAAGTTCCCATGGATATAACTTGTGCGAACCCTTTAAGAAAATGTTTCAGGTATGTATAACAAATATAGCTCAAATGAAGTTCCACATTCCTCTGTATGTATACGCAAGGGGGAAAAGAATAGCAAAGAAACAATGCTTAATGTATAACTGTGAGGAAGCAACCTCAAACTCATCAAGAACAAAGAACAAAGTTCTATATGCCTTTTAGTTAAACACCTATATGTATACTGGCATATAAATGATACCTTGGAAATCCATGAGGATTCATAATCAAATCGGGACATATGCCACGTTCAGAAAAAGGAAAATCTTCCTGCTGAACAATGGTGCCACAAACACCTTTCTGTCCGTGTCTGCTACTGAATTTGTCTCCAACCTGAACAAAACAACATTCAAGACATGCCAGCCAAACCAAATTACCAAAGACATCATGAGAATTCCTACTGTAAGTCCAGAGTGAGTTCTATTAAACAGCTTACCTCAGGTCTACGAGTATGTCGAATCATAAATTTGATGCATAAATTGTTATTCTTATCAGAGCAAAGAGATACCCTGTCAACAACAGCTGTCTCCCCTTCAGGTCCCTTGTAAGTTTGTTTACTGGGAATGTATCTATAGGATGTTGCAACAGGCATGAGTTAATCACTTTAACCAAAAATCATCTTAAACCTTAATCTCTGACTGACACAAATAAAAGAAGGGTGTTAAGGGTTAAGTTGCTGACTTTTGTCCCTGAGATGATGTAATTGGTCCCCTTGTAACCATAGGAGTCTCCTTATTGACATATATGTCATGTGGTCTGATTATTTCTCCAGGAGCAGCTAGTCCATCCTCATCCAAAATCTATAAAAAAGGCAAGCATTTGATTAGATAACAAAGCTTTGCCAAGATGAGATGCAGAGATCAGATCGAATACAATAAAGAAGTGGCTAATAAAACTCCTATGCTACCTATTAATGGTTTAGCTAATACATTGTTTTGCTACAATCAAAAGGAAAAGACAGAAAAGCCCAAGTGACGGCAGCATTTCCTGATCATTCAATTGAGGAGTATTGAATGTGACTTCCCTTGAATGATTACAAATCTAAACTTAGAATGGGGAAGGGATACAAAGTGAAGCTCTGCCACACTTTTAAAAGCCAATATTACACCCTACCTAAAATATAGTCACCACTACAACCAGATAAACAAGAGGTCCATCTACAAAGAACAAGAAAACAAAATACATGGATTCTACATTAGGAAATAGCAACAACTCAGTCTCTTTTTGAATCAAGTAACCACCCACTTTTCCTGTTCACACATAACATTGTGCTAATTGATGAGACAAAAGAGGGTGCCGGAATTGTGGAGACAAACTTTGGAATCTCGAGGTTTTAGACTGAGCAGAAGCAAGACTGAATATTTGGAGTGTAAGTTTAGTAAAGTTGGGAGCAGGGATGCAGGGGTGATCACATTTGATGGGAAGATTGTCCAAGTTTCTGACTTTTTTTACTATCTTGGATCTATTATCCAAAAAGATGCAGAACTGGATGGAGATGGCTCATAGGATTAAAGCATGTTGGTTGAAGTGGAAGAGTGACACAGAGTTTCTATGTGATCTAGGCATACCCCATAGATTATCGCACGACAATTAGGCATGCACTGCTACATGATACTGAATGTGGCGGAGATGCGTATGCTACAATGGATGTGTGGGCATACAAGGAATGATAGATTGAGAAATGAAGTAATCAGGGAAAAAGTAGGGGAAAAGTAGGAGTTGCACTAATTGAAGACAAAATGAGGGAGAAACACCTAAAAGGTGGTTTGGTCATTTGAGACGGATACCAAGTGATGCATCGGTTAGAAGGCATGAAAAGTGGAGAATAAAAAGGTGAAGGGTAGGGGAAGGCCTAAAAAAAAACTTTGATAAGGGTGATTGAAAACGACATGAGATTATTGTTATTGAATGAAAATATGGCGTTGAAAAGGTTGGAGTACAGGGCAAAGATTCATGTGGGTGATGGGGTTGACTTTTCTCCTCTTTTTTTACTATATTATATTATATTATATATATATGTATATATATATACATATATATATATTCTTTTTTTACGATCATTTATATTATTTTTTCTTCTTTGCATTTTCCAAATTTTATTCCCACCTATTTGTATTATTATTTTATTATCTCTCTCTCTCTCTCTCTCTCTCTCTCTCTCTCTCTCTCTCTCTCTCTCTCTCTCTCTCTCTCTCTCTCTCTCTCTCTTTTCTTCCTCACATATTTCTTTCATGTCATATGAGGATTCATGTTAGCCGACCCCAAATTATTTTGGGACAAAGGCTTTATTGTTGTTGTTGTAACCACCCTCTTTCCCTACTCTTCAAATTATATTTTTAAAATTAAGAATCAAAATTGTTCACAAATATATAATACAAAGTTCATTTTTTATGTACTTAATAGGCACACATGCATTGCAAGTGTACATTACTAGATAATAGAAAATGTGTGCATAATATATGCGCATCCACTTACAGGATATGCAGAACCCAGCCTATCCACTTACAGGATATGCAGAACCCAACCTATCAGGGGAACATGTGGTTGTGTCAATTTTTATGTAGCTTCCGGATTGTTTATTCTCTTGACCAGCTTCGTCCACTTAGTACTGGAAGTTGGTGACAGTTTGTTATAACGGTCTTAACTAACCAACCAAATATCGATCCCAATCACTTGGGGTCACCAAACAATCTCAAGTTACCAACTCATCTTAAAGCATAACCTGTTAGAGAGGGGCCAACAATACCACGGGAAACAAAGCAAAAAGGTTGACAACAACCAGAAAACACGCCCAGGCTAAAACTCTGATACCATGTGAAGTAATCAACTAATGTCAAAAGTTGTTAAGTGGTGATGGCAGATGTGGTGGAAGCGTACATAAAAGATATTAAATTAAGAAAGAATAAATAGAAGAAATAGGAGAGAGAGAGAGAGAGAGAGAGAGAGAGAGAAGCAGCAAACACAATTTAGCTTTAAAGCTCAACCCAATAAATCAATACTCAACTCTACCTATCTTTAAAAGCTTACTCTCTCCGTCCCAGCCGAAAGTTCAAAATTTCCCAAAGGGTTGTCCCAGCCGAAAGTTCAAAATCATAAAATGGAAATTTTTATTACTTCTTTATTTAACAACAATTATGCACTAACTATTCTCTACCCCACTTTCTCTCTCCTACCCAACTATCTACACTGACAACACATTACCTTTTCCTTAATTCTTGAACCCACTTCATTTTTTGAATTTTCGGCTGGGACAGAGGAAGAATATGATTATTATAGGCTAAACTAATTCCAAAGAATACTAGGAAAAGAAAATGCTAATCTGTAAGAAGTTAGGAAAAGAAAACACAAATGCCATAAGGACTAACAACACAACTGAGTAGATATTTTAAGAACCATGAAACTAATCAAATACTAATCTGAATCTACCAAGCACTTTACGTTTGACCAAAAAGTTTTGGCCTTTGACTTGGATTTGCATTATGAATTATTCCTAATTTCTCCTTCATCAAAAAGGTACCCAATGCGTCAACAAATTGAGCAACTACACAATTTAGTTATGAACTGATGCAAATTTCAGTGTCAATAGTTGGCACTTGGATAACTTCTCCAAAGAGCAAGAAATGTAGTACCTTCATCCTAGCATCACAGCCATCTCTCGGGGGGCCCATAATTCTGTCTGATGTATTGTTCTCATATTTCTGATTTACAGCAGATAATCTGTTGACAGAAGCATTTCAGGACATGCAATAGTGGCTGAAAACAATTTCTCAACATTTTTTACTACTTCATTGGCATGAATGATGAGAACACAACCAGACAATAAAGATTGATAAGGAAATTGGATACGTACTTCTTCATTACAATACAACGACCAAAACCACGATCCAGAGACGATTTATTCATAACTATAGCATCCTCAATATCATAGCCACTATAACTCATAACTGCAACTGTTGCATTCTGTCCAGCTCCAAGCTTATCATACCCAACCTGAAAGGAATGCAACGATTTTATTGGCTTATCCATCTGGAAATAGAAACAGCAAATGCTTAATTCTCTACTTTAGTAATACACAAAAATAGTTCAGTATACTGACCAGTTCAATTGTTCTTGTCGTCAATAGCGGCCGTTGAGGATATACTAAAAGATAGATCAATGTATCCATTCTACATAACTACAGATCAAGGAATCGTGAAATTAATAACACAGTAGTTGAGACCATATGTTAATTGACGTACCTGAAGGAAAGATCGCAATAACACACATAAATAATATTGATCCGGAAAAGTAAAAGAGTTGTGCCCGCTTGGTAGCCAGTTTTAACGACCGGGATAGGATAAATAATACTTGCCTGTCCCAAGTCAGGATAAAGGGCGAGGGTTGCGGTAGGCATGTGACAGCCAGCGTAAAAATTTTGTCACATTAACATGACATGAATCTAAAAATGAATATCGTTGGGGCGTTTCCTCAGCAGCGACGCGCTACACTTCAAAGACCTGGGTGTAGTGATAAGTATGCAAAGGTTGCTAGGTCGTCGCCCGGAAGCGACGCGCCATCTCTTCGCCCGGGGGTGGTGTCAAATATGCAAGGGTGCGCTACACTTCAAAGACCTGGGTGTAGTGATAAGTATGCAAATGTTGCTAGGTCGTCGCCCGGAAGCGACGCGCCATCTCTTCGCCGGGGGGTGGTATCAAATATGCAAGGGTTCTCGCATTGCGGACGAGTGCGGGTAAAGAAGCTAGTCCATGGTAGGTGTAAGGGTAGTGGGATGCGCTTTGGAACTTGGAACATTGGATCATTGACAGGGAGATCAGCAGAGGTGGTGGAAGTTATGAGGAGGAGGAAGATTCACATAATGTGTCTACAGGAAACTAAGTGGGTTGGAGAGAAAGCAAAAGAAATATCGCCTTGGGGTTTTAAGCTTTGGTACTCAGGAAAGGATAAGGGTAGAAATGGAGTGGGTATCATTATTGATAAGGAGTATATTAATGATGTGGTGGAAGTGTACAGGAAGAGTGATCGAATTATGGGCATTAAACTGGTGATACGTGATGAGATTATAACTATTATTTCCGCTTTATGCACCACAAGTAGGGTTGGATGCATCTATTAAACAAGTGTTGGGAAGATTTGGAGGAGGTAGTGCAACGAGTACCTAGTGGTGAGAAATTAGTGATTGGTGGTGATGCGAACGGGCGTGTGGGTCTAGTCGGCATGGCTTTGAGAGCATACATGGAGGTTTTGGTTTTGGAGAGAGGAATGAAGCGAGGAAATAGTATCCTGGACTTTGCGTTGGCATATGACTTGAGTATAATGATCACTTGGTTCAAGAAGAGAGATCTCGCTTGGTGTCTATAGGAGTGGAGGTAATGCGAGTCGAGATTGACTTCTTCTTAGTAAGAAATACTTGTAGAAAGAGTTATACATTGCAAGGTTGTTCGGGTGAGAGCACGGCAACTCAACATGTAGGTGGTACTTGATTTTCGAAGTAAGAGAATTTCGAGGAAGAGAAAATCACGGAGGTAGACCCAGAATCAAGTGGTGGAGACTTCAAGGGGAGAATCAACCGAAATTTGTAGCTAAAATGGTCGATACCGGTAATTGGTCGGATAATACGGAGGATATGGATATAGATTCGACTTGGACTAAGATGGTACATACCATAAAGGAGGTGGCGAAAGAAGTCCTTGGAGAATCTAGAGGAAATGGGCCACCAAGTAAGGACACATCATGGTGGAACGAGGAAGTAAAACAAGCGATAAAGAGCGGCGGGAATGCTACAAATTATTGGGGAAATGTAGGAGCGACGAGAACTATGAGAAGTATAAGGAAGCTAGAAGAGATGCTAAGAAAGCAGTAAGAGACGCAAGAGCAAAGGTGAATCAGAAACTTTATGATAAGTTGGATACAAAAGAAGGGGAAAAGGACATCTACAGACTCGCTCGTATGAGGGATAAGAGGACACGAGATATTGAACGGTTAAATGTGTGAAGGATGTAGACCAAAGAGTCTTAGTCGGGGATAAAGAGATAAAAGATAGATGGAGTTCGTACTTTGATAACTTGTTCAATGGCGGTCAAGAGCAGGATGTTGGAGATTTAAATATCTCTTCGAGTATGGTTAATCGAGATTTTATGCGGAGAATTCGAAAGAGTGAAGTGGAAATGGCAATGAAAAAGATGAGATTGAAGAAAGTCGTTGGACCGGATGGTATACCAATTGAGGTTTGGAGATGTTTCGGGGAGAGGGGAGTAAATTGGTTAACAACGCTATTTAACAAGATATGGAGAGTTAACACAATGCCATTGGAGTGGCGGAAGAGTACTCTGATCCCTTTGTATAAGAATAAAGGTGATGTCCAAGATTGTGCCAACTATCGGGGGATCAAACTAATGAGCCATACTATGAAACTTTGGGAAAGAGTGATTGCACAGAGGCTGAGAAAAATTGTGGATATTTCGGATAACCACCTGGGTTTATGCAGTAGATCGACTACGGAGGCAATATATCTTATGAGACAAACCATGGAGAAATATCGGGATCAAAAGAAAGATTTGCATATGGTTTTCATTGATTTGGAGAAGGCGTATGATAAAGTGCCAAGAGAGGTACTTTGGTGGGCATTAGCAAAGAAGGGTGTTTCAAAGAAATATATTGATATTATCAAGGACATGTATAATGGAGTTAGTACTTGTGTAAAGACTAGTGTTGGGAAGACTGAAGAGTTCCCTATAAAGATTGGAGTGCATCAAGGTTCCGCACTTAGCCCCTTTCTTTTTGCTTTGATAATGGACGACCGACGAGGTCACCCAAGATGATATACCAAAGTGTATGTTGTTCGCAGATGATATTGTGTTGATTGATGAGACAAGAGAGGGTGTTGAAAGTAAATTGGAGTTGTGGAGACATACTTTGGAATCTCGAGGTTTTCGATTAAGCAGAAGCAAGACTGAATATTTGGAGTGTAAGTTTAGCAGAGTTGGAAGTAGGGAGGCAGGGGCGGTCACATTTGATGGAAATATTATCCAAGCTTCTGAGTTTTTTCGCTATCTTGGATCCATTATCCAAAAGGATGGAGAATTAGATGGAGATGTGGCTCATAGGATTAAAGCAGGTTGGTTGAAGTGAAAGAGTGCCACAGGGTTTCTATGTGATCGCGGCATGCCCAATAGATTAAAGGGAAAATTCTACCGCACGGCAATTAGGCCGGCATTGCTTTACGGCACCGAATGTTGGGCCGTGAAACAGTGTCACGTGCATAAGATGAATGTGGCAGAGATGCGTATGCGATGGATGTGCGGTCATACAAGAAAGGATCAATTGGGGAATGAGGTGATCAGAGGTAAAGTAGGAGTTGCGCCCATTGAGGATAAAATGAGGGAAAATCGTCTAAGGTGGTTTGGACATGTGAGAAGGAGACCGAGTGATGCACCGGTTAGGAGGTCGGAACAGTGGAGAAATGATAAAATGGCGAGGGGTAGGGGAAGACCCAAACAAACTTGGATTAGAGTAATTGAAAAGGATATGAGTTTACTTGGAGTGGATGAAAGTATGGTGTTGAAGAGGCCGGAGTGGAGGGCAAAAATCCGTGGGGGTTGATTTTTTTATTTTTTTATTATTTATTTATTTTTATTTTATTTTTATTTTTTATTTTTTTGATTTGTATGTTTATTTATTTATTTGTTTATTTGTTTATTTTTTATTTTTATTTTTTATTATTATTATTTTTTTTTTTTTCACGATGACATATGAGGATTCATGTTAGCCGACCCCAAATTATTTTGGGACTAAGGCTTTGTTGTTGTTGTTGTTGTTGTTGTTGTATAGGATAAATAATACTGATACCCATTAAAATATGTGTTTGGTAGAATTTACGATTTTGGATAAATAATACTGGTTATCAGGATTAAGCCACTTATCCCCTCATTATTAATCCCAATTGAGGGGTGGTATTAATAGTACCAGTATAATGGAGAATGGGATAACTTTTTATAAGACATTTATGCCATTAAATAATATCATAAGAAAGATTATGAAAGTAATCTCTCCTTCTGATAAACAGCTTTATTTGCAACTTTATTAGCCATGAGCACCTCCGGTCATCCCTGCTGCCATTGAATCACCTCATCTTAACACCATCGACATGGTTTTTCCTGTCATTGCTTCGATCGTCTCAGCTATGCTTTGTCACTCCACTTCTCAGAATTGGTATTTGATTTCCAATTTAGGTTCTTAGTTTTAGTAATTTTCATTTGTGCTAATTTCTCATAAGGAATTTCATCAATTCGAAATACAGATACAGAATTTATTCTTGTCCCAATCCACCATGAGTAGCAAACTAATTATAGGAAAAATGATTACTGGGGCTAGGTTCAACCCACTATCGAATTGTGAAGTTTTCAAAATTTCTACTCTCTCAAAATCCAAATTTCCAGAATTTGTTGAGTTTGTTTCTTTTAGCAATCAATTTACCCTCGTTCTAATTAATTATTAGAATTCCAATCCCAGGGAATGTTGATGTTGTTTCTTTGAAGAAGATTGTAACTTTCAATCAATCTATATGAGTATTAGATATTCAAATATGGTAATTAAAAAGAAAAGAGAAGCAGCATGTTTTCTTTTAAAAATAAATCTGTAAAGATAGGTTAGGGGCATTTTCGGAAAATGAATAAATCTATTTAATTTAAGAAATGATTAGAATACCTTAATCCCATTCCTACCTTGGAAAAAAGGATTATTAGTAGCGTCACTAACAATGAGGGGCCTAATAATCAATCCCCTCACTAATAATACCCCTTATTCTTATTAGACTACCAAACGAGCCCTTAAGGTGATGCAAAAGGTAGGCCAAATGGTCAGTACTGATCCAGAAGGCCAAAAGAAATACAGAAATCATACGAAGATTTCAGCATTTAGTAATGCTGGCATGATAGATTTGAATCAATTCATTCAGAAATTCAACACAAATACATGGATAGTACAAAACTTTAGCTTTCAGTAAGGTCGTAAGCAGGCAGATCTCAAGAGAACTAATGAGAGCTTGATAAATAACAACCCTTTACATCAGGTAGTTACATGTTCTTGCAATTTATATGGTTTGACATTGCATGCCTGATATAGGGTTGCTCGTGAGAAGGACCACTGCAATCTCTAGATTATGACACATTGCATGCATAATGAAATATTGGCCTTTCTTTCGGACCATAATAACCTTTCATTAGATGGACTTTATTAGTCCTTTTCATGTAGATATGTCTGCGTATTATTTTTATTTTATTTTAGTAAGAAAAGAATTAATGTGTCTGCATAACTAGCCAGTGTTACAGCTTACGTGGACTTGAGTGCAAGTGTCAGGCTGGGGGAATGTATCTAATCATCAGCTTGCAAAATCATATCCAAAGATCCAACACGGGTAAATTCGTACTTTGAAGCACGGTTTATGTAAATTCTATTTATTGATAGACAAATACTATAGGAAACTCAAACTTTGTTGGCAAAAATTCAAAACTCAACTCATCTCAGCATTTTACTTGGGGTCAGCTACATGAATCCTTTCTCCCTATTCAGCTTGGTCCAATGCAAGGTCATTACACACATTAATATCCTTTATGATGGTAGCCAAGTGAATCAATCTGGGATGTTATACTCATTGAAATTCAGAAAAGGGGAAACACTTTGTATCCACCTAGAGATAGTAGCCAGGTAATTGATGTACCTTCCTGGCAGATAAGCTTCATAGATTTGTTCAACAAAAAGAGAAACCTAAGTAGGTCAGCTTGAGATCATACCCGAAGCAGCAGGAATTCCTCTATGGTGGGACTAATTATGAAAGCTCAAGAAGGATCAAGATGATAATAATGAGCATAACGATGCAGGCGGAATGGGGATGGCTAGGCAGATTAAGAGTTCAGTATGCCTATGTCAAAGAGACGGATAAGAGAAGCACATGATCTGCAGCATTCAAAATTAGAGAAATGGCTTAATGATTCAACCTATTTCTTCAGCAAGATAGCAACAATGTGGGGTATCCTCAAACTTCGCAGTGCGGGGGAGGGGGGACCTTAGTGATGTAGTAGGGAAATAAAGACCTTGATGCTGCAGTACAAAGTAAATTCATTTAGTTTATTTTAAGTATTAGATATGGAAGTTTCCAGCTTTTGAAACATTTGACTAAGCATGCAATTAATAAAATGGTTAAAAATCTAGTTGTCCAAATTGCCCCTCGAAACATTTGAGCATAAATTAGGTGACAAATTTCAATTCAAAGTAGATGGGAAATAGGTTTATATAGTTAATTCGTTGCAAAAAAGATTCCTTAAATAGGAATGCTACTATTCAATTTAGACAACCCAAAAAGGAATACACACCTCTTCTATTAGGACAGAAGGAGTTACTAACTCATCTAAATGCTTAATTTCTCAATTAAGGGCTCAACAATGTATCAAGCTTAAGACTCCTTTTCACGTATGGCACGCTCACACATGGAGAGAACTAACAATTCCTCACAAGGAGCAAGAGAAACCAGATAGATTCCAAATATGTGCACTCAAAAGTTCTGCATGTAACAAATACAAGCAGGACTATTTCAACCTAAGCAAACATGAGCATTCGATATCACATCAACTCATCTAAAACACTGTGCCATCTGAGAAGGGCTCAACAATGTTTTTTTTGTTTTGAGATAAGAAAAGAAGATTGTATTATGATAAGATCAATTTACATAGGATGGACAAGGAGTCCATCTACAAAGGAAATAAAAAAATTACAGATAATATGCAATTGAGCGATGGCAGCGACCAGGGGCTCAACAATGTTATAAAGCTTAACGGACATGCACCCACATTGATAGATACTTAAAGATATAATGTAAACTGACAATCAGCTTCTTACACCAGACCCAATGCAACACAAATAGCAACTTGAATATCACACCACAATTTCGTAGTAGTAGAACTACCGGATCAATCTCACAAAGAAAATAGTCCACATGAGCTCAAGCATGTACTTGGCCCTCGCCCCTTAATTGTTCTATATGCGATATAGACACGAAAATATGCTTCTCACTACACGATGAAACCCCCAATTTATCTCCAATATCTCCATTAAGTTCAAGAACAAAGATCATAATAATTCACATGACTATCAAGATGTCGATAAAAGGGTAAGCACACATCATAGAAATAATTGCAGCACTCATATCTTAACAAGTCTATTTGTTGGTTTCAATGAAAACATTGAAACATTTATATTTACATTTGCATATAATTTCCACCGAACTAAGCTAGGATGTATGAGGAATTTTTCATCAGATAATTTGATCAAGAGGCAGCTTGGAAGGTGAGGTAAGTGTCTACACATGCAATGAATTTGCTCCTATTATCCAGAGAGAAACATGATATAAAAAATTTAAAAGGACACCTACCTGATTATACGCGATGTTGCCCATTGCTTGCTTCCCCATAGCGCACTAAAAATAAAAAATTGCTCCAGTAAATCAAGACTGTACCGTAAAAGCTAAGCATTCTAGAAATGGCAAATACAAACCTGATAAGTATTTCTTGGTGACTGATTATGATGAGGATAAGGGATCAACCCAGCACAAACACCTAAGATTGTGAAAGGCTCTATTTCGATATGAGTAGTCTCCTTGGTGGCCTCCCCTTCGTACAAAGCAATCTATTAAGCATAGTATCAGGTAAGTATAAACTCATGAAAAAATAGACGGCATAAATTACAAATGATATTAGAGGAGACAAACCAGAGCGTTATTCTCCTCATTAACATCAAGATATTCTATCAATCCCTCGCGAAGAAAACTGTCAAAAGTGCGAACTCCATCCTGTAACGGAAGGCATGCTCGATTAGATACCAAATAAAATAAATTGCAACGAACATTGTACATGTCACATAAATACCTTTAACTCTTTCATATGATGATCCTTGATCCTTGATACACCCATGTCAGCAATTACAAGTGGACGACAAACACGCCCTCCATCTGAAGCAATATAAACACAACGCTGCCAAAGTTTTATTGTTTAGTATTAAGAGTGGATTTGATATTTATATCAGAATATAGTTCCTTGAACAAAGAGAGCAATGGGCTCAAAAGTATCAGTAATTATCAGCTCATCACCATAACTGCAATTTGTAATAAAGAAAAAATATTTTCATTGGAGTTGCAACAGAACTTACTAGCTTCCACAACAGAAATACATCACAAGTATGCTGCAAATTACAGTGTCCTTACTATATATATATATATATATATATATATATATATATATATATATATATATAGAGAGAGAGAGAGAGAGAGAGAGTCCGGATCACCTACGGACTTATCCGTACGCACAGAGAAAAATAAAGCGTTTTTACTCTTTCTCTCTCTCTCCTCAAATACACCGAGCGTTTCTGCGATCTATTTTCCTTCTTAACCCCTGCGACCTCTTCTTTCTTTCACCTCTTTCATCTTTGATTCTCACCCTCTCTCAATCGAAATGGGCAGCTAGATCGTCGCTCCTACAGTTCATGAAGTATTTCTTCAACCTATCTATCATCTTCATCTGTGATTTTGGTTATGTTCTGATCTTGCAATTCATTTAGGGTTCTTTCAAATTGGGATTCTTCGTTTAGGTATCTTCAACAAAACAATTTCAAACTAAAATTTAGAGGTTTCACATAATTATTCAGTTCCTAGTAGTCTCTATGCAAAACGATTTATGTTCTATTTTGACGAAATTGGGTTATGCAATTGGAAGTTGTGTTTTATCTTCATCAATTATTTGATTTGGCAGCGTTTAAAATATGAATTTTTAACTTACATGGTGTTCTTTGAATTGCTAGATTTGGAACTGATCTTACATGGCATTCTACTATTGTTTGATGAAGGTGAAGAAAGAGGAAAACAAGGAAGAAACATCGGGGGAGAAGAGAACGCAATTTTTTGCCAGAGGAAGAGAATGGATGAGTGGTGGGTTTGAGAGAGAGAAAGAGTCAATTAGCGTTTTTTTCCCTCACAATCCGTACAAACTAGTCCGCATAGGGAACATTCTGTGTGTATGTATATATATACTCCCTCCGTCCCGGCCGACTTAGGATTTATTTCCATTTTGGGCGTCCCACCCGACTTAGGACGGCCCAAAATGGAAACCTTAAATCACTATTCTCTCCACTCATTCTCTCTCCTACATTATTTTAATACTCACAACACCATTATAATTTACTATTCCCTTCACTCATTCTCTCTCCTATTTTTAAATTACACTCACAACATTTACCTTTTCCTTAATCCCCGTGTCGGGAGCAAATGTCCTAAGTCGGCCGGGACGGAGGGAGTATATATATATATATATATATACAACAACAACAAAGCCTTAGTCCCAAAATAATTTGGGGTCGGCTAACATGAATCCTCATATGTTATCGTGGAAAAAAAAATAATAAATAAATAAATAAAAAATAAATAAATAAATAAAATAATAATAAAATAAAACAAAATAAAATAAATAAAAAATAAAAAATAAAAAACTAAAAAATCAACCCCCCACTTGGATTTTTGCCCTCCACTCCGGCCTCTTCAACACCATACTTTCATCCACTCCAAGTAAATTCATATCATTTTCAATTACTCTAATCCAAGTTTGTTTGGGTCTTCCCCTACCCCTCGCCATTTTATCATTTCTCCACTGTTCCGCCTCTAACCGGTGCATCACTCGGTCTCCTTCTCACATGTCCAAACCACCGTAGACGATTTTCCCCATTTTATCCTCGATGGGCGCAACTCCTACTTTACCTCGATCACCTCATTCCCCAATCGATCCTTTCTTGTATGACCGCACATCCATCGAAGCATACGCATCTCCGCCACATTCATCTTATGCACGTGACACTATTTCACGGCCCAACATTCGGTGCCGTAAAGCAATGTCGGCCTAATTGCCGTGCGGTAGAATTTTCCCTTTAATCTATTGGGCATGCCGCAATCACATAGAAACCCTGTAGCACTCTTCCACTTCAACCAACCTGCTTTAATCCTATGAGCCACATCTCCATCTAATTCTCCATCCTTTTGGATAATGGATCCAAGATAGCGAAAAACTCGAAGCTTGGATAATATTTCCATCAAATGTGACCGCCCTGCCTCCCTACTTCCAACTACGCTAAACTTACACTCCAAATATTCGGTCTTGCTTCGCTTAATCGAAAACCTCGAGATTCCAAAGTGTGTCTCCACAACTCCAATTTACTTTCAACACCCTCTCTTGTCTCATCAATCGGACAATATCATCTGCGAACAAAGATACACTTTGGTATATCATCTTGACCGACCTCGTCAATTCGGCCCATTATCAAAGCAAAAAGAAAAGGGCTAAGTGCGGAACCTTGATGCACTCCAATCTTTATAGGGATCTCTTCAGTCTTTCCAACACTAGTCTGTACACAAGTACTAACTCCATTATACATGTCCTTGATAATATCAATATATTTCTTTGAAACACCCTTCTTTGCTAATGCCCACCAAAGTACCTCTCTTGGCACTTTATCATACGTCTTCTCCAAATCAATGAAAACCATATGCAAATCTTTCTTTTGATCCCGATATTTCTCCATGGTTTGTCTCATAAGATATATTGCCTCCATAGTCGATCTTCCTGGCATAAACCCAAATTGGTTATCCGAAATATCCACAATTTTTCTCAGCCTTTGTGCAATTACTCTTTTCCAAAGTTTCATAGTATGGCTCATTAGTTTGATCCCCCGATAGTTGGCACAATCTTGGACATCACCTTTATTCTTATACAAAGGGATCAGAGTACTCTTCCGCCACTCCAATGGCATTGTGTTAACTCTCCATATCTTGTTAAATAGCGTTGTTAACCAATCTACTCCCCTCTCCCCGAAACATCTCCAAACCTCAATTGGTATACCATCCGGTCCAACGGCTTTCTTCAATCTCATCTTTTTCATTGCCATTTTCACTTCACTCTTTCGAATTCTCCGCATAAAATCTCGATTAACCATACTCGAAGAGATATTTAAATCTCCAAAATAGTTAATGGGACCCACTTGTCATACTCACAACAAAAATCTCCCTACCCCACTTTCTCTCCTACTTTACTTTTCATACTCACAACCTTACTTTTCTTTAATCTCCGTGCAGTCAATTTTTGTAACCATAACACTGGGACGGAGGGAGTATATATTAAGGACAAGAAGAACATGCATACTGATTATGTGAGGCATCCACACAATCGAAGAATCCTTTAGCCATGACTTCTATTGCTATTCTACACTATCTGCGCGTCTGAGTGCAGATAAATTCATTTTATCAAGGATTATTGACAAGAACTTACATACTGATTATGTGGGACAAAGCTTCATCAATGAAGCTTTGACATTGTTGTTACTGATATTCACAGGGATGGGGGCCCATTTGTGTCTCTTTTCCCTGTTTTGTTTTGGATTTTGATTACGTGAGACCCCCTTTGTTTGTACATTCTTTATACCATTACACGTGAACCTCTTTTAAGATCCAAAATATAGGTATATACTTGCAATAATCCCAAATTCTTCAATTCTGCAAGGACGTTAGTGCTTAACAGGTTGAATAGGGATGACAGGTGGTAAACTTGTAATCATAGGAATCCATCTTTCACTTTCATGTAGTGTGATAAGTTGAATTTATGGCCTTCTTTGTTTGGCATTTCAAGGGTGTATTGGGAAGGCTTATTCCTCACTGCATTTAGAGGCTTTTTGGGTGGCACAGCTGAGGCGTGCCTTCAGCTCTTTAATGCAAGTGAAAATTAATGGCAAAGCAGCACGCCGTAAGCATAAATAGCACTTTAATAAGCAAATTGCATTGCAAAACTTACTTGTTTCTCATTGACATATATGCTTATGAACTCGCCTACTTTACCAGCTCTCCGCAGCTTTCTCATTCCCTTAGCAAAGCACTAAACAGATTCAAGCGGATAATTAAATGAGTCAAGCAAGAAAAAGGATAACATGATTCTATGGACTCGTGATATATTAAACACGAATATATGTATTGTGTGTACCTGCGGCCTCCTATGCTTGCCAAGAATAAGCCCATTTAATATGATTAAATATGAAGTAGGCGTGTGAAGTTCTTCTCCAGAAAGTAGTTCCAAATCTTCAACCCCTAAGCAGTAACACTAGAACAAAAATTGAATGAGCACATATGTATGATGGGAAAAGGTAACTCTTCTGAAGTAAAAGAATAGCCTTATCATAAACAATTATTATGTTCAATAATCTGCATCAACCAGCTATCAACAAAGAAAAAAGAGAACAGGTTTATCATCTATTCCCTCGGTCCCAAAATAAGTGTCCCCTTTGAAAAGCTCAAAGTTTTAGGAAACTCATCTGTGTTGATTCAAGCAAAAAAGTATTGTACAGAGCATTATCAATGCAATAAAATTATCTAGTTAAAACAAAGTGACAGTTAATTTGGGACATACTAAAAAGGAAAAGGGGACACTTTTTTGGGACTGAGTATAATATTTTTGGATAAGAATAAAATTCTATACTAAGCAGCACAAATCAAGCATAAAACAAAAGGCGATCTCCCTCCCCATTGCATTGTGCTACGTCTAATTCTGTTTCCAGTTTCATACCCGAACAGCTGAGTTTACTACTATAATAGCATTAATTAGTTTAGATGGCTTTCAGCAAAAGAATTTCCATGATATTTTATAGCCTAAGTGGTGAAATGGTTAACAGTAGGGTAAAATGCATACTACTCAGTGTGATACATTAGGTTTTTCCCCAGTCCGTTCTGATTTTCAGTCATTCATATCAGGGATAAGTATAGATTCACTTGGGACATTTGGTCATCAAGAAGTACAGTAGAGCTTAAATCCAAGGAAGCCTAAAATTCTACTTCATAAGATCAGAAAAGGATGGGGTAAAATCACTGAAAGTGACACCAAATTAAAGGTGAAAAAATAATGGCTGCAGTGTCAAATTTCCAACCGCTTAGTAGTTCACGCCAATACTCATAACTCACTCCATAAATAAAAAAGTTCATGCATAATAGAGTTTAGAGAATGGTATGTCCACTCTAGGATAATTAAATTTAATGGTGAGATGATCACAAACACAGTCTCCTGAATAAATACACTTCGGAGAAAATGGGATATACCAGAGAAATAATAGGACCTTCCTCTTCATCTGTTGTAACATGAGTCATCAAGGCCAAATTCTTCACCAATCCACAAGCTTCACCTTCAGGAGTATCACAAGGACAGAGCATACCCCACTGATCAAGCAGTTCAACAAAAATATAAATATTCAATCATCGCTAGCAACTATATCAGTATTGATAGTGCAAAAAGGGCCCTGGAATGAAAGCCTAGACAGAAAATATGATTACCTGGCTAGGTTGCAACGCTCTAGGACCACTAACTTTCCTTGACTTCTCAAATTGTGGTGAAACTTTTGTCATGTGGCCTAATGTTCCAATGAAGGATAGTCTTGCAACAACCTTACAAAAGGAAACTTACTTTAAGCTGCAAGTCAAAACTCATTTTTTTTTGTAAAGATCGAGATGA
>JAFEMH010000973.1:252500-362500 GCA_022495995.1 Adenophora triphylla var. japonica | reverse complement strand
ACACAAGCAAATAGGTCTTCATTAAAATGACAAAACAAAAGTTACTCAAAGTGAAAATGGAATCTGTTTCCTCCGCATCAATCAGCTAAACGACCACGTACTTCAACTAATATGTTGTTAGACTTCTGCTAAATTATGAATGAACACTAAATTACGAGCACTGGGCTACAAAATCCCACTTCATGAGCAAATACCACTCAAATCTGATAGGTGCCAAGATGCACACTTCTCTTGGAAACAGAAAAGACAGTTCCAATTATATAAGAGCATGAAATACAAGCAGAATATGATCACGATCCTAAACAAATGTTAAATTACCAATCCATCAAAAGTCCAGATCAGCATCATGAAATGAAGGGATAACAAATTCATATTTTAAAATTTAACTAAGCCAAACGCTTGTGACAAGCAGAAGTTGATGAAAATTGGTGATTTGGCATTGAAATTTTTCTTTAAAAGAGGAGAGGGTAAAGGAGACACAGTAGGAACTTTTGGATGTTATTACCTTATCATCCATTGCATCCTTGTTTAGAATTGCGTCCATCATGCGTCTCATCATCACAGCCACATATATGCACTTCGAGCGGAAATTGTTTTGACGTACCTATGATAGATGTAAATTTAAATAAAAGTCTGTAAACTTATAAAATGGGATATAGGAAGGGGAAGAGAATCTTAAAGATACATTAACTTGATTTAAATTTCACTCACTTGAATGTTGGCAATAAACACGTCACGGAGAATACCCAGAGCCCTGCCTTCCTAATTATGTTAGCAAAACTTTGCTTGTTACTACAATCATGATAGTAGAAGATAATCCATAGATAGGAAGGAGGTTAAGGGAAAACCTTTTCAGCTGTAGCGTATGGCAACTTCTTAACCTGCAGATGAAAGATGGACAGGGAAGTGCATCAGTAAGGAAGTTGCTGCTAACTATTCGTAAACAAACAGTTGCATACAAAAATATAAAAAACGAACAAAACAAAACAAAAAAAAAAACATAAGAGCATATATTCACCCAACAAACAAAGTACGTTGTTGGATAACATGAGAATTTTCTGGTGGTTTGTGTGGTAAAACTACAAATGACAGACTCTGAGTGATGTAAAATGATCTGTTCTATTAGGATATAGGATTGATGGAAAAGCTTTAAAAGCTTGAACAAATAAAATGTACACGAATAATTCAGGTTCCACTATTCCTTCACTAGGTTGGAGAAGCTAAGCTGCTTCACCAAGCTTTAAGCTTAGTTATGTAATTAGAATCATTAGCTAGAGATCTGAAGGTGCCACACATCTCATAGGACAATACTACCCAAAGAACTTGTACTAAACAATCAACCAGTTCACATGCCCTTTTTCTCCTAATTAGGTAGTAAGAAAAGAAAATTCATCAAGTATTTTTCTCCGAGGGAACAATTAATAAACCTTCTTCTCTAGGAATTCAAGGGCCTGCTGTTGTGTGTAGACATTTTCGCTTGCACATTCCTGAAAATTGCAAGAAAAATAATTAGTATAAGTATCAGAATTAGGCAAAGATATAATGAACATGTAAATTAAATGGATTCATTTGGTTAAAATTAGCTAACCAAGAGACACTGATAAAAAAACAGCTATCGTCCACAATAACAGCATAGAGTTAATGCTGTAAAGTACTGATTGAATACGTAACAATAACGACTTTGACTGCCAAAGACTTGAGTATAAATCTTCACCTTAACCAATGCAAAAGAAAAATCCATGTTTATTGGGCATATTGATCTCAAACTCACAAGCATGCATGCGAGTTGAAGACTGTTATGGCTTCAACTTATTTTGACCTCTCTACTAGAGAAGAACTCGACAAATAGCTCCTCAACAAGGGGACTACTAAATAAAAATAAAAATTGTTAAGGAAAGACGTGTCAAAGATACATGTTCTGGAAAGAATAATTTATCGTTCTCAATCGGTGAAAATTAGGACTTTGGCTCTTCTGCTATGCTAGTACAGTGCACAATTACGTGTCATCAGCAATCAATCTTGTAGAACCTTCACCGGTTTCCCTTTCCACATAAACGTGCTGTTGTTACAATAACACGTTTATCCTTTTGCTGCAGTTTTTACTGCATCAAAAACCCAGCAAGAAAAAGGTACGTATAGAAAACATATGCATGATTGAGAAGGGCGACTACTTCATTAAAAAAATGCTGCGTGAAAACGGCGGACAGTCTTGAGGCTTAAAGCATCACATGACAAATTAAAGTACCTTCAAGCATAAAATGTGTTCCGATCATGAACAGTTAAGCCCACTGTTCAAGAGTATTACAGAAAACAGTGATGCAAGCCTAGGTCCATAAAAGTCTTTCTAGATATAATCTGCTTGTAATCCTCAAGCTAAAAGCTTACCTCAATGGATGGCAAAAGCAGTGCACTATATCGAGGATCTCTTCCAAGCATCTGCACAACTTCTTGGTCACTCTCCATACCCATGGCTTTCATGACCGCCATAATAGGAACCTGTGTAGCAAAAAAAAAGGTGTACTCGTTTAGCCTTGGAAAATGAAAATACCATGATACAGAATCCAATGAAAAGTACTCCAAATATAAACGGGAAGGAATAATGACCTTGGTAGCAAATTGATTCAAAACCAAATAAATTTTCTCTTTCTCCATCTTAATATTTGTTTTACTTTTTGTTGCGGCAGTGCTGCTAGTGACAGATGCTTGGATACTGACAGAATAAATAGAGTTAGCAAAACGGTTTAACCATGAATAATAATCGACATACATCATAAAGGCTACAGAAAGAAGTTTGAACGACCTTAGAATATAAGAAACTTGGTATAATACCAGTAATCCAGATCCAACAATTGGTTCCTGAATCGTGCTCCTACATTACATGGATAAGCCTAGGGGTGGCAATTGAGTGCTACCGGTTACAATGAGTAAAATTAATTTCTATCCAATATAAGTAATGGACAAGTATGGGTATTACAATTATATCCATTAACGCTTAATGGATATAATTGGATAACACCCGAATTCAGTACATCACAAGTTGGCTTCCATAATTTATGTGTATCTTCTTAACACACACATTAATCACGAAGGTTATATCTTTAGAAACTAGGGTTAGTTTATATAGGCTTCAATGATCAAATTCAGACTGTGTGTGTAAAGGTATTTCTAACTTCATGACAGCTCATAGCGTTTATAACGGTCACTTTCTTGTCCGTTCATTTTCTCCTGAGATAGTACATACACGCACACTCAACTAAATTAGCAATTTAGCATCCCTGGTTACAGCTGTAATAGGTCATAAAGATGTAAATGACTGAATCAACCACTCAATAGATTGCAGAAAATTTTGCATTTCTTAAGTGTTTACAAATCTTGAACTCGGAAGCATTTCATCTATGACAACTCCGAACACTAAACCCCAAAACCACACACATGACCCTTGGATACAAAAACTTGTTGGGAAACGAAAATTTGTTAATCAAATCAAATAGCTACTATGCGTTTAGCATCAACTACACACAACTATCGTACAATGTTTTTACTCGCCCATTTGATGTTTTCCACATGTATCTGGTAATTAGCTAAAAGAATAATCCAACTCTGGAGAGCTAAAGCGGATATGAGAACACATAAGACTATGATGGAATGAAAACAGATGCAACACACTGAAACCAAGGAAGAGGAAATAACAAAATAAACAAGTTCATTCAAAATGGAAACTACGTACCAACCCTTCTTATCGGTGTCAATGATGATTCGATTCTTAGAAAGTTGCTCTTGAATTAAAATCACCTACACCAGATGAGCAGAGTCAGACCCATCCTATAGCAACACAACTGAACTGAAATCAAAGATGAGGTACATATAGAAAGAGAGTGTTGTAATCTTTTTTGTAGTTAACATGCCAAACGGAAAGGAACCCCATCCACAAGGATTGGCTCCCTAAGAAGCTCCCTTAACTAAGGAAGGGACGATTAAAGATGAATCAAAGCCACAAAGAGTACAGTGGAGATGACAGAGGTAGAGGCAAACCTGTTATTATACTACAGGCTATATCTGTAATTTGAGAAGTGAGCTAAGGGTGAGAGTGATATTAATTGATATTTGACCACGCAATTTCTAATTGCTCTGTTTCCAGCAACTTTATTGTGCCTAAGCATTTCGTAATAATTTCCCCTCAACTGACTAAAGAAGGCAATAACCTTTAACCTATCCTATTTATAAAATTACAAGCCAAAAGTTAAAATACAACCTTTTCGGTTCCTTTTACAACAAAATACCCTCCTGGATCAAGTGGGCATTCACCTGGATCACACATAGGAAGAAATAAACACCAGTATTTTCAAACATGAGTGCAAGAAAACTATATATTTAACAGCTTTTGACTTGGATTTTAGCACACACACACCAAGTTTTGACAGTTCATCTTCATCCTTTCCATGAAGGACGCAGCAGCTACTCCGTAACATGATAGGCATTCTTCCTATAATTACATCTTTCTGCAAAACAGATAGAATTAGAAGATAAAACACTATTAAATAAAGTTTCGCATAAGTTTTTGGTTCTCACTCTAACAGTACCCAGATTTTAGATGAGGTGCTAACTTAAGTTAATATCAGACTTTTGGCTCTAAAGTTTTTGGCTCCAGCCCATTTGCACCAGTTCTCCAATTCTTGTTATGTAAATTTCCATACTGTTTGATTTAAAAACTGATGCACTTGGGGTTTATCTCACCACATACAAGCAAGGGTCGCATGTAGGGAAGTGGGAAAGCTGGAACTCATATATGCACCGTCAATATACCAACTTAGCTGTTACAGTAAGTTGGAGACTTAGTAATATTATAGATCATGTCGACATCACGTCGATTGAATAAACATTGCATCAAAATTAAAATACCTTCACTTGAGGAGAAGCTTTCGGGACATGACTATACTCGATGTTGACATATATGGGAGCAGCATACCTAATTTGATTGACATAGAAGAGAACAGGAGAATTACAAAACCCGAAGAAGAATTTGGGTAAAAGTGACAATAAGCAGAAGTTAACACAATATCCACACTGAAGCTAAGCAAACCAAAGATTTTGACTCTGTTCAATGAAGAAGATGAAGAAGAAGAAGAGAGAGAGAAGACTGGTGGCTAATTCACTTCATGCATGGTATGTAGGGCAAATACAGGAAATCTTGCGAAGCCTATGCATCTGTCAGTAAAATTTTGGATATGGGATTCATTTTGTCCTTTCAATTCTAAATCGAACTCTTTTCAAAAAAAAGAAAAGACCTATGTCATCTGAACCAAGGCTGGCTTTTTTTTTCATTTCTGAAATCAAATCAGTTCCAAATCCCAATGCTTGAATATGATAGTTGCCAAGAATATGTAGTCCAAAATGAAGTACATCAATGTGAAAAGCATACTTTATGGGCTAAAAGACCTGATGTGGTATACTTGTACATTGATGTACAAGTTATGCTGTGCTGAATTGTTTTCTAGGCTAATTTTCTACTTCTTGATCATAAATAATGAATCCGGTAAACAAGTAGATTTATTGAATTGGTTCATCAAAACTCTTCTGCTCTAAACTTTGGACCAAGTCTTTTAGATAACATGACCCAATTTACGAATTAGGTAGGCTCAATCTGCCGTTGACATCCAACTTGTTGAGTTCCCACTTGCCTACCCAACTTGAGAGGTAGGTGGGAACAAAGGGTGCATGGATTCCTTAGTATGTTACGTGGATCTCATAGAACAGGTTTTTCATGCTGAAGGAGAATTCATTGAAAAAGATACATTCCTTTTTTAAGACCTCGTTTTTTCAGCAAAGGGGAAGAACTCAATGTCCAGAAGATTTTTTCAGATCCGGCAGAACTCAGATATACTGTAGTCTTCCATAGTTGGCGGAAGTCGTGGTTCTTTCCCCATGCTTTGCTGATCTTCTTCAAATTGATCTTATTGAGGACATGGCTGGAGTTCCTTTCGATCCTCATACACTCCTATCACTTCCCTTTGGGTCATTTCAACTATATTGGCTACGCCAGGTAAACAGCAAGAAAAAATGAAAAATAGTAAATCGACTCAACCAGATTAAAGCGAGTTAAGAGCAACACCAAGTATTACTGTGCAAGATGGCGTAGATCATAAACCGTTGATTACTCCCTCCAAACAGAAAAAATTATAAGTCAAATACACAGGAATAAATCATTGTGAGTAGTATATCTACACTTTAAGATTTTTATCAACATATTTACAGTGACTGCTACACCTCTAGAAATCCAAATGGAGTCCAACTCTCACCATTTTCTACTCAAAAATAGGCTAATGAGTCCATACAGAGGCCCAACCTTTTCAAAACATTAAGAGCATGAAAATGGCATAATCCTAGGGCATACTCTTCCCTATAACTGCATCACATGACTATGAACCACCAATTGACATCCTTTTCAAAAAAAATTGCCAACAGATAGATTGATAATTCACTCAAAATTCTGGGTAGGTTATTTTGGCAGATGTGATAACTAATAGCTATCAACATTTTAGTTATCGAGCTTCTACATGTCCACAGCCTACATAAGTTTGTGTTATAATAAGAATACAGACAATCTATTTTATTACCATTACTCTGACCACGTACATCCAGTGGAAACGCAATTTCTATGCTTAGAAAATCACATTTCAGTTGTGAGGACTATACTCCCTCCGTCCCATAGAAATATGCAAAACGACACTTGGTCGTCCCATAGTAATATGCAAAGTCCCAAATGGAAATCTTTTTATTACTTTTTAAATGATGGTACCCACTTGTTATACTCACAACAATTACCCACTTACTATTTCATACCCCACTTTCTCTCTCCAACCCAACTATCTACACTCACAACACATTGCCTTTTTAACTTTTTTTCTTAATTCTTGTGCCAAGGCAATTTTTTTTTATCACTACTCACACACACTCATGCACACACAGAAGCGCCTAGGAGATAAATCCTAGGGAGAGAAAGTCTTCCCTCTAACTTCTGGGGGGATCGAACACATGACCTCCAGGTCGGAAGCCATGAGCTCTAGCCAGCAGGCCAAATCCCCATGTGCTTGTGCCAAGGCAATTTGTGCATATTACTATGGGACGGAAGGAGTATATGTTAGTGGGTATATGATATAGGTAATCAAAAATATTTACATACTCCGTTTTTATTAGGAAGAACAAGAATTTGTTCATTTAATACCACCCTGGCAGTTAAACAGACATGAAACTGGTTCAAATAAATTCAAATACAGAGAATCAATTCAAAATGCAATGGGAAGAGCATGATAAATTAAATGCTAGACTTGTATCCACATATAAAATGATCAATCAGACTATCCAAAATAAATAATCCAATTCTTTGCAGAGAGAATTATTTGATCAGAGTATTACACAAAGTAAAGAGTTATATTTATAAGATTCAAATTTTGTAATCCTTTTAGTATATCAATCAAGCTTGTCTTATTGAAAAGATATTAGATAAGAAACTTAAGATGAAAGGAGTGATCAACAATTTAATCGGCGAATCAAGCAAAGATTAATATATAAAATGAAAACATAAGATGCTTACGTGGTATCAGATAGTCGGCACTTATGGGGAGTCAACTTTTCAATCACACCATCGACAATCATTGAAGGTTCCCCAATCCGAACATCTTTATATCTGGAACCAAGAAAAAGAAACATAGAAAAAAAAAACCTCTAACTACTGAAGTATAACCAAAAGTATCTCAGTGACGACTGGCCAAGGGATTAACCGTAATTGGCAATTGAAACGAATTTGGGCAGTATCTCACATAATCAAATAGTCAGCTTGTGTGAGCAAGATTGTGGGGCTATTTAAAGCATAAAAACATGATGGAAAATAAAACCGAAAAAATTAGATTCAAAATGGAGAGCAAAAAAAGCAGGATGGATAATTAAAAGGTTTACCTGAGGTAGATGCTGGGGTCAATTCGGGATGTGAGGAGATCGTTAGCACGAACAATCTTTTTAATTTCAGTCCTAACAAAATAATTGAAAGAGTCCAAATGTTGCTTTACCAAGCCTCTCACCTACACTCTCCATATACATCCATTAAAATCATCTACTATGAACAAGTTAGTCAATCAAGAAATAGAGAAGAAGACAACCTCAATTACAAAAACGCCATCAAAAATACATGAAAGCATGAAAAATTTTGAAGTTGGTCATCAAATAAAGCAATACCCAAATAGAATTATGCTGTTTCTTTATTTATTTTTTCACATTTTCTTGAGAGATAAAAGAAAAGAAAAAAGAAAGGAGACAACCTTGAGAAACTCGGGGAGAAGCTGAAACTTATCGACGGCTGACTTGACAGGTTTAGCAAGGAATTGTTGATCAGTTCTCCACCTACAACATATCAACATAAACAAGAAACATATATCGATACTAATTTTGCATTCTACAGAATAATTAAGAAATAATGATTAAAAACCAAAGAAGAAAAAAATACCCGTGTTGTTCATTGTCGGCCATATCAACATCTTCCGCAACTCCCATGGCTGATCAATTAACAAAGAAAAGAAAGCTTACAACTTTTTTTTCTCAAATTAAAGCCTGTGTTATAAGAGGGAGAAGAGGAAATAGTGGGGGTGTAAGGGTTTGCAAATAAACCCAAAACCCCTATTAAATGAAATGACTAAAAGGCCCTCACGTAGTTAAAATATCTGTTTCCGAAAATACCCATCCCTTCTTCCCAATCTTCCCCCTACTGCACTGGCACAGCATACACCCCTAGGGTCCGCGAAGGAAGAGAAATGAAAGGAAGAGGAGAGAAGAGAAGAGAAGAGAAGGTGAAAGAAAAGAAGAGGAGGGAATTTAATATTTTCAAGATATGCTCCTAAGTTAGGAAGGAAGAGGAAGGAAATTAAAGTAAATTACATTTATACCCTTAATGAAAGAGAAAAGAATGTTATATTTGAAGGGTAAAATAGGTATAGCAAAAAGATTTGTTAATGAAATTTTCTTTCCTTCTAATTCCTCCCACTTTTGAAAGGAAAGTGTAGGAGGAAAAATCCATAAAATTTTCCTTTCCTTTCCTTCCACTTCTTCCCTTAAAAAACTCGGGAGCACACCTTGGAAGAAAATTTTATTAGATTTCCTCCCACTTCCTTTCCTTTCTCTCATTTTTTGAACTCGAGAGCACACCCCTAATGTACCAAAAAAAAATGGAGTCGGAGAAGAAATGGGATTATTACCTCAGGGCCGATGAGAAAATTGATAGTTCCGGTTGATATGGTTGACGATACTATTGTCAGATAATTGGGATGGGTACTCCGTTGTGGAAGCGGAGGAGGCCGCCGATGACTCTGAGGGAGGAGGGATTTTGGGATTAAGATGTCGAAACTTGGGACGATGAGTATCTATAGGGTGGGGTTTTAATGGCGGCTAGGGAGCTCGCGAAGTGAATGGCATGAATTTTAAGCAGACAATACTAACGGCTAGTTTAATTTAAGGGGAAAATCTAACTCAATCTCACTATATCTTTGAGAAAAAATTAAGAAAACTAAATTTTTATTCGATTTTACAATCAAATGATTTTAATGTGTATATTAGGAGATTGTAGGTGAGAGAGATAGAAAATAAATATTTTAACCAACAAAGTTTAATTATCATCATGAGGTTATAAAATAACACTATTTTCAATAATTTATTAATGATAATTTTAAAATAAGTTTTATGAGAAACCGGTGTTCACATATTGGAAAATCAGTTTTTAGTTAAACTTAACAAAAAACGTGTTTTTCACCTGCGATTTATTTAACGTACAGTTCTTAACGCGCTTTTCCGGTCCGGTTCTCTGCTTTTCTTCTTAAGCGTACAACCCAAAATTTTGAATTATTTTCGTCATTTCGCTCTTCAATTTGATTTATCCGAGTTGTTTTTCAAGGATTTCGTCGATTATTTCGCCGATTTTTCATCAATTCACCTGCGATTATACATTTTCTCCGACTTGTTTTTCAGTTGTTTTACGAAACCATGACCAACCAAACCAAAGAAATCAGGAGCAAGCGACGGAACGAATGTACAATTTCGAAACTTTATTTTACTTGATTTGAACTTTAATTAGCATAATCATTGTATTTTTAACTTCATTTCGAACTTCATTGAAGTCAAAATGTTCTAATTGAAATTTTCGTACTGACTGTTGTTATTAAGGTCATTTGATTTATTGATCATTTTAACATTTTGACACACATTTAACATTATTAGTTGTTATCAATGAACACATGCACTATCAATTACAATCACTATGAAATGCATTCATCTGTACTAGTTGTTGGGTTTTTTCCCTCCTTGTTGATTTAAAAAGTCCATCTTTATTTTTTTATGTTTCTTGGTTTATTTAGGCCAAAAGTTCTTATCCCAATTTACTTTAGTCCATTAGGTAATAATAGGTCAATTAGTTAAATGTGTTTGGCTGGAACTGAGAGTGAACAGCCGCAAGAACAGAAGAAAAACATCAATTTCCGATTTTGAGATTTGTTCAGCGCAGCAGACTTCAGAAACCGATTTCCGACTCGTTTGTGGTCCGATTGGGGTGATTTTTTTGCCTGGGTTTTCACAAGATATAGAGCTTCAATCCTATCTGCTTCGATCGGATTTTCCAGGTCTCTAGATAGGTGATATTCTGAGTTTTCATTGCTGCAGTTTCTGAATAGTATACTGGGCTGTTTTGGGTGTTTTGTTTGGATCAAGTTTGTTCTTCTTGATCTTTGTTGATTGTTCTTTCTCTCTTGTACCGAACCTTTATTACGTAGTAGTGGATTTATTCTGGACAAGGTCCCGTGGTTTTTACTTCTCGTTTGAGAAGGTTTTCCCCATTAAAATTCTTGGTGTCGTTTTTCGTTGGTTGGTGATTGTCTATCCATATTGCTTTGGTTATTATTTCTGCAATATTAGTATTTTCTGCTCCTAATAGGTTCACATAAGTAGAGAAAGTTTATTCCGCATTGTTACTTACTCATCAAAGTGGTATCAGAGCCCTTGGTTTTGTGGTTTATTGACTTGTGTTGAACGATGGAGGTTAATACTAGTAGAATGATTAACTTTAATGGTTCAAATTATCAATTGTGGAAATCAAAGATGATCTTCTTTATGTGAAGGGTTTTCACCAACCTGTTTTTTGTTCAGAAAAACCAGAGGGTAAAAGTGATGATGATTGGGCTTTGTTGCACCGACAAGTTTGTGGGTATATCAGACAGTGGGTAGATGATAATGTGTTGAACCATGTCAGTACACATATATATGCCCGTACTATGTGGACTAAGCTTGAACAATTGTATGCCCGGAAGACTGGAAATAGTAAATTGTTTTTGATGAAACAATTGATTGGTTTGAGGTACAGAGATGGAACTGCGATGACAGATCACTTGAACACTTTTCAGGGATTTATGAATCAGCTATCAGAGATGGGTATAAAGTTTGATGAAGAGATAAAAGGTTTATGGCTTCTTGGTACGTTACCAGACTCATGGGAGACTTTTAGAACTTCTTTGTCAAACTCTGCACCTGATGGTATTATTTATATGGAAATCGCTAAAAGTAGTGTTCTAAATGAAGAGTTGCGAAGGAAATCGCAGGGTTCCAGTTCACAGGCAGATGCCTTAGTTGTTGAAGACAGGAGAAGAAATAGACACCGAGGTCAGAACAATAACAGAGGTAGGAGCAGAGATCAGTCGAAAAACAGAAGCAAGTCAAGGGGTAGATATGCAGATAAAGAGTGTGATCACTGTGGTAAGAAAGGCACATTATTATGCGATTTCGCTTTCAGTTGAAAAAGGAGAATAAGAAGCTCAACAAAGATGGTAAGAAAGATGATAACAGCGATGGAGATCGAGTTGCTACAGCCACTGAAGACTTTCTTCTTGTCTATGATAATGAGAGTATTAATTTCGTAGGCAGTGATGTAAGTTGGGTGATAGACAGTGATGCCACCTCCCATTTAGATTTCTTTACTTCCTACACACCCAGCGAGTATGGGTCTATTAAGATGGGAAATGGTAATCTAGCAAAAATTGTTGGAATTGGTAATGTATGCCAGGAAACGGAAGTTGGCTTGAAACTAGTTCTCAGGGATGTGAGGCAAGTTCCGGATCTTCAACTGAATTTGTTATATGCAGGTAGACTCGATGATGATGGTTTTTGCAATACTTTCGATTGTGGGCAATGGAAGCTTACCAGAGATTCTATGGTTGTGGCAAAAGGTAAGAAGCACTCTACCTTATATTCCATGCAGGCAAAAGTATGCAAAGACAGTATTAATGTTGCAGAGTCCGAGATTGTTGTTGAGCTTTGGCATAAGCGACTTAGCCATATGAGTGAAAAGGGAATGGAAAAATTGGCTAAAAAGAATCTTCTTTCAGGGGTGAAAAATATGCAGTTGAAGAGATGTTCTCATTGCTTAGCAGGTAAACAAAACAGAGTTTCTTTTAAGAGTCGCCCTCCTTCTAGAAAGCATAATTTACTTGATCTTGTATACTCTGATGTGCGTGGTCCGATGAAAACTAGAACACTTGGTGGTTCTCTTTATTTTGTGACTTTCATTGATGATCACTCTAGAAAGGTGTGGGTTTATACTTTAAGTACTAAAGATCAAGTGTTTGATGTGTTTAAAGAATTCCATGCTTCTGTTGAGAGATAAACAGGGAGAAAGCTTAAATGTATCCACACAGATAATGGGGGTGAGTATTTAGGTCAGTTCCATAGATACTTCAAGCAACAGGGTATTCGACATCAAAAGACACCTTCGAAGACACCGCATTTGAATGGTACTGCAGAAAGAATGAACATGACACTAGTGAAAAGGGTCAGGTGTTTACTTTCTCATGTAGGGCTTCCAAGAACTTTTTGGGTGAGGCTTTGAGTACAGTTGTTCATGTAATAAATAAGTCACCTTGTGTTTTGCTGAATTTTGAAGTACCGGAAAAAGTTTGGACAGGTAAGAATGTATCATATGATCATTTGCGTGTTTTTTGCTGTAAGACATTTGTGCATATACCTAAGGATGAACGGTCCAAACTTGATATGAAGACACGTCAGTGCATTTTTGTGGGCTATGGTTTTGATGATTTTGGCTACAAGCTTTATGATTTATTTGCAAAGAAGATTATTAGAAGCAGAGATGTAGTTTTTATGGAAGATCAGACTATAGCAGACATTGATAAAGCAGAGGTGTCACATGATAACGGTGATTTAATTGATTGGGATCCGGTTCCTTTGGAAGCAGTACCAGAGCGGGTTGAGAATGATTTTCAGGATCATATACAGGATACAGATAAAGCTGAGACTTCTATGCAGATTGATGATCAGCAGCAGCCACAGTAGGAAGAACAGCAGCAGCCAGAGCCGCAGCCAATTGAAGTCCCACCTGCAGCTGAAGTTATTCCTCCTAGAAGGTCTAATAGAGATCGACATCCTTCTAGCAGGTAACCTACTACTGATTATGTGTTATTGACTGATGGGGGAGAACCTAGGTGTTATCAGGAGGCTATAACACATGGGGACAAGGATAAATGGGAGAATGCCATGCAAGAAGAGATGAAATCTTTGCATGACAATCATACTTTTAAGCTGGTGAAGCTACCTAAGGGTAAGAGAGCACTCAAGAACAAATGGGTATACAGGTTGAAAACTGAAGAAAATAGTTCGCATCCAAGGTACAAGGCAAGATTGGTTGTGAAGGGTTTCAATCAGAAACATGGGATAGATTTTGGAGAGATTTTCTCACCTGTTGTGAAGATGTCATCTATTCGAGTTGTTCTTGGTTTAGCTGCTAGCATGGACTTGGAGATTGAGCAGTTGGATATTAAGACCGCTTTTCTACATGGAGATTTAGAGGAAGAAATTTTCATGGAGCATCCAGAAGGTTTTGAGGTAAAGGGAAAAGAAAACCTAGTCTGCAAGTTGAAGAAAAGCTTATATGGGTTGAAACAGGCTCCAAGATAATGGTACAAGAAGTTTGAATCATTCATGGGGACGCACAAATATACCACGACAGCTTCTAACCCTTGTGTTTTTGTCAAGAAATTTGTTGATACAACAACAACAAAGCCTTAGTCCCAAAATAATTTGGGGTCGGCTAACATGAATCCTCATATGTTATCGTGAAAAAAAATAAATAAATAAATAAATAAAACAAAATAAAATAAAATAAAATAAAATAAAACAAAATAAAATAAAAAAAAATAAAAAAAATCAACCCCCCACTTGGATTTTTGCCCTCCACTCCGGCCTCTTCAACACCATACTTTCATCCACTCCAAGTAAATTCATATCATTTTCAATTACTCTAATCCAAGTTTGTTTGGGTCTTCCCCTACCCCTCGCCATTTTATCATTTCTCCACTGTTCCGGCCTCCTAACCGGTGCATCACTCGGTCTCCTTCTCACATGTCCAAACCACCGTAGACGATTTTCCCTCATTTTATCCTCAATGGGCGCAACTCCTACTTTACCTCTGATCACCTCATTCCCCAATCGATCCTTTCTTGTATGACCGCACATCCATCGAAGCATACGCATCTCCGACACATTCATCTTAAGCACGTGACACTGTTTCACGGCCCAACATTCGCACCGTAAAGCAATGCCGGCCTAATTGCCGTGCGGTAGAATTTTCCCTTTCATCTATTGGGCATCTTTGCGATCACATAGAAACCCTGTAGCACTCTTCCACTTCAACCAACCTGCTTTAATCCTATGAGCCACATCTCCATCTAATTCTCCATCCTTTTGGATAATTGATCCAAGATAGCGAAAAAACTCAGAAGCTTGGATAATATTTCCATCAAATGTGACCGCCCCTGCCTCCCTACTTCCAACTCTGCTAAACTTACACTCCAAATATTTAGTCTTGCTTCTGCTTAATCGAAAACCTCGAGATTCCAAAGTGTGTCTCCACAACTCCAATTTACTTTCAACACCCTCTCTTGTCTCATCAATCAGCACAATATCATCTGCGAACAGCATACACTTTGGTATATCATCTTGGACTGACCTCGTCAATTCGTCCATTATCAAAGCAAAAAGAAAGGGGCTAAGTGCGGAACAAATTTGTTGATAATGATTTTATAATTTTACTGTTATATGCTGATGACTAGAGCCATCAATACGGGAATACGGGACGGGACGGGACGAAATTATGTTGTCCCACAACGGGAACGAGACGAGACGGGACAAAACGGGACGGGACTAAAATATTCCGTCCCATCCCGTCCCATTTGCGGGACGCGGGATCCCGCGGGACCCATGCGGGACCTAAATTCACAAGTCTACAATACAGACCTAACCTTCCATTTTGCATATCCAGCAGTGAAGCTGTACATAAAGTTTGCCTCACAAAAGTGTTTTGACAAGTAATCAGTGCCAGTGACAAAAAGAAACACACCAAGTACAGAGATTCTAGTGATTGATACATCATATGATGTACTGTATATTTTTTTTTCTAAGTCCCCTGAATGCTCCTTTCCACATAATTTGCATATCCAGCAGTGAAGTTGTACATAATTTTCCTTTCAGTTAGAGATTCTAGTGATTGATACATCATATGATGTACTGTATTGTGAATATTTATTGAACATCAGTAATAAACCCCATTCGACAATGTAGTGAACTGCTCCCATTGTCCCAATATTATGTTCTCTCATCTATACTTGCAATATAATGAGATCATTAAGGGTATACATGTATATATGCTATTAGAAATGCTTAAATGTCGGCTTTCTCTCAAATGTCCCTTGAAGTCAATATTGGACATTCGACGGATTAAGTATTTTATTTAAAAAATTGCAAGGGCATCTATATTTAAATCAAGTGCAAAGGTGTTTTATTAAAGAAAAAAAAAACAGAAATGTATAGTGTTGGGGTGCTGATGTCCTGTTAAAAGTTTCAATATATGTCTCAGGGAAAGAGATTGAGTCGTGCTGATTAGCTTAGATGCTTCATGTGTTACAACTATGAAATATAAAATGGTGAATTTTGATTGGGGAAAATCCCAAGAGGCTCTTGCTGATGACATTTGAATATGAAGCAGTATTTCTATCATAAGGAGGAGCCAACATGAAGTTGATTCTGATAAGCCAGGTCGGTACAAGTAGAGCTGGAAATTTCCAGGTTGATTATGCTACTTATCTATAGATTATCAATCACTACATTGTCATTCTGTCTATTTTTTTCCTAGGAAAATTATGTGGAAAGGAGCATTCAGGGGACTAAAACTTTGCACACACCAAAATCAACTAAACCACTGCCAATTTTCTCATGGCATAAACACTAAACAGGAGCTTGAGCCTCCATAGCCAAGAAGAAAGTCATCAAACTCGTCAGACAACATGCAGATTTGAGATTAGAATAGGTACCTGAGCCGCGGCGCTGAGTCAATGTGACTGAGATCGAGATTCGAGAGAAAAGGAGAAGAAGGAACGGCGGGGAGAGGTGAGAAAGTCTCGCTGAGTCGCCGTCGCCGTTCGGCCAAATCGTCGATCGTGTGTGGCTGGCTGCGGAAGAGAAAGTGAAAAGAATGGGATTAATTTAGGGTTGTAAACGATTTTGACACGTTTCCCTCTCTTCTTTTCTTTTTTTTTTTTTTTTTTTTTTTTTTTTAAGAAACGGGAACGGACCTCCCATCCCGTTTAGTCCCGCGTTTCAAACGAAACGTCCTGAATAGTTTCGTTTTCAAACGAAATTAAAAAATGCTGTCCCATTTGTATGTCGGGATGGTGAGGGACACAAACGGGAAAGGAACGGGTTTCGTATGCTTTAGCAGTTGGTAGTTTGATGTATGCAATGGTATGTACAAGGCCAGATTTAGCTCATGCAGTTGGTATTGTTAGTCGGTATCTCACTAATCCAGGTAGAGAACATTGGGCAGCAGTAAAGTGGATTTTCAGGTATCTTTAGAGACACTTTCAAGTTGTGTATTTGTTTTGGAGATGGCAAGCCAATTTTAGAAGGTTTCACAGATTCATAAATGGCTTGTGATTCAGATACAAGGAAGTCTATATCGGGATACTTGATCACATTTGCAGGGGGAGCAGTGGCATGGCAGTCAAGGTTGCAGAAGTGTGTTTCACTATCTACCACGGAAGCAGAGTTTATTGCAACAACGGAAGCTTCGAAAGAGTTGTTGTGGATGAAGCGGTTTACTCAAGAAATTGGGTGTATGCAAGAGAGGTATGTGGTATTTTGTGATAGTCAAAGTGCTATTCACCTTGCTAAAAATTCTAGCTTTCATTCAAAGTCGAAGCATATTGATGTTCGATATCACTGGATTCGTGATACTTTGGAATCGAAGTTGCTACACCTTAAAAAGGTTCACACGGACTAGAATGGGTCAGACATGATAACTAAGAGTTTGTCAAAGAAGAAGCATGATACCTGCTGCGAGATCGCAGGTATGATGGAATTCTCGACATAATCAACATTGTCGGGAGGGGGAGTTTGTTGGGGTTTTTCCCTCCTTGTTGATTTAAAAAGCCCATCTTTATTTTTTTATATTTCTTAGTTTATTTTGGCCCAAAGTTCTTAGCCCAATTTAATTTAGTCCATTAGATAATTATAGGTCAATTAGTTAAGTGTGTTTGGCTGGAACAGAGAGTGAACAGCCTCAAGAATAGAAGAAAAACATCAATTTCTGATTTTGAGATTTGTTCAGCGCGGTAGACTTCAGAAAGCGATTTCCGACTCGTTTGTGGTCCGATTGGGGTGATTTTTTCACCTGGGTTTTTGCAAGAGATAAAGCTTCAATACTATTGGCTTTGATCGGATTTTCCAGGTCTCTAGACAGGTGATATTCTAGGTTTTCATTGCTGCAGTTTCTGAATAGTATACTGGGCTGTTTTGGGTGTTTTGTTTGGATCAAGTTTGTTCTTCTTGATCTTTGTTGATTGTTCTTTCTCTCTTGTACCGAACCTTTATTACGTAGTAGTGGATTTATTCTAGACAAGGTCCTGTGGTTTTTACTTCTCGATTTGAGAAGGTTTTCCACGTTAAAATTCTTGGTGTCGTTTTTTGTTAGTTGGTGATTGTCTATCCATATTGCTTTGGTTATTATTTCTGCGATATTAGTATTTTCTGCTCCTAACAGGTTCACATAAATAGAGAAAGTTTATTCCGCATTGTTACTTTCTCATCACTAGTAATATCAAACATTGGCACAATAAATTGTAATTTCATAAGTTTGCTGATAGTATTAAACTCCAATGATAGAACTATTGAAACAAATATGTTGACACTTTGAAACACTGATACTGACACTATTAACAAACTAATATTGTCACTTTAAAATCTAATGCTGACACTTTAAAAAACTAAAACTTGCACTTTAAAAAAACAATTGTTGGCCCTCCTAGTTCAGTTAGTTTAGTAACATAGGTTAGTTTATTAACAAACTGTAACGACCCCAACTTTTCATCAATAAACATAATCCATAAATAATAAAATTCCCAAATCGGGGTACTTTAACGGCTAGTACATCTAACCATAATTCAAATGCGAAAAATAACTGTCTTTCAACCTTAACGGCTAGTACATCTAACCATAATTCAAATGCGGAAAATAACTGTCTTTCAACCTTAACGACTAGTATCATTCCCTAGCTTATTCAACTAAACAGTAATTACGTACTTCAATCCTCATAAATGTGCCGCCATCCTCGCGACTAATCTCCTCCTACTCATTACCTAAGAGGGAAAAAGAATTAAAGGGGTGAGCGAACAATGCGCAGTAAGTTCATACGGAATCTCTCCGGGTACTAGGGAAAGATAACCGAAAGAATGAGCCCAATCGAATTACTCAACGATCTGATAGCTATATCAATTAAAGTACATGTACAAGTACAAAATGAAAGATCCTTTTCAAATAACAAGCTGTGGCACTATCACAAAATATATATAATGGAAACTGTATTCACATAAGTCCGTCAATTCCAAAGTAACGATACACCTTTTCAAGGTGACTTTGATACACCTTTTCAGGGTAATCCTTGAATAAGAAACTCCACGTCTTTTCAGGGCGCTCCCTTATCCCGACATATCATGATAGTCAACTACTTCATCAAGTAGTGTATAAGCATCTAAATCCTTTAATTTCAGGGATTGGACTAATTCTCATAAAGTCCTTTTCAATCGGATCATTCTTGCTAAGTCCCTTTTCAATCGGACAAAGCTAGCTACATCGAGTTCAAATAGATATAGCAACTCTATATATATCATGTTCCTATGTACAAGAACATATTACATTTAACATTACTACTTTTCAGGCAGTAAGATGAAAGTCAAATCTTTACTATTAAGATTAGACCAAGTTCTTTTAAAAGTCTGTCCCACTTAGACTCATTAAACTACATCTAGTTACTTTAGACATAGCAATAAACATTCAAGTGTTCATATGGTACAAGAACACAATAATCAAATTCAACCATTAGATACACCTTGAACAACACATATCAAGGGTAAGATATTCCAAAAGACGTTCAATCGAAGGAATAGTTTCAAAATAATATCGGCCACTAGGTAGCTTATACTTTCATAAAAGACTCGATAGAATCCTAGTTCAAGGATTGAAATTCAAATACTCTAAGGAACGTAATCCCTTACCTCAGGTTATTTGCACTTCTTGCCACACTAGTCCTTGCATGACCTACAATCATGCAAAACCATACTTAGGTACAAGTAATCTCTATTTACTAAGTACCCATAATTCCTTTTTATTCATCCCATTAACCTACTAGTTAATCTAATTTAACTCTCTCTAAGGCTAATTATCCCCCATTAGGTTTACAAATCTACCCCTAGGGTTTCCGTACTCAATTCCTACTAATACGCCCTCTATTTCACTTTACACACACCATTCTCACCTTTTCCAGCACACATAAACACACATTAAATCTTAATACATTCACACACACACACACACCCACACACACGGCTGACTACACACCCATACACACACACGATACACATACTACACACACACGAACACAACAGACACACTTACTCAGCACATACACAACACACATACCCACACGTCATTCACACACACCACCCTAATTCCATTTACAACCTTAGCATGCATCCTTTAGGTCCAACACCCTTCAATCCCACATACTAAACCCTAATCAAACTTAACCAAGTTTTTTAGGGTTTTCTAGGATTCCATCATCCCAATCAAAACAATAAAGGCTTTCATAGTTTTATTGCATAATAACTTGATTTCTCCATCTTTATCTTATTTTAGATTCCTAAGGTTTCTTCCTTAATGATCAAACCAAGAAGAAGAATTGTTTACCTTTGTTCTTGAGCTTTGGACACGCGACAATGGAGGTTCTTCCCTCCTTCTTCTTCTTCTTCCTTCTTCCTCTGTTTCCTCTCCCAGTCGTGCTCTCTCTCTATGCTCTCTCTCTCTCTCTCTTGGTGCCTTCTCTATCCGCACTCTTTCTCTCTTCACAGAACAACACTGCCACTTTCTCTCTATCTTTTATATCTATGGGCCTGACCCTTCCTATTCTCTCCTACCGTTACAAAATGCCAAGGGTTCCATCTGTTATATCCATCCAAGAGACTCTAGTGATTTATGGATGTAATTTTATTATGGGTTTCCAAACCCAAGATGACCCAAATCCAAGTCCAAGGAGTAAACCCAAATTAGATAACCCAATTTTAAATAGACTAAGCCCATTTAAGTTAATCCATCTCGGAAACTTAATAGACACAAATAATTAACTAACTAACTAACAATAATTAATTTAAGGGAAATCATATTTAATAAATAAATAGTATCAAATTTTAGGGTTGTTACATTCTTACCCCCTTAAAAGGGTTTGGTCCACCAAACCAAACGCACTCATTCCGAAAACAGGGCAGGATACGACTCTCGCATCTCGCTCTCGAGCTCCCACGTCACTTCTCTTTCTGTGTGGTTACTCCATTGCACTTTCACGTACGGAATTATCCGCCTTCTCAAATTCTGATCTTTCCGATCCACAATTTTCACAGGTTGCTCATCATAACTCAGATCGGCATGGAATCTGAGCTGTCTATACTCAATCACATGGCTCGGTCGGGGATGTACTTCCTCAACATCGAGACATGAAATACATTGTGTACTCCTGCAATACAGGTGGTAGGGCCAACTTATAGGCTACCGGTCCAACTCACTCTAAAATTTCGAATGATCCCACATACCTTGGGCTTAACTTCCCGCGAATGCCAAACCTCATAACCCTATGGTTGGTGAAATCTTCAAGAACCCGCGATTCCCCGACTTGAAATTCCAAGTCCCGTCGTCGGCGATCTCATACGACTTTTGCCTACTCTGAGAGGTTAATAATCATTTCCGAATCTGTTGTACCTTATCTGTGGTCACTTGGACAATTTCCGGTCCCGACAACTTCCTTTCTTCACTTTATTCTAACAAGTAGGCGATCTACATTTCCGTCCATGTAAAGTTTCATACAGTGTCATATCGACGCTAATCTGGCTGGTCCTTTCTGGCTGTCCGTCTGTCTGCGGTGAAAAGTTGTACTCATCATCACCTCTGTACCCAATGCCTGCTGTCCATTCTTCCAGATAGCTATTTTCTCCCATTCTCATTCCGGTATTGGTAACGACTGTAATAGTCTTACAGACTTTTGGTGTTCACTCTTCCGTTCAGACCCAACACACATCTCCATACAAATTCTGTCACAACCACTTTCATGTTATTTCACCCAATATGATCTCCTTAGGTTCCTACACATCCTGGTACTCCCAGAATATACAGAACTTTTGACAGTACACTTCCTGCATAATCTCTCTACTTACATCCTTGTCGCTAGGCACCCAATTTCTCGATTGATACCTTAAAATCTCAGTCTTCCATAAGCAAATCTATTACCCTCCCTTATTCCATACTCCAAAGCATCCTCACATTTCTTCATCTATTCCTTGTGCTTTCTTGATTCGGTCTAATAGTGTTGGCTAAACCCCCAATTGAGCCACGTACCTTTTTACTCTCACTTCTATACTTGAACCTCAATTCTGTTCCATGCACTTACCCCCTTAGAATCCCACGTAGCTAAGGTTCCTCGATTTTTCCTACTCAAAGTATCAGCCACTTTATTAGCCTTCCTGGGTGATATAATTTGTACAATCAAAATTCTTAAGCAGACTTAACCATCTCCTTTGCCTCATATTCAATTCTTTCTGGGTGAAAATATACTTAAGACTTTTATGATCTTTATAAATCTGACAAGTTACCCCATACAAATCATGTCCCCATATCCTCAAGGCAAAGACTACGGATGCTAACTCCAAGTCATGGGTGGAATAATTCTTCGCATGGTTCTTCGGTCGCCTTGACGCATAAGCTATAACCTTATCATTCTGCATTAACATGGATCCTAACCCCTTAAGTGATGCATCGCTATAGCTCACAACTCCGTCTTATCCAAATGGTAAAGTAAGAATTGGTGCGGACACTAACCTTCGCTTCAGCTCTTGAAAATTTTCTCATATTCTTCCGACCAACAAACTTTACTCCTTTCTGTGTTCACCTGGTTAATAACACTGATAACTTTGAGAATCCCTCGAAAATTCTTCGTTAATACCCTGCTACTCCCAAAAAACTTCTTATCTCGCTAACGGTGGTTGATCTCTCCCAATTCACTAATAGCTTCTATTTTTTTTTGTTGGATCTACTGCAATCCCATCCTTAGATACCACACGCCCCAAGAATGCTACTTTCTCCAATCAAAATTCACACTTCTTGAATTTCGTATACAACTTCTGTTCCCTCAAGATCTACAGTACTAACCTTAAATGTTCTTCATGCTCTTCCTTAGTCTTAGAATACACCAAGATATCATCTACAAATATAATTACACATGTATCCAAAAACTCCTGAAATATCCTATTCATCAATTCCATAAATACTGCTGGCGCGTTCGTCAGTCCAAACAGCATAACCAAAACTCATAGTGACCGTACCTTGTCTTAAAGGCCGTCTTCGAAACATCCTTCTTTTCACTCTCAATTGATGATATCCTGATCTCAAATCTATCTTCAAGGAATAACACGCTCCTCGAAGTTGGTCAAACAAATCGTCAATCCTCGATAACTGATACTGATTTCTTACCATCACTTTATTCGGTTCTCGATAATCGATACACATCCTCATCGATCCAACCTTCTTCTTCACAAATAATATCGGTGCACCCCACGGTGAAACATGCGGCCTAATCAAACCTTTATCCAACAATTCTTGCAATTGTTCTTTCAATTCTTTAAGTTCAGTCGGCACCATTCTGTACGATGCTTTGGATATCGGTGCGGTTTCTGGTACTAAATCTATGGAAAATTCCACCTCCTTTCTGGTGGTATTCCCGGTAATTTCTCTGGAATCACATCCTTAAATTTTTTTTCACTGATAAAGAATCTATGCTCACTTATTTCTCATCCGTCTCGCCTATATAGGCCTAAAACCCTGCACATCCTTTCCTTAACATCTTCCGAGCCTTCATTACCAAAACAAGACCCGTTCGAATTCTCGGCTTCGATCCTTGAAAGCTAAACTCCTCGCCATATGGTATTCGAAATTGCCCCTCCTTCTTAAAGCCGTCTACCTTAGATTGGTAAGCAGCTAACCAATCCATCCCAAGGATAACGTCAACTTTTTTTTTTCATTTCTAATTCAATAAAATCAATCTCAAGTTCTCTATCCCCTATTCTCAAAGGATACAACTTATAAACAGACGAAGTAACAATCGACTCTCTAGTCGAAGTAGGGATCACAAGAGGTATTTCTAACTGCCTCAGGTTTCAAGTTCACATTCTTAGCTAAACGAGTGCTAATAACAGAATGCGTAGCACCAGAGTCTATCAATGCATACGCACTATGATTATAAAATTGGAGCGTACCTACCCCAAGATCATTGGTGGCATTCGCGTCGCAAGCAGTCATGGTAAGCACCCGTTTATGACATTCCTCGTTGTCCTTATCAGTCTTGGCTTCTTGAATAACCATAGCCTTCTTAGGCTCTGGGCACTTCCACTGCGGATGTCCTATCTTCTCATAATTAAAGCATTTCTGGCCTTTGTACCAGCATTCCTCTGTTTTGTGCCTCCCTTCGCACACCTGACACTTATCCTTTGCTCCTCTACCTTGAGTATCACTTCGTGTTCTGTCTCTGCAATTACAGTAGTTTCTGTTCCGATACTTATTACTAGTAACTTCCTTTCTGCGGTTCTCGTTCGTGGCCTTCCTTTTGTTATTGATTCTATCCGGGTTCCAGCTTCCAGCATACCTCTTGGTTCCACTTGTCTCTTCCTCCCCTATCCTTGCTCTGTCCAAAGATCAAGGTTGCGCTTGCCATGGTGAGCCAAGGTTGCTATTATCTGACAGAGACTTACTACTGTCTGGTTCAACGTTTATAGGAGGTTCGCTAGTGTAGCGTTGTGAGAAAATTTCAATCTTTTCATCTTTTTGAGTCGCCACCTATATTATTCGTTTGGAAACATAGGAAAACCATTTTGAAAGAGATTTGGGTTCGGGGCTTAGGTTATGAAATGGGTAGGTTTAGAAGGCATCCATTTCACCCAATCCGGAGATCGGTCTTGCTAAAGAAAAGAGAGGTTTTCAATCTTTTTAATAAAATAATTAAAGAAAAACAAGTAAACCCTAATCAATTTCTTGATTAGGAATGTCGGATTGTATGCTTCGAGATCGCCTTCATTGACTGAAGGGACTCTAGGCTAATCCTTTTGATGGGATTACACTACTCTAAAATCAATAGAGAGGTTGAGAAGAGAAACGAAAGTTTAAAGGATGATTACCTTTTGAGAAGAGATTCGGACAGAGTTTCGACTCAAGTTTAGAGTCGAACCTTGATTCGGACAGAGCTTCGCCTCGATCCTTGATTTGGATCTTGATGCGGACGGAGCTTCGCCTTGGTCCCTTGATTCGGGCTTCGATGTTTGTTAACCAACAAGGTTGATGAACAAACTTTGGGAGTTGTTTCGTGAGTGATTTGAAGGAGTCTTTCGTGGAAAGAAACCAACAAAATGTGTGTGTTGTGTATTTTCTTGATCAAGGATCAGAATTGTCGACCTCTGAAACACTGGAAGTCATCCAGTATTTATAGGAGGTTGGAGAGGTGAAGGTGGAGAGGGAAATTAACCTAGGAAGGTTCCAGAACTCGCCCGATTGGATACCCGAATTGATAAGGTTTTATCCAAAAAGAGAGTTTGAAACGGAGAAGGAGAGTGATTTCTGCACATCCTGTCGAGGGGATATCTCGCGCGAGATAAGATATCTCGTGCGAGATAACTAGTCTGATGACTATTTTGTCCTCTTCAGTTGTTCCGTTAGTCAGTTAGGTCCAAAACTAACGAGGTTAGTTAGAAACTTAACGAAACATGACGAAACTGATATGCTTTCATCAAAACATAAAAGAGAGATGAAGAGTAGTGTAATCATGTAGTTATGAGTTCAGAATGGGGTGTCTACAGAGCCCCTCGGCGACAGGTCTTATGAAAGAAGAAGTGTCGTCGATAGAAAAGACATCATTCTGAACTTTGGGATGGTCGTGCCGCACGGCTGCCTACGTATCTCTATCAGAGAATCAGACCAAAATGTAGTTCGACTACAAAACACAAAAAGGTTGCTTTAGGTATTTTGAAAATCATTTTTTTGAAAATTGAGGAGATTTTATTTTTGAAAAGGCAAATCCATACTGAGGAATCAAATCATGACCCAATTCTGAATATACCTATTTGTCTGAAGTGAGGTGACGATCCTAGCGATTCGGGACCGAGCTTTTGTTAAGGTGACGATCCTGGCGATTCAAGACCGAGCTTTTTGTTGAGTAGTACTCGACATACTACTTGTAGATACTTGACACACCTACTTGGTGACGATCCTGGCGATTCAAGACCGAGCTTTTTTTGTTGAGTAGTACTCGACATACTACTTGTAGATGCTTGACACACCTACTTGGTGACGATCCTGGCGATTCAAGACCGAGCTTTTGTTGAGTAGTACTTGACATACTACTTGTAGATGCTTGACACACCTACTTGGTGACGATCCTGGCGATTCAAGACCGAGCTTTTTTGTTGAGTAGTACTCGACATACTACTTGTAGATGCTTGACACACCTACTTGGTGACGATCCTGGCGATTCAAGACCGAGCTTTTGTTGAGTAGTACTTAACATACTACTTGTAGATGCTTGACACACCTACTTGGTGACGATCCACCTGTTTGGGCGTTGAATCGGGCTTTTGTTAAGGTAAGTATTTGACATACTGACCCTAGATGCTTGACACATCTATTTGATGACGATCCACCTGTTTGGGCGTTGAATCGGGCTTTTGTTGAGTAGTACTCGACATACTACTTGTAGATGCTTGACACACCTACTTGGTGACGATCCACCTGTTTGGGCGTTGGACCGGGCTTTTGTTGAGTAGTACTCGACATACTACTTGTAGATGCTTGACACACCTACTTGGTGACGATCCACCTGTTTGGGCGTTGAATCGGGCTTTTGATAAGGTAAGTATTCGACATACTGACCCTAGATGCTTGACACATCTATTTGATGACGATCCACCTGTTTGGGCGTTGAATCGGGCTTTTGATGGTGAGTACTTGACATACTTACCCTAGATGCTTGACATATCTATTTGATGACGATCCACCTGTTTGGGCATTGAATCGGGCTTTTGTTGGAATATGCTTGACGCATGGCACTTGACGTGATGGATGCTTGACGCGATGGTTGCTTGACACGATGGTTGCTTGACGCGATGGTTGCTTGACGCAATGGTTGCTTGACGCAATGGTTGCTTGACGCGATGGTTGCTTGACGCGATGGTTGCTTGACGCGATGGTTGCTTGACGCGATGGTTGCTTGACGCGATGGTTGCTTGACGCAATGGATGCTTGACGCTTTAAGAGATGCTCGACGCACTTAATTGGATGCATTGCTATATGGAAAGGTAGATGGTAGGCGAAATCCAAACACTCAACATGCTTGATCTAAAAGTAAGCACTTGACGTGCTTTAATTCCTGCAAGAGGGTTAGTGAAAGCATTTGCCTAACAACATACATTCACTTAAGCATTTGTTTGTTCAAGATGATCAATGTGCACTCGACTCCAAGAATCAGCGGGGAGAATGAGTTATATTATGTGAGAATCGTTTGTGATTTAGATTTTGGTTTAGAAGACCAACTCGTGAGGTCCATCTAAAGATCGAATGAGACAATCGTCTAATAGGATTCCGTTGAGATAACCGAAGTTCAACACTAAGGTTCGAGATGCTTCGAGGATTTTTCCGTTGTCGTAGGACTTTTTTTTTTCATCGTCAAGCCCCAAGTTTCTCATGTGATGATCATTGACTGAACAAGGTCCAAACCACTCCAATGGCTTTTGCTATGTAGAACTTATGCTGTCTAATCCAAAGCGCGTATTTTTTAAGGCTTCTCTTGACATTAAGCCCCAAGACTTCTTGTATGTTGTAGATGACTTCGCGAACAGGCTTGTGAGGCTGTGTGAATTGAAGAAGGATCCCCTCCTTTTTCCCTTTGAATTTTTTTTCTTTCTTAGTGACGCACCCTGGTTTTTGCCTAGACCGCCCTTTCGGGTTTTCAATCTAGCGGGCATCTCTTTTGCGTCTCTTGTTTTTGTTGTGCTCTAACTTTTGCCTAGGTCGCTCTTTACGAGATTTCAACCTAGCGAGCCATTTTTTTTTTTTGAAAAGTATATTTACTCGAAGAGGACTCATTTGGAAGAATCTCATTAAGGAGAAAGATGAGATCTCAAGTTTAGTTGAGGAGAGACGGACTCTATTCTTTGGAAGGTGATCCAAGCATTGATTCTTTGGAGAAGTATATTCTCTAATGATGAGAGTGAGAAGCGAAGAGGAAAGCCCCTAATGCTGATTTGATTACTCTTGAGAGTTTAAGTAGGAATTGACTGGGGGAGAAAGGTTAGGAAGCCCCAGTTTCGATGCTTGGATTTCAAGAGTGTGTATGAGAATGGCTGAGAGAAAGCCCCTAGACTCAACAAAGAACGCTATATGGCTCAAAGGTCTAGAAAAGTTGTTCTACTTTTAATGGACCTTGTATCATCTAGAAATTTCTTAACGAATTTGAAAGGAAAGCCAATCATTAGTATGAACTAAGGCTAAACATTTTTCTTTATGGCTTGATGTTGAAAGTCTTCTTCATTTGCGTTGCCATTCGAGCTTCATTGTAAGAGGATGTTGAGGGATCCTCTTTTCTTCATTGATATCACTTGACTCTTCTTCTTTGCGGGAGAGTCCTTCTTGCCTTTGTTGAAATCCCATCTTCGTTGTGGGGCGATGAAGGCTTGAGAGTTTTTCTTCTCTTTTTTTTTTTTTTGATGCTCTATTTTTGCCTAGGACGATTTGAGGAGTTTCATCCTAGCGAGCTTTTTATTTATTTTTGTACTCTCAAAGCCTTGAATTGAGTAGCCCCACTCTTCTTGGGATGAATGTTGATAGCAGCGCCTTTGGCTTCCTTCGTTTGTTGATCTTCGACTTTCAACATGAGTAATGTTTAGCCTTAAGCCTTCTAAGGATAGTTTCATTTCAAACTTGTTTAGAAGTTTCTAATTTTCATGATGATTTAAAGAATGAGGGTCCACTATTCAACATAGATCAAATGATATTCATAAAGAAAAACAACTCTTGGGAAAGTGTTTAGGATAAATAGATAACTTTTATTGATAAGGAAATTCGAAACAGACTCGATAGTTCACTTGACACAAACTAGAGAGGATAGAGATGGACTAGAATGACAGAACGACTCTTCGAGAACATACTAGGAAGTTTACCTAATTTATGTTTTTTTCAAAGGAAAAAGGGAGAGGACAATCGGAGCCCCAAGGTGGTGATGCTTCAGTTGATCTCGCCGGCTTCATACAAGTCTTGGATTACATCCTTCAAATGATGACAGTCATTAGTGTCATGGCCACTATTGTTGTGAAATTTACAAAACAAGTAGGGATCATGATCAAGACGAGAGCTTTTTCCAAGAGGGTTTCCTTCTCTAGGCTTAATTTTTCCTTCTTCTACGAGGATGTCAAAGAGACCTTCTTGCGTAATTCCTTCAAATTGGACATATCGTCTATCTTTTCGCTTTCTTTCGGGATGGGGAGCAACAAATGATTTAGGATTGGTGAATCTACTAAGGTCATGGAGCCTTTCTTGGTTGGATTCCTCAAAGTGAGCATGATCTCCATATTTTCCTCCCTTGTCGTGTCGAGACCTTTCCTCGTTGAGTTCGACCATTTTGTGAAGTATCTTGATCTTTTCTTCATAGTACTACATTGTGCATGCATGTAGGCTAGACATTCATCCTCGATTTGGGCCCTTAATTCGACTTCCACTTGGGCTCTTATGTTGGACTCCATTTGGGAACACACATCAATGATACATGCCTTAATGATTGACTCAACCTCTTTATGCTCACGCTCCTTGCTTTGAGTGTGCTTGTCTCTTGGATCCGTGGTCTCCATGATTTCTAGCTTGTTGAGTTTTGTCTCGAGGGTGGCAATTTGTTGAATATGAGCCATTTTTTCTTGCTCGAGATGGTTCTTGAGAGTCTTGATTTCTTCGGATGTGAATTCTACGACTTGCTTATCCTCTTTGGGGGTGCCACTTGCATAGAGAGTAGACGGAGTAGTTGCCATTGGAGAGGTAAGGGAGCTTGACGACCTTAGAGATGAACTAGAGATATCCCAACGAAACGCCTTTTCGAATATTAGCCCCAAACGATCCTAGATGGAGGAAAGGATGATGGTTAAAATTACCTCACGAGCGATTTTTTTTGAAGTTTTATTTTTATTAGAGACGGAGTTTTGACTCAAGGAGGGAGCGCACATCGATTATCAATCACAAACACGAAATCTGCAAATAATATCTCGCGCGAGACTAGGGGATCTCGCACGAGATAACCATTCGGAGAGATGGATTTTATTCCTTTTTATTTCCTAAATTCATGGTCGGGGACGGACAAAGATCCGTTTTCTATCTAGCATCCTAGGCAAAACTTGCAGGCGTACGTAATTCGAACCAAACCTAGGGACTCGGTAATTGACCATTCTTTGTGAGATAAAGCCATGTAAAATTGACCGGAAGGATTTTTTTTTCTTTAAAGGGACTTCCGAAAGGGTTATTCCGAAGGGACATTTCCGAAGGGACTTTTTCTTTTTCTGAAGGGACTTTTCCGAATCCTTTCTCGATAGTCAATTTTACATTAACTTTATTTTGGTCAAAGACAAGAAAGATTACCGAGTCAAAAACCGACCGGTCACGGAGTGTTCCTAGAAAGACAATCTACATGAAGATGTGGCGATGCAGGGCTAGAAGGCTAGGCTCCCCGCGATATGACAATCTAGGTGGATTGAATACGCGGAGTGGGATGATCCAACTTCGGAGAGACCGGCGACTAGGTGGTTACCGTCATCCGTCCTTAGTGTGGGTCCCGGGTTAATCGGGGTATGCAGTGCAATGACAGATATAGCATGAGTGCGCGTGTGTGAGAGTCGATCTAGGTGATAGAGAAAAATAGAAAGTTTTTTTTTTGAAAATCAAAAGGAAAACAGATAATGGCCGCACCAAGTGGTTGCCTACGTTTCTCCCAATTTAGGAAGACTCAGGCCGTCGTAGTTCCACATAAAGGGAGATAAAGAGAGATAAATAATTCAATTTACAACTCCCGAATCCCCAATGGACCGGACTTTAATTAAATAAAACCCAATCGCACGCAGTTCATAAATAATAATCAATTATTTAAAGGAAATGAAGGTTCGAGTTCTACACCTTAAGGGAGGCCTTAAGATGCGGGAACTCTGCATATAATGAATTCTGGGATCCCCCTTGCATGTTCGGCTCTCGTCTTGGATTACGAGCTAAACAGGAGAAACCAGAAAACAACCAGACTGGAAGCCATATCTCGCGCGGGATATGATATCTCGTGCGAGATATGCCTCATCTGAGAGCAGAAAATTCGAATTTAAATTTTTTTTTTGAAAACCTCTCTTTTAATTTTGACGCAAGTTTAAGCCTCTTAATTTTAAGTCCCCAGCGGAGTCGCCACTGTAGCGTTGTGAGAAAATTTCAATTTTTTCATCTTTTTGAGTCGCCACCTATATTATTCGTTTGGAAACATAGGAAAACCATTTTGAAAGAGATTTGGGTTCGGGGCTTAGGTTATGAAATGGGTAGGTTTAGAAGGCATCCATTTCACCCAATCCGGAGATCGGTCTTGCTAAAGAAAAGAGAGGTTTTCAATCTTTTTAATAAAATAATTAAAGAAAAACAAGTAAACCCTAATCAATTTCTTGATTAGGAATGTCGGATTGTATGCTTCGAGATCGCCTTCATTGACTGAAGGGACTCTAGGCTAATCCTTTTGATGGGATTACACTACTCTAAAATCAATAGAGAGGTTGAGAAGAGAAACGGAAGTTTAAAGGATGATTACCTTTTGAGAAGAGATTCGGACAGAGTTTCGACTCAAGTTTAGAGTCGAACCTTGATTCGGACAGAGCTTCGCCTCGATCCTTGATTTGGATCTTGATGCGGACGGAGCTTCGCCTTGGTCCCTTGATTCGGGCTTCGATGTTTGTTAACCAACAAGGTTGATGAACAAACTTTGGGAGTTGTTTCGTGAGTGATTTGAAGGAGTCTTTCGTGGAAAGAAACCAACAAAATGTGTGTGTTGTGTATTTTCTTGATCAAGGATCAGAATTGTCGACCTCTGAAACACTGGAAGTCATCCAGTATTTATAGGAGGTTGGAGAGGTGAAGGTGGAGAGGGAAATTACCCTAGGAAGGTTCCAGAACTCAGTTCTGATTGGATACCCGAATTGATAAGGTTTTATCCAAAAAGAGAGTTTGAAACGGAGAAGGAGAGTGATTTCTGCACATCCTGTCGAGGGGATATCTCGCGCGAGATAAGATATCTCGTGCGAGATAACTAGTCTGATGACTATTTTGTCCTCTTCAGTTGTTCCGTTAGTCAGTTAGGTCCAAAACTAACGAGGTTAGTTAGAAACTTAACGAAACATGACGAAACTGATATGCTTTCATCAAAACATAAAAGTGAGATGAAGAGTAGTGTAATCATGTAGTTATGAGTTCAGAATTGGGTGTCTACAGCTAGGTCTTGATTTGGCTGCTCCTGGTTGTTTCGTCCATCGTTAGCACTGGCGTTGCTTTGGTTGTTCCTCGACATCTGAGGACGATAACATAATATTCATCCATATTACGAAAAGACTCATTACTACTCACGCTTAACACTATTAGCGCTTATACTCGCTACTTCTATAGCATTTATCTAAAATAGGTCGTCTCAATAGACTTCCATCATATAACTGGTCCATTCATTAGACAATCGATCGTTCAGTAGACCGATCTCCCATACATAGATCATTTCAATAAATCACATTCAGAGGTCATTTCATTAACCCATTGGTCGTTTCAATAGACCCCAATTCATACGCATAAGCCATTTCAATAAACTATGATCACTTTTCACTTAAGTTGTTTCAATAGACCAACTCATATTCACACTTGGCCGTTTCAATAAGCCAATTTCTATTCTCATTTGTCGTTTCAATTGACAAATTTTTCTCTGTTCTAGTTACATATCAATTTAACACTAGAGAATAAATTTCAATTCAAAATACCATGCCACAAAATATAAACTATCTTTATTTCGTAAAGAAGACTTCGATTTTAAACAATAACATACTTATAATGTCAATAACTGAACTAAATTATCACTCATTCTCCTAGAAGCCACCAAAGAGATTCCCAACTTTATTCACGGAGCTGCACTCTTCCTAGGTCTTCCCCTAGGTCTTCCACTTGACTTTTTCACTTTGTTCTTGGATCCCTTTGGTCTTCCTCTAGACATTCTTACTGGCTCTAACTCTTGATCATCATCTTCAATTACAATTGGAGTAGCTTCACTACTCCCAATCTCTTCAACTTGTACCTCAAGTATCTCCACCTTAGGAACATCATCGTTTATTACCTTGATAACTGCCTCGTCCTCCTCTATAGGTACCTTTGACTCTTCTAGATCATAGTACCAGCCAAAACTCAAAGAATATCTCCTGATCATCTCCTATAATCAAGACAGATCATCATTAGTATATCTTCAAAACATAATATTCATATGCTTAAAGTAAATTTGCTTTAATCTTCCAAAGTAACGAGTAAGTTATTCCTTTAACTTTTCTACTTAGCCTACCTCACTCACATAATAATCCTAGAGCAAGGCATGACTTAAAACTAAGTTCCGGGTTGCCTTCATTCAAGTAAATTCATAGAACTAAGGTTTCCTAAAGCTAAAGGTATTCTTCCCATAAGACCTAAAGCCATGGCTCTGATACCAACTATAACGACCCCAACTTTTCATCAATAAACATAATTCATAAATAAATAAAATTCCCAAATCGGGGTACTTTAACGGCTGGTACATCTAACCATAATTCAAATGCGAAAAATAACTGTCTTTTAACCTTAACGGCTAGTACATCTAACCATAATTCAAATGCGGAAAATAACTGTCTTTCAACCTCAACGGCTAGTATCATTCCCTAGCTTATTCAACTAAACATTAATTACATACTTCAATCCTCATAAATGCGCCGCCATCCTCGCGACTAATCTCCTCCTACTCATTACCTGAGAGGAAAAAAGAATTAAAGGGGTGAGCGAACAATGCCCAGTAAGTTCATACGGAATCTCTCCGGGTACTAGGGAAAGATAACCGAAAGAATGAGCCCAATCGAATTACTCAATGATCTGATAGCTATATCAATTAAAGTACATGTACAAGTACAAAATGAAAGATTCTTTTCAAATAACAAGCTGTGGCACTATCACAAAATATATATAATGGAAACTGTATTCACATAAGTCCGTCAATTCCAAAGTAATGATACACCTTTTCAGGGTGACTTTGATACACCTTTTCAGGGTGATCCTTGAATAAGAAACTCCACGTCTTTTCAGGGCGCTCCCTTATCCCGACATATCATGATAGTCAACTACTTCATCAAATAGTGTATAAGCGTCTAAATCCTTTAATTTTAGGGATTAGACTAATTCTCATAAAGTCCTTTTCAATCGAATCATTCTTGCTAAGTCCCTTTTCAATCAGACAAAGCTAGCTACATCGAGTTCAAATAGATATAGCAACTCTATATATATCATGTTCCTAGGTACAAGAACATATCACATTTAACATTACTACTTGTTGGTCCCAAAGGTGGCAACAAGGGTGAAAATACAGCTAGAGGGGGGGTGAATAGCTGTTTTAAAATTTTTTGCCCTCTATTAAAAACTAAACCACTAAGCTTACAAAACCTCTTGCAGTTGATAATAGACTGCAAGCAAAGATGTAAAATGCACAGCAGAATATTAGAGTTACAAAGCAGTTTTGATAGAGGCGGTTTGTAAAGCGGTTTTGATAGAGCAGTTGGTAAGTGCGGTTTACAAACAAGTGTGGTTTTGACAACGTTAACTCCAAACACTATTTCACAATAATGGATAACTAAATAAAGATCAAACAGAGCTAGAGATAAATAATTAGTAAACTCAAGAAATAAATGCAGAAATATAAGAACACACGATTTGGAGTGGTTCAATCGATAAACAATCTACGTCCACTACCAAGATGGTTAGTCTTGGATTTTCTAAGAGTTAGATTTTATATTGAGTATGAGAGAGATTACAAGGTACAATGTATTCAAACTCAGATCTAAAATCTATTCTATGAAGATCAAATCCTAGATTATAACCAGTGTATCTCAAATGATTAATCTATGTGATCAAATAAGTGAGGTGTGTGTGTGAGAACAAGAACAAGGCTCTTTAAATCTTTGAGATGTAGAGCATAATGATTCTTGAATGTGTTAAGGCTTGATTTCTGGGCTGGGAAATATTTCTTGAAGGTTGAAGATGAAGATTCAAAGGGTTGAATAATTTCTGGGCAGAGCTTCAGCTTCTTATGAACACAACACTTTCAAATTTCTCAAGCAATCTTCAAATGGTGAAGATTAGGGGTATTTATACTCAAGCATCAAGGAACTAGCCATTGGACATAGCTGTTGCAAGGACAGTACTTGATGCATTCCCATTAGTCCACATCAACCACTTTTGTCCTTTGGTACAGCAGTTGCTGATAAAGCTGATCAGGCTTCAGCTGCAAGCAATGAGGTTTGGACACCTGTCACTTTTTCAAGATCCTTGCAGATTTTCTCTGACATTAAATCACGTGACAAGATATGGTAGTTGACTTTAGATATTGCTGATGTGGATTACAATGGTAAAAGGTGGTTCACTTCAAGTCTTCAATCATTGGAGCGGTCCTGGTGTACATGCGGTTTTGATAAGAGCGGTTGGTAACACCAGTGAGGTTGCAGAGTGCGGTCAATAATTTGGAACTGCACAAGTGCGGTTCACAGGTGTAGTTGCATTACAGTTGTTCAATGGTAGTTTCAAACACGAAATTCCACCAAGCAATTTATACAAGCGGTTTTGCTAGGGCGGTTGGAAGTGCGGTTTGAAACTTCTGAACTGCAACTCTCAAATCCAATGAGTCTTGTGCCAATCTTCAAGCCTAAATTTAACCTATTCTATAAAATGGACTTAGCTAAAAAATTGAAGTCTAAGCTTCATTACATAGGATCCTAAAGTCCTTAAATAGACAGGAGGTTATGGTATCAATCAAATCTAATCTAAAATAGGAGGGTTAAAATATGCATACTCAACAATCTCCCCCTATTTGATTGATGCCATTACCTACTATAACTAAAGCAAACATTGTACTTGATAAAAATATGTCCATAAGAATTAACATGGTAATTCATGTCCCAAGTCAATGCACACACTTAGCTTAAGCTATAGATTTCTACACTATTGAAAGATTGAAAATTACAACATGAGAAGTATAGAAATGCATTCAGTGCACTTGAAAAGATATGCGTTTAAGTTTAAAGTGCGGTTTAAACTGAATGTTTAAACATCAATTCAAAAGAGTGATTTTTAAGTTGAAAAATATTTGAATAAGGTTTAAGACCATAAGCGGTTTCATTGTTCTACAAACAAGCAGTTTGATATGAACAAGGTTTTGGAACCAATGATGCATTTTTCATTACTACCACTGCGGTTACAAATTACAAAGGTAGAAAGGCAAAATACAAAGGTTACAAAAGCAAAAAGAAGTTGGACAAAAATACAAAGAGTGCGGTCCAACAAACAAAAGAGATTATCAAAAAATTACAGAGCAGAGGCAGTTCATTGTTGATGCGGTTCCTGACCTTGCTGCTGCTGCTGGTTAACTTCTGGATTACGAGCTTGGTTTGATGCAGAGGTTTCAGTCTTCAATGCTCTTCTAATCCTTCTGACTTCATCAACGGTCCTTCCTTGAGCGGTCACCAATCTTTCTAAGGTATTTTCTTGAGAAGCAAGCTTAAGATTGACATCATTGACTGCTTTGGAATTTTCTGAGACTTGAGCAGTTAGATCTTCAATTAAGGCATAGAAGGAGGAGTTCAAAGAATTGAACATGATATGAATCTCTCCCTGAACTGCTGCAGTCTGGTTTGATAAAGCTTCAGACATGGGATCAAGATCAACAGTCACCTTAATAGAGGATTTCAACTCATTAACTGTAGCTTCCAGTTTTGAGGTGAAACCTATCTTGATATTTTCAAGGCGGTCGTTGAACTCATCCCTGATCCTATTCAGCTTAGCCTTCAAGGCCTCATCAAGAGAATTTGTTTTGACTTCCAGCTGAGCTTTAACATTATCAACTTCAGATAGCACATTTGCTTCAACCGCATTCAAGGAGGTTTGAAAGTCTTGAGAAGGAGGCGGTTGAGAGTTGATGGCTTTGAGAATCTCAACTTGAAGAGAATCAAGGGCGGTTTTGGAGGAGTTGGAAAGTTGAGAGATCATTTCCTTCAGGTCAGAATCTCCAAATGATTGAATTTCAATAATACCTTCAGCTAGATCCTTTCGAAATCCTTCAAAACAGGATTCGGCTGAGGATTTGACAATGTTTGCTAAGTTCTTCTCCCCCTTAATGGCATCAAGCCTTTGGGCAAAGCTTTTTAAAGAGTTTTTATGGTCAGCCATTTGAAGGGTTTGAGAGGCAATCAGATGGGATTGAGTGTCAGCAAGTTTTTTAAGGGAGCGGTTGGAGGCCTCAAGGGTTGCATTGGATGCGGTCAGCTTGATCATGTGACCCTGGTTAATGAGGAGCTGGCTTTGAATGAGGTTAAGGGTGGAAAGAATCTGGGAGTAGTCAGTGGGAGGAGGGGTGGTTGAAGATGAGGGAATGTGGGTGAAAGTAGGAGGTGGTTCTGAAAAAGTAGGAGGGGCAGTTTGAGGCAAATGGGTGAAAAGAGTTTGGAAGATTCTAGTAGCAGGGATAGTATAGGGTGAGGTGATTGAAGTTGGAATGGGTAGAGTGTGAGTTGGGGCCACTGAAATAGATGCGGTTGGGATAGGGGTAGAAAGGATAGGGGCTGTTGAAATTGGGGCGGTTGATGTAGGGGCGGTTGAGATGGGTGTAGTTGGGATAGAAGCGATTGAGACAGGGGCGGTTGGGATGGGGGTGGTTTGTAGAGGAATTGTAGAAGTTGGAGGAGTGGTTGTGATTGGGTTTGTATGTGTGGAAGGGGATTTTTGTGGTGAAGGGGATTTAGATGGGATTGTTTGGGCGCGATTTGATTGATGAGGGGATGATTGGTGTATGGGAGAATTTGTAGGTGAAGGAGTTGGATCCCTAAGTCTTGAAGTAGAATGAGCTGGGCTTGCTGATGGCTTGGAGGTCCATTCAGTAAAGGCACGAGGATTTGAGGTGGCTTGGTTTAAAGGGGTTTGGGGATCAGAATGGGAGGATGAATGGGAATTGTATTGAGAAGAGGAGGATTTATCAAAGTAAGAAGAAGTTTCACCAGGAATTTTGACATGGGTTTGGGCAACACGTCGAAGAAAACGTTTTAGCCCTTTGGTGGGGGTTGACTTCTTTGCCATCTTTTTGAATCTCCTCTTCCTGGGATTCTCCCCCTGAGTGGTATCATCTCTAGGAGGTGGAGAGGGAGAGAGTGGTTTGGGGGATTGGGATCTGGTAGGAGAAAGTGGTTGGGTAGGAACTGGTGAAGTGGTTTGAGTTTGAATGGGTGAGGAAGGAGGAGTTTGAGCAGGGGGTTGAGTTGGAGGTGGAGGCGGTTGGGTTTGAGGAGGAGGATGCGGTTGAACTTACGGTTGGGCTTTGGCATGCGGTTCAGGAGTAGTTGACTTTCCTTTTGCAGCTTTCCTCAGTTCTGCCTTTCTCTCCAACTTGTCTAACTTGGCCCTGTAGAAAGCAGCCTTATCCTCTTCAGTAAGGTTGGCAGTTGCAGATTTGACTTTCTTGGCTTTCTTGATAAGAGGGGCAATGGTAGCATCTTCTTCCTCTTCAACTTCTTCATCAATCTCATCCAATTGATCCTGCTTCTTCTTTCCTTTAGAGCTAGGGCCTGCAGCAAGCGGTTTTGCTGAAGCGGTCCTAGATTTCTTAGCAGGAGGTTCAATAACCAAATTCTTCCTCCTTGAGACCTTCTTGATTGCTTTACCTAGAGCAGTAACAGCTGTCTCAGGAGTCATCTCAACGTAAAACTCCATGGGTTGACGGGTATCAGCTTCATACAAGAACTTGTATTCAGTGTTCCCAAAAGAATACCTGAAATTGTGACATACCCTAGTTCCAAGGAATTATTCATCACTCAGAGGCACAGATAAATCCGGAGTTGAAATTCTCAGATCCTCTAGATGTTGGTAGCTGGTAAACAAGGCGGTTAGAAGCCTGCAGAAGGGTCTCCATCTCATATCTTCATTCTTGATCTTTGACTGGTAGGTGTCAATGGAACTAGCTAATTCTCTCATAAGGATCTTGGGCCAGTTGAGCTTGATCCCATTGTATATAGCACATCAGTATTTCCACTGGCTGGAGGTGAAGTTATTGTGGTTACCAGTTTTACCACAAACAGACTTCCCCACAATATAGCCCAAGTGGCTCATCAGTTCACCAAACTCCTTCCTTGGCTTCTTCTTATAATAGCCAGATAATGAGGTGAGCTTGACTGTAGTAAGAGCGGTTGCATCCATCACCTCTTGACTGACCTCCTCAGGGCAACCAGAAACACGGAATTCAAAGGTGCTTCAAATATCCAGATGATCAATAGAGATTTTGAATCCTTCAACATCAGCAACCAAGCAGTTGACCTTACTTCCATCAGCTAACTCCCTTTCACCAGATTCAGCAGTTGCATAGAACTGGTCTACAAAGGAAGGAATGATATAAGATTGTTTCTTGTTGAAGAGGGGAAGGATTCCAGAAGCACTCAATCTTCTTATCAGCTCTCTGCCTAGGGCATCATTCTGAAGCTCAGTCTCTATGATCTCATACCCTGGTATGAAAAATCTAGGTTCCTACAAAGTGAAACAGGAGGTTAGATCCATAAAAGGATTCACAGTTCACATGCGGTTTGGGCATCCAAGCGGTTGGCAATGATGCTGTTTGAAATGTGAAAAATTCCAAACCTCAAGTGAATTGTGAATACAACTGAAGAAACATAGAAAATATACAAGAGATTATACTAGTATGTGGCATTGCAGTCTAAAGTTATCCCACACATGCAAGCAGTGTTTTGGAGGGGAAGGTTATGGTGTCCAGCTTATATACTAAGTAATATCTCAAAAGTATTAAGCATGCAGTTCCAAAGGGAATTTATATAAACAGTTAACTGTCATGCAGTTGTGATTTGAACATGCGGTTTTAAATCAACATGCGGTTTAAATTGGCAATGCGGTTTGAATCAAAGATTTGCATGAATGCGGTTTCAAACTTAGATAGCATGCAGTTGATGTTCAAAACAGTGCATCCTCAAAAATTTATTGAAAATATTCTAAGTATGGAAAACATGTTTGAAAATCAAGTGACCCAAAACATGTGAAATTATGACAAGGCAGATGAACAGTCATGTTGAAGACATGATGAACACGAAGAACACCAAGAACAGAGATTTAACATAAGTTCACCAAAATCAACAAATAACATATCAAAATGATCACAATGAGCAAGGGATTAATAATATCATAGTAAAATTTCAACCTTTGCTCAGAATCAACAAGAATAAGCAAAAACACATAAGTGGGTTTTCGAAAAGCTTAAACTAAAAATCCAAAATCAGTACCCAAATCATGGATGGATCATAAAATAAGTTACATATAATGAATCCATAAGCAAATCCGAACAAAACCCAACGGAAATCACTCAAAATGATGAATGAATGAAGCAGTTATGAGTAAAAATTCATTCAAGGGTTTCGAGGCTTCAAGGTCCAACAATGGCAGAAACTTAAGTAAATTAGCAGAAATGTAAAGAGATGAAGTTAAGAAGTTCATACCATATCAGTGAAGGGAGCCTTGGGAGCCATTGAAATTTTGAAGATTTAAAGATGAAGTCTTGAGTTTTTATAGAGAGAGAGAGAGAAGATGAGTTGGTCGAAAGGACAGTGCTCAGAGAATTGACAGAGTTGAAAGAGTTGAAATTGTGGTGTTTGGTTTTTATTTATAGGAAATTTTCAGAATAAGGACAGTTGAAAAGACATTTTGATTATCCCATAAAAGAAATCATTTTCTCTGTTGCACCCTTTCATCTTCTTCCCTTTGCCAATGACGGTTGACAAGAGAGCTTTTAATGCTAATGTTCCCTTTGCATTAATTGCATTTAAATTTTGAAATAACGTGGGAAAACATTTGCAAAGATGCCCTTTTGTCATAATGGGGACTGAAATGAAAATAAGAGAACTTACCTGGAGTCCACGTGGCAGTGCGGTTTAAGATACCTTTTAAAACTGCATAGCTTCTTTAAAGCTAAGAAAGAGTAAAACAAATTTGAAGATACCAATTGTTGAATGCGGTTGAAGAGTAATCGTTCAGAATGCAGCATGCGGTTGGAAGTATGCGGTTGGCTGCAAAGGCGGTTGACCACTTGCGGTTTAATCATATGCGGTTCAACAATGGTGAGGTTTGAATCCTCCATAGAAATTTCAACCTATACTCAACACACAAGTTAGCAAATAAAAAGTATGGAATCATTTAAGTTCAAGCATACCCATTTCTCCTCTAAGAAATGAAAACCTCTTGGAGTCAAGAGCCTTGGTGAGGATGTCAGCAATCTGATTGTCTGTCCCCATACTCTAAATGGATATTTCTCTTCTCCACATGGTCTTTGAGGAAATGTTACTTGATATCTATATGCTTGGTCTTGGAATGCATGACAGGGTTGTTGGAGACTGAAATTGTTGAAGTGTTGTCACACATGATAGGGCAATTTCCTTCTTCAATCCCATAGTCCACCAACTGCTGCTTCATCCAAAGGATTTGACAGTAACAACTACCAGCAGCAATATACTCAGCCTCTGTGGTTGATACTGAAACTGTAGCTTGCTTCTTGCTGGCCCAAGCAACTAGTCTATTTTCAAGAAAATGACAAGTACCACTAGTGTTTTTCCTGTCAATAGTACAAGCTGCATAATCTGCATCTGAATCACCTACAAGATCGAAGTTCGAATCTTTGGAATACCAAAGTCCAAGGTTAGTGGTTTCAGATAAATAGCGGATTATACGCTTGACTGCAATTAAATGTGCTTCTCTAGGATCTGTTTGATAGCGTGCACATACACAGACACTAAACATGATATCGGGCCTACTAGCAGTTAAATAAAGTAATGAGCCGATCATACCTCGATATAGGATTTGATCAACCTTCTTACCTTTTAGATCCTTATCTAGCTTATTGCCGGTGGTCATTGGAGTATCATATGCTTTAGCATTTTCTAATCCAAACTTCTTTATTAACTCCTTGGTGTATTTGGCTTGGCTGAGGAAAATACCTTCTTTGCATTGCTTGATTTGAAGCCCGAGGAAGAATGTTAATTCTCCCATCATGCTCATCTCAAACTTGCTTTTCATTAGCTTCTCGAAACACTTACAAAGTAACTCATTAGTAGAACCAAAAATAATATCATCGACATATATTTTAACAAGTAAAGTATGCTCATTATATTTGGCAATAAAAAAAGTTGTATCGATTTTACCGCGTTTAAATCCTTTTTCTAGTAAAAATTTAGAAAGAGTCTCATACCATGCCCTTGGAGCTTGCTTAAGTCCATACAAATCTTTCTGGAGTTTGTAGACATGATTGGGAAATTTGGAGTCTTCAAATCCAGGCGGTTGGGCAACATACACGGTCTCTTACAGTTCACCATTGAGGAAAGCACTCTTCACGTCCATTTGATATAACTTAAAACGCTTGAAAGAGGCATAGGCTAAGAAGATTCAAATAGCTTCCAATCTTGCAATTGGAGCGAAGGTTTCATCATAATCAATTCCTTCTTCTTGCCTATATCCTTGTGCAACCAACCTTGCTTTATTCCTAGTGATGCTTCCATTCTCGTCCATCTTATTCCTAAATACCCACTTAGTTCCTATCACTCCTTGATCCTGAGGTCTAGGCACCAATGTCCAGACCTTGCATCTTTCAAACCGGTTGAGTTCTTCTTGCATAGCAATGACCCAACTGAAATCTTGGAGTGCTTCATCAATCTTCTTGGGTTCAACTTGAGATAATAAGGAAGTATGCTCATCATAGTTCGATCTCCTTGTTTGAACACCGGAAAACAGATCACCTATCACATTAGAGAGAGGGTGACTGCTGACTTCACGAACCTCCGGGGGTAAGTCTGGTTGGATTGAGGTTTGCTGAAGATATTCAATTTGAACATCGTTAGGTCCTTCAGCGAAGTCATGGAAAGTAAGTTGACGAAGAGGTTCAATAAGTTGGATAGGGGAATTTTCAACTTCTTCTTCCCTTGGAGGTGCATCTGGAATGGGAATTTCAGGTGCGGTTTCAAACGTACGATTTGAGGGAATGTCAGTTGAGGGTGCTGGATTTTGCAATTGAGGTTCAGGTACGTTCTAGAAGGTTCACCTGTTTCATTTTGCTCAACAAAATCATCAGCAACATTTGGAGCCAAATGTGGCTCAAGGAGAGAATGCTCATCGAAAGTAACATGAACAGACTCAACTATTTTAAAACTAGTTTTATTGAAAACACAAAAAGCTTTTGAGTGTTTAGCATACCCAACAAAAATACCTTCGTCGACCTTGGCTTCGAATTTACCTCTATTTTCTCTTCCGTTGTAGAGGATAAAGCATTTGCAGCCGAAGATCTTGAAGAATGCAATGTTTGGGGTTCTTCCTCGCCAAAGCTCATAGGGAGTCTTGTTATAGGTCTTGTTGATGTGGGAGCGATTCTGAGTGAAGCATGCAGTGTTAATTGCTTCAGCCCAGAAATACTTAGGCAGCTTGGCTTCAGATATCATTGTCTTTCCAGCCTCAATCAACGTCCTGTTCTTCCTTTTCACAACCCCATTTTGTTGTGGAACACCAATAGTTGAGAAATTGTGATCAATCCCATGGTCGTCACAATACTGAGCAACACCGTTGTTCTTGAATTTTGTTCCATTATCTGATCGAACACTAACGATGTCGTCTTCTTTTTGAGTTTGGAGCCGTCTAAAAAGTGCGGTGAGAATCTCATAGCAATCATCTTTGGAAATCATCATCTCAACCCACGTGTATCTTGAATAATCATCCACCACCACTAAAGTATATCTACTTCCTCCAATGCTGGCAGCGGTTACGGGTCCAAACAAATCTATGTGAAGCAGTTGTAAGCATCTTGAAGTTGACAGAGCGGTCTTGCTGGTGAAAGACGACGCGGACTGCTTACCAAGTTGACATGCACTGCATTTCTCAGGATGGTGGTCAGCCACTTTGGGTAAACCACGAATGAGGTTTTCCCTACCAATCTTTACAAGATACTTGAAGTTCAAGTGGCTCAACCTCTTGTGCCATAGCCAACTATTTTCGCTCACATTTTTAGCTACAAAACAGAGATTAGTAATACTACATGAAGAATCTAGATGAATAATGTAAATATTACTCTTACGAATCCCTGTGAGTAGGGTGACTCCGAAAATGCTATCCTTGATAAAGCAATTTGATGACGTGAAGTTGCAAAGCATTCCTTTGTCGCAGAATTGAGAAATTGAAAGGAGGTTGTGCTTGAGTCCTTCAACAAGAGAAACCTTCTCAATGGTTAGGTTTCCTCTCCTTATAACACCATATCCAATGGTCTTGCCTTTGTTGTTGTCACCAAAGGTTACAGACGGACCACTTGCTTCAATGACATCTTCTAGTAATGATCTATCTCCAGTCATATGTCTTGAGCAGCTGTTCGATCGAAACCTAACGGTTTATTTAATTCCGCAAGCGCACGGGCTATTATAATATAGCGGGTGCAAGTACGGGTCGATCCCACAGAGACAGGGTTTACTTTAGGGAATATTTTTGTCTTTAGAAAGTATAGAAAAGATTGGGGGGAGATAAAATTTGTTTTTAGAAAAATAAAGAGAACATAAACAGAAAGTACTTTGATTAAATTCTTATAAAACGAAGCATTCTCGGGATTGGAAATCATACACATAACTTTGTTCATCAAATCGTCATTGTCTTAGAGATAAAAGATTTTCATAAAAAGCAAGGATGGTATATTAAGCCTACGCTACTTCGGGTTAAGACAATAGCGTTTGTATTCTTCACTAATTATGTCCTAACTGTTTGAGATTTCCGTTTATGTTACCCCCGCCCTGTCACAAACGGGCATTCTGGCTTATCTCTAGCTGACCATAATTAGTAAGAATCCATTAAGAACGAGAGTCAACATACTTTCCATTAAAGGAACATTCCTAGGCCATTGAACTACTTTCGTGATCAATGAAACCTAGTTTCTTTATATGGTTCCGTCAATCGAGATTCTCCGCTAGGTACTTCTCTCAATTGACTGAATCATACAAATTGGATATCTCCAAAATGTAAGGCATTTAGAGAATAATATAAAGAAATTGTTTAGATGAAGAAAGAAGACAAGACTTTTCATTTTAGATGATGAACAAGTATGTTTTTGAGTTTCCAACCCCAAGAATAAGGGGGATTACTCACAAGCCATTAATAACATAAAAGTAGAGATAAAAGATTGAGTAAGAAGGACTTATGATGAATAAATGCTGGAAATGATGCTTCACTTTTATTGCTTTTTCTCCAAAGTAACTTCAAGAACAAAATAATGACTTTGATCTTCAAATCTCTATGGAAAATTGTTGTCACAAGTGTTTGTATTTTCTATCTATGAAGTATCAGTGATTTCTCTCTAAAAATTCGTATATAAGACTGATTACAAGGGTTCTATTTATAATTGGGAGGAGACTCTTCAATTGGGTGCCATCAAAAGGTGCCTTTACATCTGCAGTCACGACTTGCACGGCCGTGTCAAGGATTTTGCACGGCCGTGTACTCTTTGGCGCCAGTTTTGAATTTGAACTTGGAGACTTGCACGGCCGCTCCGAATATAGCTGCACGGCCGCTCCGAGGTTGGCACGGCCAGGACTCTTCAACGCTCGGCCACTCCATGGATTTTGGGGCCAAGATGGCCGGCCATGGCCTATGATGCACGGCCGCTCCTGAACTTGCTGCACGGCCGCTCCTACTGGTTTTCAGTTTTATGTGTTTATTTTGCTTGGTGTTCCTCCATCCTTTTGGACCAAATTGCCCAAGTATCCTTTGGATATAAAAAGACCCTAAAAACCTGTCTAAAATGTATGAAACATACCAAAAACGTAAAATCTAATAAAATAGCAAAAGTAAGTAAAAAGTACCAAAAACTAAATGAGAAATGATGATTTATTTATGAAAAAGTATATAAAATCTAGGATAATTGACTATATAATAGTCACTTATCAAATCCCCCACACTTAAGCTTTTGCTTGTCCCCAAGCAAACTTAGAATGAAATTTCGGAGAGGGAGAAAAAGCAAGATTGATCCCTCAGAAATAAAGTAGCAAGCCTTAATTGCCTCTTTAGATAATGCCTTTGCCTTTCTAATCATATTTTGAATACCTTTAAAAATTTATCTAGGAAGAAGCATTTTAGGGATATTTTTAAAGAGATAAAATGCAAGACAATAACCTAATATAGCATATATAGAATTTTGACCAAGTAAAGCATGCTAGAAGGATAAATCTTAGATTTTATTTTTTGGTAGAAGAAAAGCTTTCACTTTCTTAGAGTGATTTTTGAGAAAAGATGAATTTATTTCTTTAAAATGTACAAGAGAAGGTATAAACATTTATTCACAAATTAGAAGTTCCCGAAGAATTGTATTGCATTCTTGAATCACAAGGGTGAAAAATGGATGATGGTAGTGGAAAAATCTCATCAAAGTTAAACAAATTTATCTTATTTTTGCACGTGTTATATTTTTGCAAAAGACCTAAGTTATTTTTTATCCTTTCAAGTAGGAGACATTGTGGTCGCGAACCCCATGTTCCTAATACTTAGATCAAGAATACTTTTGGATATTACTCCTATTTGGCAAGAAAGCATCGTCGCAGCGAACGCCGTGCCCCGAGTTACTTTAGGAAGTAATAGATTTCTTTTTGCTTTTAAGGATTGGTGACAAATGTCACTCTTTTTAGCAATAAGATAAAGGTGTTTTACTTTGATTTGATTTGAGAAATGGAAAGATGGAATTTTTGATGAAAGGGTGTGATTCAAAGGATGCAAACAAAAGGTGCTTCTAAAAAGGGAATAAACATTTAATAAAGATAAAAGATGTACAACTTTTAAAGAAATATTTTCAATATTTGCATAAATGACCAAGTATAAAAAGATTCCTTCTAATCAAATGCATTTTCCTTTATGAGATTCTATATTTTGCTATACTAACTTATGAGGCTTTCAATTATTTCCTAAAAATATCCCTATATTTTTCCTTTTATAGATTTCTAAGTTTATGAAAAATATGAGAAGAAAGATAGATAGGCATTTATACTAGGGCAAATAGCAAGCATAGAAGTAATGATTATGAATCATCATAGGGATTTATTATATTTTTTTATATACTATTATACATGCATAAATGAAAATGCAACTAAGTTAAAAAGAAAAAATTACACTAGAAAGCAAGTAAATCTAGATTAAAAAGCAAGTAAATTTAAACTAGAAAGCGAAAAATAAAATAAAGATGGATATACCCCCTCACAGTTGAAATGAACATTGTCCTCAATGTTTCAAGGACAAAGAGTAAAAATATAAGCATGAGGTGGTAAACAAAATTATGATAAATAGTAATATAATCCATCGATTTATTATTCCGATGATGCTTGTTTAAGGTCATAAGCTCGACCCCTTTCTATCAGTAACAATGGACGGTGAGTGGTATTGTAATGGTCTCTTGTCCTTAACAACTCGCCATTCCTTGCCCTTTGGCGTGATTGAGCTCTTATAATTGATGCACATGCGACATCCCGGTGTGCCTTTTTTCTTAGGCCCTCTACCCTTTGATTTTTCAACTTTATTAGGCTGCTTAGGGTGCATATTTTTTTCACCTATATGATCTAAGGGATTTTTAATTATTATTTTTGAGTCCTTGGCTTGTGACTTTTCACCCTTTTTGCTATCATTTTCAGGAGTGTTGACTTCATGGCATGACTTCTTGAGGTTCAAGTTTTTAAATTCGACCTTATTATTTCCAATGTTTAGAGAAAGAGTGCCATTCTTTACATCTATTATTGCACCAGCGGTGGCAAGAAAAGGTCTTCCTAGAATGATTGGAATTTGGTGATCTTCTTCCATCTTAAGGACTACGAAGTCGATCGGGATGATCAATTTCCCGATTTGACAAGGGACATCTTCCATAATACCTATCGGGTATTTAATGGAGCGATCCGCTAGTTGGAGAGAAATAGTGGTGGGTTTCATTTCTCCCACACCTAGTTTCTTACCTATCGAAAGCGGAATGAGGCTAACACTTGACCCAAGATCTAACAAAGCATTATCAACATTATATTTACCTATTTTGCAAGGAATAGAGAAAGTGTCGGGATCTTTTAATTTAGGGGGAAGTTCTCTTTGTAAAATGGCACTTACTTCTTCTCTTAAAACGACAGTCTCATGCTCCTCAAGTTTTCTTTTATTTGCAAGAATATCCTTTAAGAACTTAGCATAAGAGGGCATTTGTTGAAGGGCATCGGTAAAAGGTATGTTGATGTAAATAGACTTTAAGACTTCTAAAAATTTTGCAAATTGTTTGTCAAGTTTGGCTCTTACCAACCTTTGGGGGTATGGAATTGGAGGGTCAAAATTTCTAGAAATCTTAGGGGTTTCTGTCCCATTTTCAACATCTTCATTAGTCTCAACCATCGGTGGGGTCGGACTAACGTTCTCCTTATTTGGTTTGATATTTTCCTTAGGAAGGGGATCTACAATTTCTTTTCCACTCCTAGTTTCTACCGCACTAACATGCTCATCGGGCCTTTGCGATTGACCGGGAAAACTCCCTTGTGGTCTATGCGAGGTGCCGACTTGTTGAGCTTGTTGATTTTCAAGCATTCTATTGTGGGCGGCTAAATTATCAAACCTAGCGTTCAACGACTTAATGGATTCCCTTAACTCATTATTGGTCTTCTCTTGTTCGTTTTTGCTTTCGATCATAAAATCCATAATAAGATCCAATTTAGACTTAGGGGGAGGGAAAGCACTAGAATTGCCATTGAAATTCTTTTGTGTGAATCTCGGTGGTTGTGTAGAAGATTGCGGGTTTAAAATATTGTTATTCTTATAGGAAAAATTAGGGTGATTTCTCCATTCGGGATTGTATGTATTTGAATACATACCACCATTTTCCCTATAAGAATTAACAAAATTTACTTGATCACTAGAAGTAGTGTCAAGCAATTCACAATATTCTGTACTATGTGAGTTTGACCCACATAGTTCACAAACAACATTAATGTTGGCCACGGGATTTACATTAAAGTTTTCAAACTTTTTAAGAAGCATATCAACTTTAGAAGACAAGGTAGTAATGACATCAATATTGTACTTACCTGGAATCCCCTGCGATTGTTCCCTCTTATTGAACCATTGATAGTGATTCAGGGCTATGTTCTCTATCAAGTCGTATGCTTGATCCACCGTCTTATTCATTAGTGCACCTCCTGCGGCGGCATCAATTGTCTCCCTTGTTCTATGTGTGAGACCATTGTAGAAAGTGTGCACAATTAACCACTTTTCAAGCCCGTGGTGAGGGCACATTCTTAGGAGCTCTTTGAATCGCTCCCAAGCGTCATACAGTGATTCGCTTCCTGTTTGGCTAAAATTTGTAATCTTCGTCCGAATTTGAGCAGTCTTGCTCGGAGGGAAGAAACGTCCAAGGAATGCTTCTTGAATTTGGTCCCAAGTTGTAAAAGATTTGGGTGGGACTGAAATTAACCACTGTTTCGCCTTATCCTTTAGAGAAAAAGGAAAAAGGCGCATCTGAATCGCTTCCGGGGTGACATTCTGAATACGTGTGGTATCACAGTATTCCAAGAATGTTTGAATGTGGAGATGAGGATCTTCGAAAGCGGTGCCGCTATATTGGTTATTCATAACCATAAGCAAAAGTCGTGGCTTTATCTCAAAGTGTGCCGCTTCGGCGTTCGGCACAACAATAGGGGATCTAGTTCCCGGGGTACTTGGATTAACAAAGTCCCGTAAGGCCCTAGCGGGTGTTTGCGGTTCTCCTTCCATATGTTTCTTTAAAGTTTCTCTAAATCTTCTTAGTCTCTCGTGAAAGCTTCTTTCGGGTTCCAGATCAAAATTGTCAAAGTATGTCCGAGTCCGTTTCATGCACTAAGAGAAAAACACTTGAAGAGAGATTAAACGCAATAATTTAGCGGAAGAGAAAGCAAAACAGTAAAAACAAAATAAAAACTAAAAATTATGTAGTAAAGACAAAAATAAAAGTAAACCGTTGTCCCCGACAACGGCGCCAAAAACTTGTTCGGTCGAAACCTAACGGTTTATTTAATTCCGCAAGCGCACGGGCTATTATAATATAGCGGGTGCAAGTACGGGTCGATCCCACAGAGACAGGGTTTAATTTAGGGAATATTTTTGTCTTTATAAAGTATAGAAAAGATTGGGGGAGATAAAATTTGTTTTTAGAAAAATAGAGAGAACATAAACAGAAAGTACTTTGATTAAATTCTTATAAAACGAAGTATTCTCGGGATTGGAAATCATACACATAACTTTGTTCATCAAATCGTCATTGTCTTAGAGATAAAAGATTTTCATAAAAAGCAAGGATGGTATGTTAAGCCTACGCTACTTCGGGTTAAGACAATAGCGTTTGTATTCTTCACTAATTATGTCCTAACTGTTTGAGATTTTCGTTTATGTTACCCCCGCCCTGTCACAAATGGGCATTCCGGCTTATCTCTAGCTGACCATAATTAGTAAGAATCCATTAAGAACGAGAGTCAACATACTTTTCTTTAAAGGAACATCCCTAGGCCATTGAACTACTTTCGTGATCAATGAAACCTAGTTTCTTTATATGGTTCCGTCAATCGAGATTCTCCGCTAGGTACTTCTCTCAATTGACTGAATCATACAAATTGGATATCTCCAAAATGTAAGGCATTTAGAGAATAATATAAAGAAATTGTTTAGATGAAGAAAGAAGACAAGACTTTTCATTTTAGATGATGAACAAGTATGTTTTTGAGTTTCCAACCCCAAGAATAAGGGGGATTACTCACAAGCCATTAATAACATAAAAGTAGAGATAAAAGATTGAGTAAGAAGGACTTATGATGAATAAATGCTGGAAATGATGCTTCACTTTTATTGCTTTTTCTCCAAAGTAACTTCAAGAACAAAATAATGACTTTGATCTTCAAATCTCTATGGAAAATTGTTGTCACAAGTGTTTGTATTTTCTATCTATGAAGTATCAGTGATTTCTCTCTAAAAATTCGTATATAAGACTGATTACAAGGGTTCTATTTATAATTGGGAGGAGACTCTTCAATTGGGTGCCATCAAAAGGTGCCTTTACATCTGCAGTCACGACTTGCACGGCCGGCCGTGTCAAGGATTTTGCACGGCCGTGTACTCTTTGGCGCCAGTTTTGAATTTGAACTTGGAGACTTGCACGGCCGCTCCGAATATAGCTGCACGGCCGCTCCGAGGTTGGCACGGCCAGGACTCTTCAACGCTCGGCCACTCCATGGATTTTGGGGCCAAGATGGCCGGCCATGGCCTATGATGCACGGCCGCTCCTGAACTTGCTGCACGGCCGCTCCTACTGGTTTTCAGTTTTGTGTGTTTATTTTGCTTGGTGTTCCTCCATCCTTTTGGACCAAATTGCCCAAGTATCCTTTGGATATAAAAAGACCCTAAAAACCTGTCTAAAATGTATGAAACATACCAAAAACGTAAAATCTAATAAAATAGCAAAAGTAAGTAAAAAGTACCAAAAACTAAATGAGAAATGATGATTTATTTATGAAAAAGTATATAAAATCTAGGATAATTGACTATATAATAGTCACTTATCAGCAGCCACTGTCAAGATACCATTCATTATCCTTGGAGTGACCAGCCATTAAGCAGAGGACCTGAAATGTAAACATTAAGAATGAGGTCCCCCTTTATTCCTTGGGTCCTGAAGTTAGCAACCCTTTACGACCTACACCTGTTTGACAGAAGGAGGTTTACTCTTCCTGGCATTGGATGTGAACCGCAAAAGGCATTCTGCAGCCTTGTGACCTAAACCATCACACACCGAGCATTTATAAAAGCTACAAGCATCATGAGGTTTTACTAACTCCTTACTCTTCTTAGAAGTTGCATGCAGTTTGGGAGGCGCGGTTTCAGCCTTAACAAAGGGAACTGGCTTTAGTTTGACCACATATTTTCTAGGAACGCTATTCCTGCTTTTGAAGGCAGGAGGAGTGTTGGTCTCAAAGGTGGCAACAAGGGTGAAAATACAGCTAGAGGGGGGGGGTGAATAGCTGTTACAAATTTTTCGCCCTCTTTTAAAAACTAAACCTCTTGCTTATAAAATCTCTTGCAGTTGATAATAGACTGCAAGTGAAGATGTAAAATGCACAGCGAAATTATAGAGTATAAAGCGGTTTGATAGAGGCGGTTTGTAAAGCGGTTTTACTATGCGGTTTTGGTAGGTGCAGTTTTACAAACACGTGAGGTTTTGACAACGTTAACTCCAAACACTATTTCACAATAATGGATAACTAAATAAAGATCAAACAGAGATAAAGATAAATAATTAGTATTCACAAGAAATATAAATGCAGAAATTTAAGAACACGTGATTTGGAGTGGTTCAATCGATAAACGATCTACGTCCACTACCAAGATGGTTAGTCTTGGATTTTCAAGAGTGATTTTACTATTGAGTATGAGAGATTACAAGTTACAAAGATCGATACTCAAATCTAAAATCTATTCTATGAAGATTAAATCCTAAGACTATAACCAGTGTATCTCAAGTGATTAATCTATGTGATTAAACAAGTGAGGTGTGTGTGTGAGAACAAGATCAAGGCTCTTTAAATCTTTGAAATGTAGAGCACAATGATTCTTGAATGTGTTAAGGCTTGATTTCTGGGCTGGGGAATATTTCTTGAAGGTTGAAGATGAAGATTCAAAGGGTTGAACAATTTCTGGGCGGAGCTTCAGCTTCTATGAACACAACACTTTCAATTTTCTCAAGCAATCTTCAAATGGTGAAGATTGGGGGGGGTATTTATACCCAAGCATCTCAAATATAGCCGTTGGACACAGCTGTTGCAAGGACAGTACTTGATGCTTTCCCATTGGTCCACAGTAACCACTTTTGTCCTTTGGTACAGCTGCTGCAGGTAAAGCTGATCAGGCTCCAGCTGCAAGCAATGAGGTTAGGACACCTGCCACCTTTTCAAGATCCTTGCAGATATTCTCTGACATTGAATCACGTGACAAGATTTAGTGGTTGACTATTGATATTGCTGACGTGGATTCCAACGGTAAAAAGGTGGTTCACTTCAAGTCTTCAATCATTGGATGCGGTCTGGTGTGGAGCGGTTGAGGATGTGCGATTGATTACACCAGGAGGTTGCAAAGTGCGGTTGAAGTTGAACTGTACAGGTGCGGTTCATCAAGCGGTTGCACTGAAGTAGTTCAAGGATCAGATTCAATTAGGAGTTTCACATGCGGTTGCATGTGCGGTTCATAAGGGCAGTTTTGAAACTGCTGAACTGCAACCTTAAATCCAATGAATCTTGTGTCAGTCTTCAAGCCTAATTTTAACCTATTCTATAAAATGGACTTAGCTAAAAAATTGAAGGCTAAGCTTCATTACATAGGGTCCTAAAGTCCTTAAAATAGACAGGAGGTTATGGTATCAATCAAATCTAATACAACATAGGAGGGTTAAAACATGCATACCCAACAAGGAGCGGTCGAAGAAGAGGTGCGGTCAGCCTTGGAGTTGCCAACACCACCTGTTCCACCAGAGCGGTTGGAGCAGGGATACGACCAATTTCATAAGCCATTTCCTCTGAAGCTACACTCTCAGAATCCTTTGCCTTCATCTGAGAGTTCTTCCCATATTACTTCTTTGGGTAGACAAAATTAAAATTTTGTTGTCCTTTACCCTTAGCATTTGCACGCTTCCCCTTAGGAATTTCTTTAGTTAGTTTCAAAATTTTCTCATCCTTTTCACTGCAGGATGCATATTTCTTCTCTTCATCAGATCCAAATCCTAGACCTTCCTTAATTCCAGAGGGAACTTGGGAATCTATGATTTGATCCGTGGTGGATTTTGACTTGAGCCACCCATCAATAATCTTTTGGCGATCGTTGAGTTGGGTGACCAGGTCATCATTCCGGAATTGAAGTGCAGCAACCTTAGTTTCAAGGATGCGGTTTTGATCAGCAAGAGGAGTCATTCTTTTGATTTGGTCCTTAAGATTTGAAATTTCGGACCTCATCACAGTTTTCTCCGTCTTGTACTGAGAAATCTCATCATTAGCTAAGCTGAAGGCTTTCTTAAGATTAGAGAATTTGTGGATCATCATTTCAGCTTCCTTAAACATCTTTTCGTGTTCCGAGGGAGAAACTTCTTCCACCACCTTTTTCAAAATTTTCTTCTTTGGAATTACTTTTGAAGGTGGAGCATTTATAGGAGGAAAAATGGGACGTTAATACGAGAAATTTCCTATCTTAATGCTAGGAGTAAGTTTGATATTTTCATCCAACTTCAAATTTGGAAGTTTTACAGAAACCTCTTCTTCTTTCATATCTTGCAACTCAATTGACTCAGTATCTGACTCATCGAAAGCATCTGCAATTAAGCAGAGATTAACCTCTTCGGTTTCATCGTCACTTCCATCATCAGAATCAGTTTCAATCCATGTTGCCAATTCCTTGGAATTCTCTTCCTCCTCAGCAACCATTCCCTTGCGACGAGAAAATTTCACAGGAGAGGTTTTCTTTTTCATGTATTCGTATTTGGGCTGTGGACACTCAGATGCAAAGTGACCAAGTTTCCTACAGTTGTAGCAAACTAGATCACTCTTTTTCTTTGTATCTGCAGCCTTAGAAAATGTTGCAGGAGGTTTGCCTTTTGAAAATGTTTTTGTGAAAGGTTTTGAGGATTTTCTAAATTTTTGACATCTTTTCACAAACATGGCAAAATCATCATCATCCATTTCGATGAGTGATGAGGTTGATATGGAAGAATCTGCAGTTTGATTGGATGTAGATGGTTTCTCCTCGTGTTCCACTACGGACATGGAAAGCGATTTGGTTTTCCCTTCAATCTCTTCAATATGATTTAATTTAAGCTCATAGACTCTAAGATTTGCATACAAGTTACTTAACGACCAAGTATTCAAAACTTTGGAGTCTTCTAGAGAGGTAGCCTTATTAACCCATCTAGAACCTAAAGCAGCTAGGAAAGTCATATTGATTTCCTTATCAGAAGAATTAACTACCTCAACATAGCAGTCGTAGGTTTGACGCAAGGTTTCGTTGGATTTTCTGTTGAAGTTGTTGTAGGATCTTTCAACAGCATATAATTTTCTTTCCTTGCATTCGTCATCACCTTCGAGGTAGCTCTTTATGGCATCCCACATCTGCTTTGCGGTTTTGAGATACATCACTTTCTGAAGAGTTGAAACGGGAAGGGTTCCTGAAATGATGTGCCTTGCCTTGCTGTCCAAGGCAGCTAATCTCTTCTCTTTATCCGACCACTCATCTTTTGGCTTTTTGACCTCTGGAGTTTCTGTATTGGTGGTTGCATCAGTATTGGCCTTTATAGGAACAAACGGGCCATTGATTACGCACTCCACCAGCATCTCATCAATTGTTTCCAAATGAATAAGCATTCGGCACTTCCAGATGTCAAAGTGGTCTTCGTCCAAGATTGGAATGTGTGAATAGTTAACAGTTGTCATTGTCTTTGAGTTTGCCATATTGAATCGGCACACAAGCTGTTAAGCTTGAAAAACAGTGGTTTTAAAATGTGTTAGCTCTGATACCACTTGTTGGTCCCAAAGGTGGCAACAAGGGTGAAAATACAGCTAGAGGGGGGTGAATAGCTGTTTTAAAAATTTTCGCCCTCTATTAAAAACTAAACCACTAAGCTTACAAAACCTCTTGCAGTTGATAATAGACTGCAAGCAGAGATGTAAAATGCACAGCGGAATACTAGAGTTACAAAGCGGTTTTGATAGAGGCGGTTTATAAAGCAGTTTTGATAGAGCAGTTGGTAAGTGCGGTTTACAAACAAGTGTGGTTTTGACAACGTTAACTCCAAACATTATTTCACAATAATGGATAACTAAATAAAGATCAAATAGAGCTAGAGATAAATAATTAGTAAACTCAAGAAATAAATGCAGAAATATAAGAACACACGATTTGGAGTGGTTCAATCGATAAATGATCTACGTCCACTACCAAGATGGTTAGTCTTGGATTTTCTAAGAGTTAGATTTTATATTGAGTATGAGAGAGATTACAAGGTACAATGTATTCAAACTCAGATCTAAAATCTATTCTATGAAGATCAAATCCTAGACTATAACCAATGTATCTCAAATGATTAATCTATGTGATCAAACAAGTGAGGTGTGTGTGTGTGAGAACAAGAACAAGGCTCTTTAAATCTTTGAGATGTAGAGCACAATGATTCTTGAATGTGTTAAGGCTTGATTTCTGGGCTGGGAAATATTTCTTGAAGGTTGAAGATGAAGATTCAAAGGGTTGAATAATTTCTGGGCAGAGCTTCAGCTTCTTATGAACACAACACTTTCAAATTTCTCAAGCAATCTTCAAATGGTGAAGATTAGGGGTATTTATACTCAAGCATCAAGGAACTAGTCGTTGGACACAACTGTTGTAAGGACAGTACTTGATGCATTCCCATTGGTCCACAACAACCACTTTTGTCCTTTGGTACAGCAGTTGCAGATAAAGCTGATCAGGCTTCAGCTGCAAGCAATGAGGTTTGGACACCTGTCACTTTTTCAAGATCCTTGCAGATCTTCTCTGAGATTGAATCATGTGACAAGATATGGTGGTTGACTTTAGATATTGCTGATGTGGATTACAATGGTAAAAGGTGGTTCACTTCAAGTCTTCAATCATTGGAGCGGTCCTGGTGTACATGCGGTTTTGACAAGAGCGGTTGGTAACACCAGTGAGGTTGTAGAGTGCGGTCAATAATTTGGAACTGCACAAGTGCGGTTCACAGGTGTAGTTGCACTACAGTTGTTCAAAGGTAGTTTCAAACTCGGAATTCCACCAAGCAATTTCTACAAGCGATTTTGCTAGGGCGGTTGGAAGTGCGGTTTGAAACTTCTGAACTGCAACTCTCAAATCCAATGAGTCTTGTGCCAGTCTTCAAGCCTAAATTTAACCTATTCTATAAAATGGACTTAGCTAAAAAATTGAACTCTAAGCTTCATTACATAGGGTCCTAAAGTCCTTAAAATAGACAGGAGGTTATGGTATCAATCAAATCTAATCTAAAATAGGAGGGTTAAAATATGCATACCCAACACTACTTTTCAGGCAGTAAGATGAAAGTCAAATCTTTACAATTAAGATTAGACCAAGTTCATTTAAAAGTCCATCCCACTTAGACTCATTAAACTACATCTAGTTACTTTAGACATAGCAATGAACATTCAAGTGTTCATATGGTACAAGAACACAATAATCAAATTCAACCATTAGATACACCTTGAACAACACATATCAAGGGTAAGATATTCCAAAAGACGTTCAATCGAAGGAATAGTTTCAAAATAACTACCGGCCACTAGGTAGCTTATACTTTCATAAAAGACTCGATAGAATTCTAGTTCAAGGATTGAAATTCAAATACTCTAAGGAACGTAATCCCTTACCTCGGGTTATTTGCACTTCTTGCCACACTAGTCCTTGCACGGCCTACAATCATGCAAAACCATGCTTAGGTACAAGTAATCTCTATTTACTAAGTACCCATAATTCCTTTTTATTCATCCCATTAACCTACGAGTTAATCTACTTTAACTCTCTCTAAGGCTAATTATCCCCCCATTGGGTTTACAAATCTACCCCTAGGGTTTCCGTACTCAATTCCTACTAATACTCCCTCTATTTCACTTTACACACACCATTCTCACCTTTTCCAGCACACATAAACACACACTAAATCTTAATACATTCACCCACACACACACCCACACACACGGCTGACTACACACCCATACACACACACACGATACACATACTACACACACACGAACACAACAGACACACTTACTCATACACAACACACATACCCACACGTCACACCACCCTAATTCCATTTACAACCTTAGCATGCATCCTTTAGGTCCAACACCCTTCAATCCCACATGCTAAACCCTAATCAAACTTAACCAAGTTCTTTAGGGTTTTCTAGGATTCCATCATCCCAATCAAAACAATAAAGGCTTTCATGGTTTTATTGCATAATAACTTGATTTCTCCATCTTTATCTTATTTTAGATTCCTAAGGTTTCTTCCTTAATGATCAAACCAAGAAGAAGAATTGTTTACCTTTGTTCTTGAGCTTTGGACACACGATAATGGAGGTTCTTCCCTCCTTCTTCTTCTTCCTTCTTCCTCTATTTCCTCTCCCAGCCATGCTCTCTCTCTCTCTCTTGGTGCCTTCTCTGTCCGCACTCTTTCTCTCTTCACAGAACAACACTGCCACTTTCTCTCTATCTTTTATATCCATGCGCCTGACCCTTCCCATTCTCTCCTACCATTACAAAATGCCAAGGGTTTCATCCGTTATATCCATCCAAGAGGCTGTAGTGATTTATGGATGTAATTATATTATGGGTTTCCTAACCCAAGATGACCCAAATCCAAGTCCAAGGAGTAAACCCAAATTAGATAACCCAATTTTAAATAGACTAGGCCCATTTAAGTTAATCCATCTAGGAAACTTAATAGACACAAATAATTAACTAACTAACTAACAATAATTAATTTAAGGGAAATCATATTTAATAAATAAATAGTATCAAATTTTAGAGTTGTTACACAAACACTGATTTTGGCACTATTGAAACACATATTTTGGCACTATTAACAAACTAATGTTGGCACTTTTATAAAAAAATGTTGGCACTCCAAGTTCAGTTAGTTTAGTAATATATGTTAGTTTATTAACAAACACTGATTCTGACACTATTGAAACACATATGTTGGCACTATTAACAATCTAAAGATGAAACTTTTAAAAAACTATATGCATGCACTATGTAATGTTCTTTGCTATTTATTTTTAGTTCCATAAAAAACCTTAAAGCGTAAAAGGGATGGGGATGATGATGATTTTGATACTATTAGTAAGAAACCTACAGGGGTGATAAATTTGAACATTCTTGTACTTCAAAAAGACTTGTTGAGCTTTGTTTAACTCCAGATCATCAGAGAGATGTTAGGGAAATTGGTTTCGGTTCCTTATTGAATCTTGGGGTTAAGGTCTTGCCGCTTCTTGTTAAAAGATTTGAACGGATAACAAGGATACAAAGAATTTATTCACCAAAAGAATATCTGATTACAACGTCAGATGTGTTTGATATATTTTGTCTACCTAGGACTGTTGCAAATGATAAGGTAAATCGATCATCTAGTGAAAATATGGAAGTGAAAAGTTGGTATTTTGAAGAATTTAGCCACACTAAAGATGGTCTTCATGCCTATAAACTTGTGAAATGCATTTCTGAGATACATCAAGGTGCGGATGAATTTAAACGCATGTTTGGCTATTTGTTGTTGGAATTTTTCTTACTCCGGTAGTTACAAAAATAATTGATGTGTCGATGTTAAGCCTCGTAGAAGATGTTTCACAAATAAGGAATTTTGATTGGTGTAAATATGTTTTGGATAAACTATGTAAGGGTGTTACGATGTTTAAGCTACCACATAAGAATTCGAAGAACTGTAGTGGATGTTTGATGGTATTGGTGATTGTTTACCTTCGCAGATTTTCATTTAAAGGGTTAAAAGAATTATTTGTTCGCCCTTTGATTCAGGATTGGAATGCAAATAAATTCAAATTGAGGATTGATTCTTAAGCTAAATTTGGGTGAGGAAAGTTAATTTTTTTTTTCAGAAAATGATGTTTATCCTATAAGTACCCCTGAAGACGATTTTGAGTATGATATACCGGGTGAGTTTCATGAAGATTATATTCCTTTGAGGATTGAAAGTGGTGCAAATGAGAGAAATGCCGAATCAAGCGATGTAAGTACTGCCAATTTGAAATTCTTACAATAGTTTTGAAATGCTTATACTGGCACTATTGATTACTTGCATTGGCACCATTAATTTTCTGTACTGGCAATTAAAAATATTAACACTGGCACCATCATTTGGCTACACTAGCACAATTGCACTCTGAAACTGGCACCAATTATTTCCTTACATTGGCACAATTGTACTCATTCTTACTATTTTTCATTGATTCAGGCTATTAAAGAGTTATGGGATATATTTAGAAAGGACCTTGATAATGCTGACTATGCAAATATAGAAATACTTACACTTATCAAGAAGTATAAGGGAAATAATGCAGTAGAGGAGAAGGGAAAAGAGAAAGAGAACAAGGGGAAGGGGGAGGAAGTAGAAGAAGATATTTTTAACGATGCAGATTTTTGTGAGATTGATACTATTATTTCAGAACTACTTAAGAAAACAAAGGCTGATATGGGAAGAAAAAAAGTTCAACTCCGTCATTTGACCTATTTTCTCAGCAATCAGGAGAGAAAAAAAAGATATGGTTCAAAATGAACAAGATTTAAATGAGATTTTGCATAAGATAGATGAAGGTTATCATTATGACACAATATATGAAAAAGGTCAAGAAGATGATGGGGAACAGATTGATAAAGATGTTGAAAATTTGGTAAATAATATAAATGAGTTGTTTTGGGAGTTGTTACGAGATGTTTAATGTAGGGTGCTCATTGATTTGTGGAGCAGCCAACGTGAAAGTTGTATATTGTTCTCGGTTTATGATTAGCAACCCTGTTTTTCGTTCAATGTTGAAGTTGAGGAAGGAGGTTGTTGACCTATGCATGTCTACACACTTTTCAAATACTATTAAGGGGTAAGCTATAAATTTATATAACACTGGCACTTATCAATACAAAACACTGGCACCTTATGAACACAAGCACTGTCACCCTTTATAAATATATGTGTTGTCATTTATAAACACAAATACTGGCACTTAATAAATGTATACACTGGTATTTAAAAGCATTTACAAATTATTATTTTTCTTTTATAGCGAGTGTCATCCTATGTATACAATGGCCCATAGCTTGTTAATTGAAGATATTTTGAGCTTGCAAGAAGATAGACAAATAACTTCAAATGCCATTGAGTGTTGGGCTTTGCTTCTCAATAATTTGGAACGAAAGAATGGTACAATAAGGAAGTTTATATTCAAGCTAAGTCCTTGTGTAAGTTCTTTATCTGTGGTTGTTTGTTAATTAAATTATATTTGTGTTAAGTTTGGTAAAATTTGATGTTATTAATGTGTTATACAGGCTGATTAGGTACAACGTACAAATAAGAATCTACAAGATATTGTGCAAAAAGCTGGTGAAGAAATTACAGAGCTTTGATACATTAGATTGAGATTAATGTCAATGCCGGTGAGGGAATTGATTTGAGTGAAGTTAAATTGGTATAAATTATTATTTTATAAAGGCACATACTGATACACTAAAAGACTAACATCGGAAATTACAATAAAAGTACTGGCATTTATAAATACATGCACTGACACATTATAATGTTTCAACTCTTGGACTAACACTGGTACTTATAAAACAAACACTGACACTTTATAACACATGCATTGGCACTTATTAACCCAAACACCGGTATACAAAATCACATGCACTGGTACAAAAAGTCAAAAACACTGGCATTAGGAAGTACATGCACTAGTTCTAGACAATTCACTCAACTGGCACTGTTATTCTCTTGCAATTCTTCTTGCCCTTAAATAGAGGTGAAAACAGAAGTGACCATTACACACCTTATGTTGTCAATACTGAGAGACAAATAATTCAGTATCTTGACAACTTGCCAATGAATGACTGGAATAGGGAGAACATGCCAATACTTGCTTATAGTATAGTAACATTTTTTTATTGATTTTTTTTTTAATGTTACCAAAACTTCCATATTAATTTTGTTGAATTTTTTTATTTGCAGCATGCACCATTCAAACATTTATTAGAGTTGTTTTTAAACGATAAAAAGCAACCTTGAAGAAGATAGAAGAAGAAAAAAAACAAGAAGAAAAGAAAATGAAATAAGAAGAAAAGAAAAAGAAAGAAGAAGAAAAAGAAAAAAAAGGATGTAAATAAGTATTGTACTAGAAAATCTAATACAAATAAGTTTTTGTTTATACGAATAATTTTTTATATTTGAATTAGTTTTTTTTTTGCATTTATTGATGCAGAGTATTATGCTGACACTTTTATAAATGAATTAGTAATATTTTAGCATTTTTATTGACGCAGAGTATTATGCTAGCAAATTATAAACCATGCACTGGCACATGTACTAACAAACACTGGCACATTCAATAACAAACACTGGTTCATTCAATAAGTAACACTCACAGGCAATTTATAAAACAAACATTGTACCAATGTATTGCATTATATAAAACAAACACTGGCACTTCAAAAAATTAACACTGGCACTTCGAAAAAACAAATACTGAGGTATTATAAAAAAACATTGCACTACAATACCAGTGTCCTGACATTATATACAATAAACACTAACTAACAATTAAAAAAAATTATAATACAATTAGTTATATCAATATTAAAACACTAAATTTTGGTTACAAAAATATCAAATAAGTGTTCATTCGGAGTATTCGAACCATACTCATTAGTAATTGGTTTTTCTTTGTTCAAACTTTGTTTTAGGTTTTCTTTTTCTACCTTTTATATCTGCATGAACAGGATCCGTTACTGTAGGTGCACTGATTGTTGTGCTTGTTGAAGCACTATTATTTTCAATTGTTGTTGGTTCAACATCTTATAATTTTTGGAAGAGTAATTCTTGTATTAGTAATGTATCTCTATTAAACCCATATTCTAGAATTCTTCTTAAATCACTGTTTTCATGGCATGTTATTATCAAATCGCAGTACTTTCTTACCATTTGTTATTTCCAAAAAATTGAATTATTTTGCTCAGTTGTAATAGTAGATATCCCTTGGTTGTTTATTCCATAAATTTGATTTACCTGTCTTAATCCATCTTTTTTAATGTACTCTTCTGGTATCTAATCGATATTTGTCAAGTTCAGAACCTTAATGCAATGAAAGCACAACCAACTAACCTCAATGAAATGATTGCATGTACATTTGACAGTTATCATTTCATTACTTCGTGTAAAAAGCACCCTTTCAAACTTTTCAGGTTCTCATGAGCAACAGCAAACAACTTGTTGTTTTCATCTATGCAAAAGTCAAGACTATACTTTGCAGCAAAATCAGTCTTGACCTCATTCTCAAAAAATCTGAATATTTTTGCTGTGTAAAGTTCCTTTGCATGTATTAATTAACCACCATGTATTTCTGTACGAGGCTTTGAGTTTATTGAATCAAAATCCTTTCGTTGCTCTATACTTCTCCAACGTTTTACTATCTCATTGAATATATCAAAGAATTGTGTTAGGAATGTGCTTATATTTTCTTTGAAGCATATGGCATGATTTGTGCTCTCACTCCCTTATGAAGATAATATGCCGAAGAAATATTTACCTAATGTTGTACACCATTTCTATTTAAGCTATATAAACGATTGAACCATCTTTTCTCAAGAAGGTTATATCTTTCTAACATTGAATGCGAATAATTTTCAAACTCACTCTCATCACTACATCCTCTCAAGCAATTGTTAAATTCTTTTTTGAATTCTTCATCCGTCTTTCGTTGTCCAAAGTGTGCAATAGCATTTTGTTGAATGTGTCACAAGCATAACCTATATCTTGTTCTTATCTCAAAAACCTGTCAATAAATAATAATATAGTCAAGCACTGACACTAATAAAGTCCAACACTATCACTATAAAAGACTAACACTGCAATTAGAAATACAAGTACTGGCATTTATAAATGCATGCACTAGCATATTATAATGTTTTAGCTCTTGGACTAACACTGACACTTATAAAACAAACATTGACACTTTATAAAACATGTACTGCACTTATTAACACAATCACTGGCACATATAATGTACCAGTGTAAAAAGCTGTTACATATCATTAAATACACCAGTCCAAAAATTAATAAACATATTAAATTTAGTCAAACATATTAATTTGGTCAGTATAAAAAGGAATTATTTCTGAAAATATTCCTTTCAAAAAATATAATTTCGAAAATAACAACCCTTTCAAACTATTTGTCAAAATGTCTATTTTTTTTAAACTAGCTAAATGGTATAGCGAGTTTGTCTTTTGTCCGTTGAAACTCGCTAAATGGTATGACGAGATTATATATATATTTTTTGAATTTCCAGTAATTATTCCTGCAATTAAAACAAAATGACATCATAATTGAACTCGCCATTTGATTTGGCAAGTTTAATCGTCCCCAACCCAATCAGTTTAGCGAGTTTGACAGAACACAGAAGTAAGAAAAAATAGCCAATGAAGAAGAAAAGAGCAAAGGAAGAATGAATTTTGAATAGATTAACCCAAATTCAAAACCCCTCGTTTCAATTGATTCTTAAAAATTGATAAGTAAGTTTTCATTCTCTTCTCTATATTTCCGTTTTTCAAAGGTTAGAAGAGTTGTGCTTATAATTTTAGGATTTAGGGTTGAGTTTGAAATTGGTAATTTTAGGATGTGTTTGAACGAATTTTGGATTTTTTGGTAAGTTTTTCTATTCATTTCATTGGATTAGTATATTTATTTGAACAAATGTTAAGGTTTTGGTTGTATTTGATTGATTTGTGAGTATTTCCTAGAGTATGGTTTATTTTAAATCAAATTTTGGGGATATTTTGTGTTGCGAGTATTTCCTAGAGTATTGATTTGTGAAATTAATATTTGTGTTTGTATTGATTTGTGAAAATAATACTTCCTAGAGTATTGATTTGTGAAAATATACTTGTGTTTGTGTTGTTTTGATTAATAGATGGATACTTTTCTTGATCCTGGGCCTTTTGATGCTTCTGTGTTGACTTCACATCTCTGAAGTATGTCACTACACACAAAATTCACAGTTATCGAGATCAGCTGGTGCAATTGACTGATGATCAGGTTGTGTGGATGCCATATAGAGATCGATATGCTCCAGCTTATTGTCATTAGGGAGAGGCTGTTTGGAGGTCTAGAGTCCCTTTTATTTGTTTTGAGAAGGTAGAGTGGCACCACCCAGATCGCATGTTGAGGCAGTTTGGCATGCTGCATGGGATCCCACAACCGTGTGACACAGGGGAGGAGTTGCACAAGGTTGACCGCCGTAGGAACATCCATGTCCTTTGGAGTACCCGACACCAGCGATATATAGCAGCTTGGGAACAACGGCGGGATAGAGTTTTATATGGGCAGATGGGAGTTGAGGTCATGTATTATACTCATCGCCATACCCCAAATCTATATTAGAATCACTACTACACTCTTCATATCCATCATCAACGTCATCTAGTAATGCATCTACATATGTGTCGTCTTGTTCTTCATAATATTCATCATTTTCTAAATTCTCATCATTAACAGGATCATTTTGGCATGCCCCATCATCATAATTTGGTGTTTGGGTTGATACAAGTGTTATTGTACTTGGACCAACCCCTGCATCACGGTAGCAAATTGGTGAATTCCCATATAAGGTCTCCGTATTACGTGTTTCAGACTGTTTATAATGTCGATTTTTAATCAATTTGATGACCACATATAACTGCATATTACTCAGCCCACCATATTTAGCAGAAACATCGAACTTTATATCCATACCCGCATTATCTTCAATATGAAAAGGAAAGTACTCACCAATACCGCTATCAAATGAATGGGGATATCTACAAATGATTTCCAACTCATATTGTCTCCGATCCACACCCATCGTTTTATATAACTTATCAACCAATTGATTGTATCTCCATCTACAATGAGCCCTAATCACACATTTCACCCCTTTCTGAAAATGAGGACCATCAAATGGACATTAATCATCACCTCCCTAATAGCACATGAAAATGAATGAATCTCCATTCATTTTTAATCCTAAATTATAAAATCAAATTGTTAAAACATTAAAAAACCTAAATTTATCATTCATATATATATTTTGCTAACTCTATATATAAACAAAAGTATATAGAATGATTGAGATGTTGAAGATTTACCTTGATTTGTACTCTTGACTAATTATGATGTTGAAAGATATAAAAATTGAGTTTTTTTTCAAACCACTCTTCTCCCTTTCTCTATTCACAACAATTATGTGTTTAGGGTTTGCAAGAAATCTGTCCCCAACCTTATCTGAAAAAACGTGGTTCGCTTAAACTCGTCATTCCATTTAGCGATTTCAAAGTTTGATAAATACATTTTTAATATATGATAAATTAACTGGAAATTCAAAAAAAAATATAAACTCGCCATACCATTTAGCGAGTTTCAACAGACAAAAGACAAACTCAATATACCATTTAGCGAGTTTAAAAAAAAATGTACATTTTGGCAAATAGTTTGGAAGGGTTATTATTTTGGGAAATATATTTTTAAAAAGGAATATTTTCAGAAAAAAAAATCGTGTAAAAAGTTGTTACACATTATTAAATACAACAATCCAAAAATTAACAGTCATGACACTTATGAACACAAGTACGGGATCCTATAAATAAAAGCACTGGCATATTTGAATACAAACACTGGCACTTATAATCTCAAACACTGGCACTTATATTCTAAAACACTGACATTTAATAAGACAAACACTAGCACCAACTTGGTTAAATATATTAACGACAACAGTCTAGGAAATATGGGTTTCATTTATTTTAAAGCATTTACAATTCTCTTACTCAATTCAAACATATTAAATTTTGTAAGTAGGTATATGCACTATAAATAGGAAGGGGTTTGATATATTTCAAAATCACATCTCTTCCTTTTATTAAAATAAATTCACTTCTAATTTCTAGCAATATGTATCAGCACAATGACTCCTCCTCAGATGATGAGTATGACTCTGATGAGAAAGAGTTTAAGAGTGTTTTTCGTGAAATGGCAAATAAACTCCACTTTGGTCACCTCTGCATCCCTCAAACTGTCTGGAATTCTCAGTGAAGTTGTATGTATGCCATCTACAGCCTTGGACTGGGCGTATAAAATGTGAAAGGGACCAAACTGCAATGCTTAAGCATACCTTTTATTATTGTAGTCCCTATTCCTCTCTTTCCAATATTGCCAAAGATGAGCACAAGACTTTGGAAAAATACCTTGAGGAGTATTTGGATTTGTTTGTACCTGTGGAAATTCCTTCTTACAAGAATGATAAGTTCAAGAAGAAGCCCTTTGACAAACGTGATTGAGGATGTGGCAGAGCTTCTGGTGTGAATCCTTATGGTGGTTCTGGGCATGGATCAAATGTATTTTAGTTTTTTATAATTCTGTCTTGTAAAATTTTTTATATCTTTTTCTTTTCCTTTTTATTTGTATCTTTTTTTATCTGTCTTGTACTTTTCTTTTATTTAATGTCTTTCCATTTAGTAATTTATTTTCTATACTATCTCTCTTTTAAAAAAAGACAAGCACCGACACTTATAAAAGACTGAAACTGTCTCTTATAAAAGACTAACACTGACACTTATAAAATGACTGACACAGGTACTTATAAAAGACTAACACTGACACTTATAAATATTAACACTAGCACATTAACAATAACATAGTAAAATAAATACAGGAACTTTTATAACCACATGCACTAACATTTATAAAAGACAAACACTGTCACTCATAAATATTAACATTGGCACATTAACAATAACATAGTCTAAAAACAATCAATAAAACTTTTCATAACCACATGCATTGACATTTATTAACAGAAACATTGGCAATAAAATATAAGTTACCTTTCAATTGCTTTTGACATTGCAATGTCTTGATCGGTGAAAATTGTTTTTGGTTCATTTCCTCCCATTGATTTTACGAATTCTTTGAGAAGCCAAACAAATGTTACTGAAATTGTCTATGGCTTAGCAAAAGTGAGACGAAACTCACAAGTGTTGTCCTTAGTGTCGGCAGCACTAACAACAACACACACCAATTCGAAAATAACAAATAATAGAAATAAATCTAATTGCAGCGAAAGTAAATAAAGACACACAAGAATTATATTTTTATCAAGTTATATAAATATATAACTTGATGGGTGCTAGGAGGGCAAGACCTTTCTATATATAATGATTTAAATACAAGGTCGAAAAGTTCCCTCAATGATAAATAATCATTAACTGAAGGAACAACAAATATAGAACTCTCTCTGAATACTAACACTCAAAACCTCATGAAAATACAAAGATATATGTGAAACTCTCGAGTGTTGGACAAAGTGCTGCCAACACTGAATGGCGACACTGAAGAGCAGAATTATTTCTTGTGCAGATTTGTGTCTTCTGAATTGGATGATCACTAATGCTGATCGACTGCACTATTTATAGGCCTCCAAAACTTGGAGCCTACTCAAAATAACCAACTAAACAGCCTTGAGGATGTTTCCTCATTTTTAGCTCCATTCGTCCCATTTGTAGAAGACTTGGTCTTCATGGCTTCTCATGCTTGTACACCTCTGCTGTAGATACCTTATGCTCTACCTTTATCTCCCCCCGAATAGCTAACCAATAACTCTATTACTTGGTCACCAATTTTACATATAAACAATGTGTTTATATGTAACTTTTCTTCATCACTTCGAAGTTCACGCCTGGGCATCTTCTGTTGACCTGTTCAAGCTCACAAATAGCAGACTAACAACTGATATATATGTTGGGTTTTATGGGTCCATGCGCAGCGGAATTAAGCATCAAATTAACACAAAATCCAAGCCCTAAGATCCGTTCTATACGATTAAATTGAATTCCTATGAGATAGAATTTTACCAACCTTTATTGCTTTCCGGTCTTGAGCTATCGAACAATTTATCGGTGTGATTTTGAATCACAATCTTCGATCTTCAAAACCTTTGAACCTTCAGATTGCTTTGGACAAGTTGAACTCAAGGCCTTGATCGTCGAATGAGCGAAGACCCTCTAGTAGTATCCACACGTTAGAATGAACCAAGAACGGTTCTTGAGGATTGCTAGATCCTTAAACTTTAGGAAGAATATTGAAAGAACTTTTGTTATGATTTTCTTAAGAAAATTCGGCTAGTCATTAGGGTTACAGACCTCATATTTATATTACCTTAATATAAGTATTTGTTTCCTAATCATATTAGGAAACTGGTATAAAAACCGCATCTGGCAGGTTCTGTCGCGCGGTGAAACAAGCCACTTGGCCAGTTTTGTCGCGCGCCAAGGTATGCCACATCAGGAACTCTCAATCATTCTTCCTTTGGTTTAACCAATTCATTCTAGTTGTGTGTGACCCAATAGGATTATATTATGTTGGCAATGAGCTCGATCATATCGACCCTCATAAGACATAAGCGGACTCTAGCAAGCCATTATGTCTACCCAAATAATATAACGTAAGAGTTCACGTTTCCAATGGTACACTTCCATTTCTCCCTTTATCTCACGATGTTATATTGAACACAAGTCATGGTCCACGTCAACTTGTATATGTTCAATGATTTCTCGATCTTTGAGTATAATGATAATCCAATCGTATTGGGGTGTGGCCACACGCTTTTCATCATTATCACTCATCGAGGGGCCCAAGCAAAACATCTCTCTTTCGAGGGACAAATTCCATCTTGACTTATCATCCTTCCCATCATGAATCCGATCATGCCAAAGATAGCCTTTATAAATACCGTGTTAAGATATCGTTTGACTAAAATCAAACATGACTTTCATCATATGTAAGGTCATGATAATGTCAGGTCTAGGGACTAAATGAAGTGACCATATGAGATTTAATTATGACATTTGACCATGACATAAATCTCATACGGGTCAAGTCCAGTCACTTGTTCTCTAACAAGTACCCATAATTTCAATGTGCATCTCTATGCATATAATCATCATATGATTATCCATTGATAATTATACTAATTATTCTCTTAATAATCAGGGACGGAGATTATTATAATAAATATGCAAACTATATAATAATCAAATAATAAACTTAAACGATAAAGATGATACATAACGGTTTTCAGTTAAACATAACTAAAGCCAAGGGCATTACACCAACAGTCTCCCACTTGCACTAGGCTCCATTTATGTATCGAATACTCATGGATCTAACATGACCATCATGCTTCTGCCTATGCGAGGGTCTTTGTTAGTGAATCCCTTATGTCATCATCGGTTGATACTTTGTATATCTTAACGTCTTCTCATTCTTTATGAATTCCTCGAAAAACGTCTAAGTGAGTGTTTGGATCGCTGTTGTGACGTTGGTTCCATTGTTTGCACAAGTGGCACCACTATTGTCATAACAAAAGTTTCACCGATTAGTGATACTTGGAACATTTCCAAAACATTAATGAATTTTTGATCCAAACTGCCTCTTTTAGCCACATCATATGTTGCTAAAATTTGGCCTTAGTAGTAGAATCGGCTACAATTTTTGCTTGAAACTCTTCCAATCAAAACTGCACCTCTAATAAGCATAAACATAAATCCTAATTGCGATTTTAAAATAACTTTGTCAGTTTGGAAGCTAGCATCTATGTAACTCTTACAACAAGATTAACTTCCAATCTTTCAAATCCCAAGAACATATCCTTAGTTCTTCTTAAGTACTTAAGGATCATCTTGACTGCCATCCAATGGTTCTCAACAGGATCAGATTGGTATCGACTCATCATGCTCAAAGCATATGAGACGTCGGGTCTAGTACAAGTCATGGCATACATGACAGATCCAAATGCCGAAGCATACAGAACTTCATTCATTCCCTTTGCTCATCAATTGTCATAGGACAATGAGTGTTGCTAAGAGAAAACACCATGACCCATTGAGAAGATACTCTTCTTAGACTCTTCTAAGAACCTTGTCAATGTGAGTATTTTGACTCAATCCAATTTATCCTTTTAGATCTATCTCTATAGGTCTTGATGCCAAGGATGTAAGTGGCTTCACCCATATCTTTCATTGAGAAACCTTTCCTTGACCAAGACTTGACAGTCTTAAGTGTCGAAACTTGTTTTTCCAATGAGCATGATATCATTGTAATAAAACAATATAAATAATGTTATGCTCCCACTGAATTTCATGCATACACAAGATTCATCTTTGTTCTTTGATGAAGTCAAACTCTTTGACCAATTCATCAAAATGAAGATTCCAATTCCTTGAAGCTTGCTTCAACCCATCTCATGGATCTTTTGCAACATGCATACTTTATTAGAGTTTCTTGGATCGACAAACTATTCGGGTTGTGTACTATACACATCCTTAATAATCTTTCCATTTAAAGAAAGTCGTTTGACATCCATTTGTCATATCACATAGTCACAATATGCGATAATGGCAATTGAAATTCTAATAGACTTTGGCATTGTAACTGGCAAAAAGGGTCCCATCATAGTCAATACTATGAATTAACCTAAATCCCTTTGCTACAATCCTTAGTCATGAAAGTACACACCTTCCCATCCATGTCGGTCTTGAAGACCTTCTTGCATCCCATTAGTTTTTAAACCTTCAGGTAGCCCAATCAAGTTCCAAACTTGATCATCAAACATGGATTGTAATTTGGATTCCATGGTTCATAACCATTTATCCAAACTAGGAGTAGACATCGCCTCAAGATAGGAAGTAGGATCGTCATTCTCAATGACTTCCACTTCATTACTTTCCGATACGAGAAATCAATATTTCTTGAGTTCGGATCGTAACCTATCCATTCTACGATGGACTTGTGCATCTTGAACCGTTTCCACAACTCTTTGTGAACTTGGTTCCGTCTCTACTCTTGGTTCCATATTATTTTCGGGTTCTTGAACCTTTTCAAGACCAATTTTACTCCCATTAGATTCTTTATTGAGAAACTATTTCTCAAGAAACGAATCGTATAGAGCAACAAACGTTTTGTTCTCTTTGCGGTTGTAAGATTAATTTCCGAAAATAACCTTGTCAGATTTGGTGCTAACTTATAAGAGACAAGTCTCTTTACATAAGATTCGCAACCCCAAATCTTCATGAAAGACAAACTAAGTTTTCTTCCATGCCACATCTCATGTGGGGCCTTAGGAACCGATTTAGTAGGGACTCGATTCAGTGTAACCGCATCATTTCTAATGCATATCCTCAAAAGGAGATAGGAAATAGGAAAGTCTAATTGACACATCATCGAATGAACCATGTCCTACAAGGTTCAATTCCTCCTTTCAGACACACCATACAATGTGGTGTTCCGGGTGGAGTCAACTCTGAAACGATTTCACAGCTTTGAGATGATTGTCAAACTCTTGGTTCAAATATTCACCACCTCAATCCAATCGAAGTACTCAATAGTTTTGCCAAGTTGTTTTGTACTTCATCTTGAAATGTTCAAAACTTCTCAAATGATTCACCTTTGGACTTCATCAGATAGACATAGTCATATCTAGATAAGTCTTTAGTGAAATGTGATGAAATACCGAAGTCTTTCCCTAGCAATGCTACTTAATGGTCCACATACATCTCATGTATAATGACCAATAAGTCACTAGCCCTCCCACTACTCTTAGTGTAGGGTGGTTTGGTCAATAATCCCAATAAATAATATCCACATTCCTCAAATGATTCATGGTCATATGAGTCTAAAAGTCCATGTTAATGGAGTTTAGATATATGTTTCTTATTTATTTGACCAAACCGGCAATGCCATATGAACACGTTGTTCATATTATTCGGTTTAGATTTCCCATTTATAGTATAAATATCTTCAATATTATTTTGTTTCTTAACATCAAGGATATGAAGATCATTCAATGACATATGCAATACAATAAGGCATATCATTAAATGAATATAAAACTTCTTATTGAAAATAAGAAAATTATATCCTTCATCATCCATTTAAGAAACAGAAATAATACTCCTACTCAAATCCGGAACGTAGTCATACTTGTTCAAAACAAGTACTACTTCACAAGGTAAAGTGACTTCATAAGTCCCTATGGTTAATGTAGCAACTCTTGCTTCATTCCCACACATAGGTTTAATTTACCTTCTTTGAGTAGCTTTCTATTCTTTATTCCTTGCACATTTAAACAAATGTGGGATCCAATCCGGTATTATATACCCAAGAACAAGAAGTCGAAAAGAAAATATCTATCATATAGATATTTGAAGTAGTAGCAATCATATTGCCCTTCTTCACCTTTTAGGCCTTCCTAATAAGCCTTGCAGCTTTGCTTCCAATGACCAATCTTATTGCAATGGTAGCAAACTGCATCCTTTTGAGACACTTTTGGGTTTACCCTCTTTGGATTTTGCAACTTTTGCCTTAGGTTTAGCAACCTTTGCTTTACCTTCTTTCCTTCCTTTGTGAACCTTTTCTTGTGTTAACAATTAACAAAATTTGCGGATTGCTCCTTCTTTCATCATATGAATTAAGAGCCTTCACCACAACATACATCTTTTGCCTAGCTTGCACTTGGAACATTTCCCCTTTTGCGTAATGCCAGAACAAAAGAATAGTTATCATGTGCTCAAGGTTCTTCATAAGAGCCTTTAAACACGGTGGCAATTACAAGGCAAGCAATATTGTCAGAATCATCAGTATGTTTCTAATGCTGCTTCCTTATTTGCCATATGCAACATTTGCACTAGGTTCAATAGGAACGGATTCGTCAAGAACGTACACATTTATCCAAGAATCATTCTTTAGGCTTCTGATCCAATCAGAATTATTTGTATCGTTCCTTTCGAACTTTGTCCTTCATAAGGACGAATCGCAATTATCATTATGTAATGCTACTTCTACAACAAAATATACAAATTTTATGAACACATATCAATATCAACACATTTATCATCTAAGAGCAAATAATGTATTTTATAAATACTCCCACTAAATCATACACCTTCCAATGCAAATAAGCATAATATGCATTTAATGGGCTAAGATCCAACTTTAATTTAATCTCAAGTACGCTATCGCGCACCGCTCAAGATTAAATTAATTAGGTAGAAAACATCAATCATAACGTATATGACTCTTAGATCTTTTATGAGATTTATTCAAGACATCATATATCTAAGCATATTTTAATCTCATCTTATGCCTTGGGTCCAAAATCATTTTGATAACCCAATTAAGTTCATCCACTTTAAATGTATAGGAACCACCATTTCCTCATCTTGCTCGCAAACGAAATAGAATCAAAGCACCTTGCTATGGCAAGCCCACCCAAAACTATTCAAGTGGTCTCAAGTGTTTTAATCATGGATTGGCATAAAGAACTTAAAAGTTAATGAAGGTTATTTAAAGTAGATTATAAGCATATCAACAAAGATAATCATAACTGTGCACCAGGTAAGTTCCCAAGAAAATAGGTGAGCCACAAGGACTGCTTAAGTACCAAATCTTCCTTCGACAGAACTCTCCTAGTCATGCACAATTATAATATCAATTTGAATGCAACATAATCAATACTTTGTATACTGACTTGTTTCTCATAAACAATCAGACTCGTAAACTGACTTGTTTCTCATAAACAATCAGATTCCCTCAAATTTTGCGTAAACTGACTTGTTTCTCATAAACAATCAGAAAATCAAAATTTAATGTTTCAACTAAACATTTAGGAAATCAAAATTCAATGTTTCAACTAAACATCTAATAAAATTATTAACACTTAAGAACAAATAATTCATGCATCGCAACAATTAATAAAACCACAGTTAAATTAATTAAGCATGCATCATAAACAATGAATTAATCTAGCATAGCCCTATAAACTCAATTTTATAGCATCCAGATTAACACATAAACATATCAGATTGTAAACACATTCATAGATTAACCAGATTGTTCATCAACCGATACGCCCAGATTGGGCTAAAAGTGTCGCGTGACAGAAGCAAGTTCTGTCGCATGACAGAAGCTAGTTCTGTCGCGTGACACAGGATGACAGTTTTCCAGATTTCCAGAATTCAATCAATTCTAAATCACAGAGCAATTAAATCATGCAAACGACTTTTAACAGATTTAATTCAATATCATTAGAACACGAATTAGGCATATTGTTTCAAAAATAATTAATCTATCACATACAAAACATGCAAAAGAACATATAAACGATTTTATATTACTTTTCTAGCATGTTAATTCAAACTTAATCATACGAACGGGGCTCTGATACCACTGTTGGGTTTTATGGGTCCATGCACATCGGAATTAAGCATCAAATTAACACAAAATCCAAGCCCTAAGATCCGTTCTATACGATTAAATTGAATTCCTATGAGATAGAATTTTACCAACCTTTATTGCTTTCCGGTCTTGAGCTATCGAACAATTTATCGGTGTGATTTTAAATCACAATCTTCGATCTTCAAAACCTTTGAACCTTCAGATTGCTTTGGACAAGTTGAACTCTAGGCCTTGATCGTCGTACGAGCGAAGACCCTCTAGTAGTATCCACACGTTAGAATGAACCAAGAACGGTTCTTGAGGATTGCTAGATCCTTAAACTTTAGGAAAAATATTGAAAGAACTTTTGTTATGATTTTCTTGAGAAATTCGGCTAGTCATTAGGGTTACAGACCTCATATTTATATTACCTTAATATAAGTATTTGTTTCCTAATCATATTAGGAAACTGGTCTAAAAACCGCATCTGGCAGGTTCTGTCGCGCGGTGAAACAAGCCACTTGGCCAGTTTTGTCGCGCGCCAAGGTATGCCACATCAGGAACTCTCAATCATTCTTTCTTTGGTTTAACCAATTCATTCTAGTTGTGTGTGACCCAATAGGATTATATTATGTTGGCAATGAGCTCGATCATATCGACCCTCATAAGACATAAGCGGACTCTAGCAAGCCATTATTTCTACCCAAATAATATAACGTAAGAGTTCACATTTCCAATGGTACACTTCCATTTCTCCCTTTGTCTCACGATGTTATATTGAACACAATTCATGGTCCACGTCAACTTGTATATGTTCAATGATTTCTCGATCTTTGAGTATAATGATAATCCAATCGTATTGGGGTGTGGCCACACGCTTTTCATCATTATCACTCATCGAGGGGCCCAAGCAAAACATCTCTCTTTCGAGGGAAAAATTCCATCTTGACTTATCATCCTTCCCATCATGAATCCGATCATGCCAAAGATAGCCTTTATAAATATCGTGTTAAGATATCGTTTGACTAAAATCAAACATGACTTTCATCATATGTAAGGTCATGATAATCTCAGGTCTAGGGACTAAATGAAGTGACCATATGAGATTTAATTATGACATTTGACCATGACATAAATCTCATACGGGTCAAGTCCAGTCACTTGTTCTCTAACAAGTACCCATAATTTCAATGTGCATCTCTATGCATATAATCATCATATGATTATCCATTGATAATTATACTAATTATTCTCTTAATAATCAGGGACGGAGATTATTATAATAAATATGCAAACTATATAATAATCAAATAATAAACTTAAACGATAAAGATGATACATAACGGTTTTCAGTTAAACATAACTAAAGCCTAGGGCATTACACCAACAATATAAACCTTAATTTATACGTTATTATTTGTAAAAAATACAGTAACTATTCTGGTGTTGCCAAATCCCAAATGGCAACACCTGTGGCAACACCAGTGGCAACACTGGTTTGTGACACAAGAGACAACACACATGGCAACACATGTTCTAACATTTACAATCTCCCCCTTAGTTGTTGATTTTTTCACAAAATACAACGTGATGTTCCTGCATAAACCGTTAGTCATACTAATACAAAAAATTAAAAAAAATGCCACAACCTCATTAGTGACAACATTAACCTTCAGGCAATGTTTAAATGTTTTCCAACTAAAATATCATAACCACATAAGTGGCAACATCAACCTTCAGAAAAATTTAGTCACATATCACATTTATATCTCCCCCATACTATTTAAACTCCCCCATAAACATAAATTTAATAATAACTAAGCGAAATAATTATTAATAAATTCTAACAACCACCCAAGATTTAAGTTTTTTAAACAAAAGAAAATTCCAACCGAAACAAAGAAAAAAAAATAAAAAATAAAATTGTTTAAGCAACGCAAACCAAATTAAAACAAATAAAATTGTTTTGAACAACCACCAAGCAAACACACTTACGAACCGTTCAACCTTCTACATTTTTATCAGCTCCTTCACCTCCCTCTTTTGCATTCGTGCCACTAGGCCCAGCTCCATCACCATCACAATCACGCCTTGGCCTTGATTGATCTCCCCCTATTTTGGAAGAAATCAATTCTACCATGTTCATCATGTCCGAGCGCATATCCAACCATCCTTGCATAACTGAATCGATATGTTTCACCTGTCTGTTGAAAAAATTTAGTACCATAGCAGCATCAATCGTGACAGGAGCAGTGTTGCCTTGAGTGTTGCCAACTGCAGGAGCAACACTTGGGGTGACACTAGTAGCAGGGGCAGCAGTAGGAGCAGCTGATGTAACCAAAACACAGGGCAAATCTCTGTGCCTATCTCCTTCAGTAAAGTGCTTGCTAATTTTATAGAAAACAGGATTTTCAGAGATGTTGTCCGCATTCCATGGTTTAAGATTTTGAAATTAAACGACATTATAGATGAGGGAAGGAAAAATATAGAAGAAGGTTTTCTTCTTTTTGGCCCATGCACAATGTGGGAAAATACCAATCTTTCAAAGTTAACTCTCTATTTCTTACCCAATTTTTATAATAATGTTGCTTGCTCAAAGGTAACTGTGTTCTCATTTGCCATAGGTAACCAATTTGTAATGCAAATCTTATGAAGAACACAAATAGAGATGAAAGATGGGTTGCTTTAAAATGGTCACTCCAAACAGAAACTCTCCCTCGAGTCAGAAAACTTGCTAGGGTATTAGGTTCTACTTCCAAACTCTCATCTTCAACACTCGGGAGACCAAAGGATTTTTTGATAATGGAGGGATTAAAATCATAAAAATTTCCCCTCACAAAAATCTTTCCATAATGAGGAGTGCTCCTATCGTCTATGTCCTCCATTAGATGAGTAAAAAAGTTCCTAACAACGCTTTCGATATAAACTGAAACTTTCGTAACAGTTGGCAAAAAATTTCTATCCTCAAGAAATTGATAAACCCCTAGACTCTTGAACTGAGCCACATTCATGTTTCTTTCATTCAAAACTCTCTTATCTGAGTCTTGAACCCACTTATCCAAGTTGGATTCACAATAGAACTCGTCGAAAAGAAATGGACGTTCATAATATCCAAAAGACTCATAATCAGATTTAGATTCTTGAGAATGAGTAGGGGTTACCCCGAGGCCATGATATTGGAGAGTATGATGGAGAGCTTGACTGTGGTTTTGCCTTGGCTGCTGGTGTTGTCTCAGGTGTTGTCATTGGATTGGCAACACTTGGGGCGACACCTTTCTGAATTTTCTGTCTCTTTGCCACCTTGAACTGAGCTTGGGCTAGGGTCTCTTCATCTTCGAGCCAGGCTTCCTCATCATCATCAGATGTGGACGAAGGCTCCTTGGTAGCATTGAAAATTGGGTCCGAACCTTCCTCGGATGAAATCCCAAGAGACGAGCTTGAGTCATCTTCAACCTCAACTGGATCATCAGCTGTGTTTGAAGGAATTTTAGACCTAAACAAAGTCTTAATCCTCTCTGATTGTCGACAAACTTCATCCCTAACTGACGAAGAGGCATCAAGAACATTTCTTTTCTTGGTTTTCTTTTGAGGTGCAAAAGTAAGCTCAACCGAAGGAGTAGCATCAGGAAGGCTCATGTGAGTGGGAATTGGAAGAGGGTTGTAAACAATAATTTCTAAACTCGAAGAGGTGGATGGTGTTGCAGAGAGTGTCGCCAGAGATGTCTCCATGGGAAAGGCGACATTTGAAGCGACACTCGAGGGAGCAAGAGGTGAAATATCCATGGGAGAAGTGATTTGAGGCGATTTTGAGGGGTAAGCCATGGACAATAGACAGGAAGACGATGAACATAGGAGAAGGGTTTAACGGCTAGAGAGAGGGACACTTAGAGAGTGAGAGACGGTGAAGGAGAGGGCTTTAGAGAGGGGAGTAATTAAATGGATAATAGGGAGAGAATTAAGTTGATTTGACACATTCAAACCCACTTAAACCCTTATCTCAATAAACCACACTAACTGTTTATCCGACCATTTTTAAAAAATGTAACATTTTTTTTTAATTTTTAATAAATAATAACTAAAAATAATTTTAGAAATATCCATAAAATTTTGTTTTTCAAAATTCAAAAGAAAATGAACTTTAAAAAATAGATATTTAGAAATTACATTTAGTTAGAGAAAAATTAAATATTTTTGCTAAAAACCTTTTAAATTTCACAAACTCTAAATATATGAAAATAGACTTTTGAAAATTCAAATTTTAATTAACAAAATAAAAAAGAAGAAGAAAATAATAATGTAGCATCTACTAATGTGTTGCTAGCAATATTGTGTAACACAAAAAGACAACATTTTGAATAAAAATCCCTTTGATATTTTTTCAACATATATTACTTATCATTCCTTAGGCAATTTTAAGCAAATTTTACACTTATTTATTTACAAGGAAGCATCGTAGTAGCGAGCTCCGTGCCCCGAGTTTTTTATTAAAGTGTAAAGCTATATGTAGTAAGTTTTATACCTTTCAAGTAGGGTACACTGTAGTAGCGAGCTCCATGTCCCTAATACTTAGTATAAAACAGATACATTATACTCCCGTTTTGGCAAGGAATCATCGTCTCAGCAAACGCCGTGCCCCGAGTTACTTTGGAAGTATTTTAACGAGCTTTGCCTTTTTAAATATCATCAACAACAGAAGTGACTTTGTCACTTTAAGCACAAAGGGGTATTTTATCAAAAATGTTAACCTAAAGTATATACACATACTAGAACAAAAAGGTCAGTAAATGCCACCCATTGGGTTTAAACTATAATTTTTTTTAATATTATACAACTAATACACAGTGTTGCTGTCAGTGTTGGCAACACAGACGGCAACACTTGAAACAGCAGATTTATAGAAAACACAAACCAAGAGATTATTTCAAACTTGAAAATCTCTCATGGTCCAGGGCTTTAGTCAAAATATCAGCAAGTTGATATTTGATATCAATATGCTCTATTTGGATTAAGTTCTTTTCTACTAAATCTCTCAAAAAGTGATGGCGGATATCTATATGTTTAGTGCGAGAGTGTTGTACAGGGTTTTTGGAAATATTTATGGCACTCAAATTGTCACAATACATGGTCAAGATATTACTATCAAGACCATAGTCATCAAGCATATGTTTCAACCTTATCAACTGTGAACAACAACTCCCGGCTACTACATACTCAGATTTAGCAGTCGAGAGAGAGAGACACAGTTTTGCTTGCGACTGTACCACGACACAAGATTATTACCCAAAAAAAAAAACAACCCCCACTAGTGCTCTTTATATAATCTATATCCCTTGCCCAATCAGAGTCACTAAAATCAACCAAGTTGGTATTAGTATCTTTGGTGAACTAGATTCCTAAGTCACTAGTCCCGGACACATATTTAATGATTTTCTTGACAGCATTTATGTGAGAAATTTTAGGAGCAGATTGATATCTAGCACACACACCTACACTGAACATAATATCGGTACGACTGGCAGTAAGATAAAGAAGACTACCTATCATGGATCTATATAGAGTTGGGTCAACATCCTCCCCTGCATGATATTTGGCTACCTTAAGGGATGATCCCATAGGTATTTTTGAGCTCTTTGCACTCTCCAATCCAAATCTTTTCACCAGACTTTTTTCATACTTGCTCTGAGAGATAAAGATTCCATCATCTGACTGTTTTACCTGCAATCCTAAGAAATAATTAAGTTCACCTATTATGCTCATCTCGAAAGTTGATGTCAAAGCCTCAACAAAATTTTGCAAACAATTTTTAGATGTGGATCCATAAACAATGTCATCAACATAAATTTGAGCTATGACAAGTTCTTTATTTTCTCTTAGAATAAACAATGTCATATCGGCTTCGCCTCTAATAAATCCATATTCAAGAAGAAAACTTATTAGACGCCCATACCATGCACGAGGAGCTTGTTTCAAGCCATATAAGGCTTTATCAAGTCTGTATAGATGGTCTGGGTGGAATGGGTCTTCAAACCCTTTAGGTTGCTCAACATAAATTTCTTTATCTAAGTACCCATTCAAGAAAGCCGCTTTAACATCCATTTGATGTAATGTGATTATAAGGTAGCAAGCTATAGCTAGAAGAAGTCTTATTAACTCAATTCTAGCCACAGGTGCAAAGGTATCATCAAAGTCGATTCATTCCACTTGTGTATAGCCTTGAGCCACAAGACGGGCTTTATTACGAACAATGTTACCCAATTCATCAGATTTTTTTTTTGGAAATCCATTTAGTTCCAATTATACTAGTATGTAAAGGACGTGGAACTAAACACCAAACCTCGTTATGGGTAAATTATTCAAGCTCTTCTTGCTAGCTTGTATCCATAAATTATCCTTTAAAGCCTCAATCACATTTTTAGGCTCAAGAGCAGAAACGAAATATGAGTGTTTTACCTTAGAGTATGTGGAGGACATACACACATACCTTACCATATCTCTATAGTCAACTGGCTCCTTATTTCTTGTTCGAACCCTTTCATTAACATCACCAATTACCTGAGTAATGGGATGATAATTTCTAATTCTTGTTGGGAGATCGCTCCTGCCTTGTTGATACACCAATCCATCTTCTTCTTCTGAGTCACTACTTCCAGCCACTGTTCGGTCCTCCTGTGTTGTCTCATGTATTGCCGTTTCAGGGGCAACACTCGGGGCAACACCTGAATCTGTGGCTGTACTAGATTCACCAGTTTTTGTTCCATCCCATTGTTCAACTTCTTCCAGCAATGTCAGAGGTATATCTTCGGCTGGTTCTCCTGTGGCACTCAAGTAATCGTTAAATTCAATATTTACCGATTCTTGAATCACTTTTAACCTCAAATTATAGACTCGATAAGCATGATTGTTTTGAGAGTAGCCAAGAAAGATAGCTTTGTCACTCTTTGAATCTAGTTTTCCTAAGTATTCCTGGTCATTTAAAATATAGCACAAACACCCAAACACGTGGAAATAGTGAACGGTAGGTTTCTTTCCATTTAAAATCTCATAGGGTGTCATAGTTGTGTCGGGTCTTAAGAAAACTCTGTTCGTAGTGTGACATGCTGTGTTTAATGCTTCGGCCCAAAAACCTTTAGAAATATTTCTAGCAATTAGCATAACACGAGCCATCTACAGCAAAGTCCTATTTTTCCTTTCAGGAACACCATTTTGTTGTGGTGTTTTGGGTGCTGAAAATTCATGGTGTATCCCCTTTTTACTACAAAATGTAGAGAATGAGATGTTTTCAAACTCTCTACCATGATCTGACCTTATACGAAAAATAGGTGAACAAAACATGTTTTTGATTTTGGAAAATAAGTGTTTAAATTTATCAAAAGTTTCAGATTTTTCTCTTAAAAAATAAACCCATGTAAACCTAGAAAAATCATCAACTATAACATAAACATACTTCTTACCTCCCATGCTTTCTACCTCAATAGGACCCATCAAATCCATATGTAGAAGCTGAAAACAATGTGTTGTTCCTGAGTGTTGCTCATTGTGTTGTCCAACACTGTGAGAAACACGAGTCTGCTTACCTTTTTGGCAGTCACCACACAAAATGGTGTCTTTGAGGTTTAACTTAGGGACACATTTGACCGCATTGAGTTTGATAATCTTCTCAAGATTCCTATAATGAGAATGGCCTAACTTTTGATGCCATAATCTTATGTCATCAAGTTTCGTCAAATTGCACACTTGTTTATTACCAACAAGGTAGCAATTATCACTCGATCTTGTTCCAGTCATGACACAAAAGTTAGTATTATCAAACACTTCACATGTATTTTTATTGAATTTTACCTCCAAATTGTTATCACATAATTGGCTAATGCTAATTAAATTAGCAAGTAGACCATCTACATGCAAGACATTTTTTAAAGGAGGAAAACCAACGACATCAAGGGTTCCTTTTCCTATGATGTCACTCTTGCCTCCACCTCCATAGATTACTGAGCCTCCTTGAATAGGTTGGTATTCCGTCAAGAACGATCTTGTTTCCGTCATGTGACATGAACAACCACTATCAAAGTACCAAGCACCTGAAACGTTAGTCCTTAAAGCAGTGTACACAACATAACATTTCAGTTTTTCTTTGGGTAACCAAGCCTTTTTTGCAATTCTGAACTTCTGTCCTCCAGTGTTGTCTCGAGTGTTGTCCTGAGATTTTGAAGACACTTGAGGCAACACTTGCAAACTGGACATTTTCTTTTGAAGAATAAAATAATCTGATTTTTTATGTCCAGGTTTGTGACAGTATTCACACTCAATGGTTTGATCAGAAGTATCACTAGAAGTACTTGACTTGTTCTTTTACAAAACGATTTTTAGTTTCAACATCAAACAAGGAAGAAGTAATATTTTCTAGTGATTCTTGGAACCCAAGACCAGCTTTAAGAGGCTTACTCAAGTTGAGTATTTCATCCAATTTGGATGAACTAGTGTTGAGTTTTTTGAAGGTTGATTCGGCTAGTTTGAGTTTGGCCTTGAGTTTATTAAGATCCGCATCCTCCCTAGTGAGTTGAACCTCTAGCCGAGTCAAGGAGTCTTTAAGATCATGATTTTCCTTTGTCAAGAAAATTAACATCTTGTTCTCCTTTTTCCATTCTACGAGGAGAGACTCATAGAGATTTTTTAATTCCTTAATAAGCTCATCTTTGCTGAGTTCCTCCTCTATAGACTCATCAGTATTGAAATCTACTGAACCATGCAGGCAAATATCATTAAAAGAATCATACCTGCTGAGTGTTGTGTCAAGTGTTGCTATTTTCTGGACAGCACTTGAGGCAACACTTTCTGAAGAAGTCACAAGTGTTGTGACAGGTGTTGTCGTATTCTGGACAACACTTGAAGCAACACTTTCAGTCAAAGGCTGCTCCTCCACCGTGGCCATCATAGCCACTTGCTCGAGATTTTCATCCTTCTCTGTTCCTTCCTCCTCTCCATCACTAAGAGACACCCACATATTTTTGCACGCCTTTCTCAAGGTATTAGCACATTCATTAGCATAATGACCCCAATCGAAACAAGCGTGACATTGAATAGATTCAATGTGTTTGGGGTTGGAACGGGACTTTTTCGAGGATGCACGTCTAGGTAAGGTGTCTTTTTGGTTCGGAGGAGGAACTCTTCTTGTCACAAAACTATGTGTTTTGGATTGTTGGTCCTTAGCTTTCACCTGCACATTGTTAAATTTCCTAAGCATGGAATTGTATTTCTTTGCAAGTAAAGTTACACTAGTATTCTCATCTAACTCCTCGAAGGCTTCATCTTCATCATCCACACATGTGTCCGAAGATTCGACTTTTAAGGCAATATTTTTGCCTTTTGAAGCCTCGGTTTGCTCATTGAGATTAATTTCAAAAAAATTCAAAATGCTCATCAAGGAGTTAATATCCATAGTTGAAAGATTATGGGCCTCTTCAATGGCCGAAACTTTAATATTGAAACGTTCGGGAAGAGTACGAATAGTTTTTGAAATAAGTTGTTTATTTGTAAAAGGTTCTCCTAATACTTGACAAGCATTTGAAATATCAATCAAATTTTCAAAATAAGAAGTAATATCTTCGTTTTCACCCATTATTAATCTTTCAAATTTAGTAGTGAGACCCCTAAGCTTTGTTTCTCGGACACTACCGTCACCTTCACAAAATCTTTGTAAGGTATCCCAAGCATCTTTTGCAGTGGGACTATTTTGAATGAGTTTGAACATATGCATGTCAACCCATTCATAGATGGCGTATAGTGTCTTTATATTGAAACTAGCAAGATTATTTTCTTCAATTGTCCATTTAGATTCAGGTTTGACTTGAACGTCACCATCTTCATCTGGAAGGAGTAATGGAAGAGAATAACCATTTAAAACAGATCGCCAAGCTCGAAGATCAATTGATTTGATATGCGAGCGAAGACGAATCTTCCAATAAGCATAATTTGATCCATATAAAACCGGTAACCTCTTTTGATTAGGGTTAGCGGGATCATAAGGCATGACAAAAGGATCAAAACTCACAAGTGTTGTCCTTAGTCAACACTAACAACAACACACACCAATTCGAAAACAACAAATAATAGAAATAAATCTAATTGCAGCGGAAGTAAATAAAGACACACAAGAATTATATTTTTATCAAGTTATATAAATATATAACTTGATGAGTGCCAGGAGGGCAAGACCTTTCTATACATAATGATTTAAATACAAGGTCGAAAAGTTCCATCAATGATAAATAATCATTAACTGAAGGAACAACAAAAATAGAACTCTCTTTGAATACTAACACTCAAAACCTCACGAAAATACAAAGATATATGTGAAACTCTCGAGTGTTGGACAAAGTGTTGCCAACACTGAATGGCGATACTGAAGAGCAAATTCTTTCTTGTGTAGATTTGTGTCTTCTGAATTGGATGATCACTAATGCTCATCGACTGCACTATTTGTAGGCCTCCAAAACTTGGAGCCTACTCAAAATAACTAGCTAAATAGCCTTGAGGTTGTTTCCTCATTTTTAGCTCCATTCGCCCCATTTATAGAAGACTTGGACTTCATGGCTTCTCATGCTTGTACACCTCTGCTGTAGATACCTTGTGCTCTACCTTTATCTCCCCCTGAATAGCTAACCAATAACTCTATTACTTAGTCACCAATTTTACATATAAACAATGTGTTTATATGTAACTTTTCTTCATCACTTCGAAGTTCGCGCCTGGGCATCTTCTGTTGACCTGTTCAAGCTCATAAATAGCAGACTAACAACTGATATATAAACCTTAATTTACACGTTATTATTTGTGAAAAATACAGTAACTATTATGGTGTTGCCAAATCCCAAATGGCAACACCTGTGGCAACACCAGTGGCAACACTGGTTTGTGACACAAGAGACAACACACATGGCAACACATGTTCTAACATTTACAGTTACAGTCTTTTCATTTGTTAAGAAAGCACACCCAAACATCACCGTGTTCCAATGGTTGTTGTAAGTACGCCAATCCAATTCGCGACCTTTTCAGATGCATTTTAATTTGATAAAATGGCATTTAGGGGCATTTTGGTAAATTCCCGATCCATCCCGAGACTTCCGGAAACATTTCATCAATTTCTCGCGAAGGAAGTACTTTTTTGTACTTTGCTCAGGCTAAAGGACCTAAAAGGAATAAATCTGTTTTGGACTTTTTAGGTATTATCCAAGAAGGTTCCAGAATCAGATTTGGCGCCAAAAACGGTTATGGTCACTTTGTGTCACGCGACAAGTCGAGGCATAGAAAATGGATACGTTATGCCGTGCGACATAAGGTTGCCATAGACTGCAGCTATAAATAAGACCCTACCCCTCTCAGTTTTAGATCCCAATTCCAGCCCCCTAACGTAACTCTGCACAAATTGCTCCAGAAACTCTCTCTCTCCTCCTTCCTCACCAAAACTACCCAATTCCCCTCAAATTCCCTTACCTCTCACCTCTCCTCAACCCAATTCCTTCCCTACTTCCTCAAACACTTCAGATCTTCCAATTCAGTTCTCAGTCCGTGCCTAGATCTCTATTCCAGAAGCTGAATCGAAGGCTTTTACACCTAACTTGGTGTAGAAGTTGAGGACTACAAGGGTAACACCCTCTCTCTCTCTCTCTCTCTCTCTCTCTATCTCTCTTCTATTTTGCTTAATTGTTGTTTCCTTCTTCTCCACTTGATAATCAGGCTCCATCTGCCTCAGATTATCAAGTGACAACTGCAATCTCTCTGTTTAAATCGTTTATACTTGAGTCCAATTGCTTGCTTATGATGTGATCTATTTAGATTTGCAACTTGGATGTCAAGGGAGTGTGGATCTCCCATATCCACACTCCTTTGATCGATTCGTATCTAATTCATGTTGTTCTTATTGATTCTGGTATAATTGTTGTGCATCTGTTGGATCTGCATCTCAGTTTGTGAGGTACCTGCAGATAGTAACCCTGTGTCACGCGACACATTTGGACATGAGGAGTCCTGTGTCACGCGACATGTCGTGACCATCTGCAGGGACCATGTTTCAGTTGTAAGTTGTTTTAGTTAGTTATCTTAGCATGTAGTTTTATGATTATGTTGTTTAGTGCTTGGATCTGATTTGTAATTGCATTTCGTGTTCATCTAGAGATTCTGTGATCTGTTCATTGTGAGTCTCTGCAAGGTGACCATTGGTGTCACGCGACACATTTGGACATGAGGAGTCCTGTGTCACGCGACAGATATGGTCCTTTGCAGAGGACCTGATTTCCTTTGTAATATGTTCTTATTGCTGTAAAGGGATATGACCTCCCGAACAATTGGTCTACAAGTTGTAATGATCTTGCATATTCAATAAAATTCATGTTTATTGCACTTGTCTATTATCATCGTTTGCACATTTATTTGAATTATTTGGATGTCTAAATTAGAAAGACTCGTCTACGGACGAGGCGTGTTGGGTGAACTCTCGGTTCTTCCCAACACATAACCTGACCCCCGAACCCGTTCTCTTTTTAAAGGTTTTTCAAAGTGCACGTCCAAAAGCATGGCGTGGCGACTCCTTTCTTTTTTCATTTTAAACCGAGAAAACAAAATTTTTTCGGGCGAGCGCGCATTCAGTGGCGACTCTGCTGGGGACTACTTTTTGAAAACCTGTTTTTTCAAAATAAGAGGGTCAAACTTTCTTACTCTTAGACATCCAATATATTCATCTTATGTGCATCCTTGATAATCTTGTGCGATACATGCATTTTATTAGATCTTACAACTTGTATGATTTTTTGTTGTTTCTTGGGCCTTTGTTTGTTTGTTTGTATATTTGGTTTGTCTTGTCCCTTGCCAAGGAAAGGCAGGGGCTAATCTCAGTTTTGCAGGGGCTCTGGTTCAGTGACTCTCTTGGTCGTGCGACATCTTTGGTCCATGTTGTTCTGTGTCACGCGACAGGAAGAGTCACTGAACAGCTTTCAGGTTCTGATTTGAGGGCAGTCCCTTAAATCAAAAGATTTGCTCAGCTGATTGTTATTCCTTTTTTCTTCCCTATGAGAGAGTGTGTATTTTTTTAAAATAAATAAATAAATAAATAGAAAATTTTGTTTTTTGTAAATAAAAGAATATAGTCATCCGCACACTACATCACATTGCTTTAGAACCCTCGGGTGCGATTGACGGCATCGCGGACGGTGATAATATTCGCCTACGTTTGAGCGCCTAATGTCAAACCCATCTCCCTAGTGCGTTATAGGTGGCACCACACTTAAACCTTACCTGTGGTTGGTTTTTGATACAACGTTTTAATTACACCAAAATGAATTGTTTTCGAAATTTCTAATAAGTCCTTTTACCTTCCCCAAAACCTCGCACCTTGTGGGCATGCTGCCAATGCAACATGGTTTCACGTGAGGACATGTCACCCCCGTGACATGTCCTAAACGATAGATCATGCCGCATTGTCACCATGCACCGACGAGAGGTCATGCCGGATTTTTCTTGGAAATTCCCCGAGAATACCCGTTATGCTGCCCAAATTTCCCTAGAAGTTGGGGCTACTCGTCCGTCCCACGTCGTGTTAGGTTTTGGTTAGGTATCATTACTTATTATTAATTTCAAATGCAAAACATTTAATGTAATTTGAACGTTGCGTCCCTAGGCTTCCCCAAGGTGTAGTGTACGTAAATAAAGGGTTAGCCTTTCCCAACCGTTCCTAGGATTTAAATCACCGATTTATACTTGAAGATAAATAAATTGTTTGCGCGAGTCTGTTCTCTCCGTTTCTTCTCCCTCTCCCGTATTTCCTCTTCTTTCCCTACCTTATGAACCCATATCTACCCTCTGTAGCGGTGACAAGTTGGGAGCGTGTTCTGATATTCTGTAGTCTTTGGGTTCCTATCTTCGAAGCATTTCCCGCAAAACTTTTATCTGTTCCGCTATCCGAGATGTCTGGTGCAAGAGATATGCCATCCGCTCAGTCTGGAATTCTTCCTACTTCGGGCCAGCTGGACTTGAATGATTTGTCGGTAACAGAGTTGTGAGCTGCTCTTGAAGCTGCTATGGTTCAGGAATGCAAGGCTCAATTGCTTGCCCAAGTTGCCAAAGCCAGAGAGGAAGAGACGCACGCTAGATTTGTTGAAGCAATGCGCATCCGAGGGATCACGGTAATTCGCCACAAAGATGGGTCATACGAGGAAATCATCAATGCTAGCAGTGTTGATCACGGGAATGGAAATGTAATGAAAGGGGTGATTGAAGATGAGCAAGATAAGATTCTTTCCCCGACACCTCATGTGGCCCAGACTCAGATCAATGATGAAAAACCGACCCTTGAGACTTTCAGTTTTCCAAATCAACTGGACTTGAAGAGTCAGTACCAACCAGATTCCCAAGGATCATACCATTTTGTGAGCAACCAGCCCGACCAGAAGGGATCATTGTCATTTCACTCTGACCAAGTTCCCCTTCAAGGAAATGTCTCTCTACCACCAATAAGTTCATATGGTTTCAACTTGTCACCCCCGCATGATCAATATTCAGGACCGACCTCATATGTGACTGTGAATCAGATGTCCTTTATTCCAGCTATGAACCCTATCCAGCAAGGGACGGCAATACCCGAGCCTCCTCCAAAGAAGGTTCAGAAAGGAAGAAAGAAAGCATATTGGGGAAAGGTAGGGATGTCTATGAATAAATTTCTCAAGGTTTTGGTGAGCGGAGGTTTGGTCCAGCCACTAGTTAATTATATCCCTCTTCATCACAACGAAAGTCTAGATCCGAGCAAGTATTGTGATTATCACCAATATTCAGGACATACCACTTATTCATGCATATAGTTGAGGATGATCATCCAGGAACTCATTGATGAGGGGAAGATCGAGATGGGTCCTCAAGAGGAAAACGGTGTCCAGAGTCATGGTCAGTTCTCACCACACAAGAAACAGGAATTTGATGACTTGGGAATAACAACCGAGGAAGCTTTTAATGGGTTGATGCGAAGAGGAATGATAAAGCCGCTTGATAGTTATCGTCCCATCAAGCACAATTCGAATTTGGATCAGAGCAAGTATTGTTACTACCATCAGTATCCAGGTCACACCACCAACGATTGCTCCCTTATTAAAGTGTTGATTAAAAGGATGGTTGATGAAGGTAGAATTGAGAAAGCTCCTCCTAAAGTGGTCGATAATCCCACATCAGCAATTTCAAAGCTTCCCCATGTGAAAAGTCAGTCAGTCAGGTGTCATAGGGTCTTAGATGGTTTTATCTTGCTAGCAAATGTTTGTTTTTATGATTTGAGTCTATTACACCCGTGTTATGAGTCTTTTATTTCAATGAATAAAATATTCGTTTCTATTCTTGCTAGACTCGAGACATTACTTGTGCACCCACGTTATATTTTATTGAAATGGTTTTATTCTAAATAATCACTTGTGCTGCTCACTGACTAATGCTTTGAAATGACTAATATTTAAATTAATTCGAGCGAGAAAATCAATTGATATCCTTCCTAAAGTGGGGCTCACCAATTCTCCATCTCGCGTCCCATATGCTCACATACCTTTCATCGTCTTCACCATCTCGTTGCTCGATGAATTTGCACGGATCTTTCTCAGAGTAAACTTAAGCAAGCAAAGGAAGACCCGATCTCGTTCGGATCATCCGGTAGGGACTGCGGTTGAAACCTTTCACCCATAGGAAAGTCATTACCTCACCCTCACTAAATCATACCCCTTCATTTCAAGATCGGCATAATTGAAACCCGTTTAACCATCTCAAGAAGAAGAGGGACTATCCTCGAGGCTCCCGTCATTCAGAAGAAGATCGATCGTTTCCAAGCTCAAGAACGACGGAAAGCAATGATCCATGCTGGGGACTAGATGATATTATCCTCTCAAAACAAAGTTGAAAAAAAAGAGAGGCAAAATAAAAAAAAAATATACAAAAAAAAAGAAGAATAAAAAAAAGAAGAAAAGAAAAGAAAGAGAGCCTAGTCCCCAGCGATTCTCTCAAAAGCAAAATTCAAAGGACCCGGTCGTTACTCAAGAGGAGTCTCAGAGTGAATAAAAGACAACATGGATGTCCCCTCACCACTACCTCAACAGCCATCCTCTTGATTTTAGAGAATATTCTCACTACCTTGACCAATCCCAAGCCGTCCTCTCGATTTTAGAGGATATTCCATTTATCATTACCCATACCCCTGCCAAAGCCAAGATTGACCTCTCATTCTTAGAGGCATTGAAAATGAAACCACAGATTTCCCTCACCTTAGAAATCCCAAACACATCCCTGCAAGCCAACCTCTCATCTTTAGAGGTTCAGTCAGCAAAAAGCCTAGCCGACCTCTCGTTTTAAGAGGTCATGATATCCTAAATTACCCGAAGACCGGTCAAAACCCCGAGACCCAGTCGCAGTTCCTACCGGATAGCAGCCTCATTCCAATATCGTCGAGATCTAAAATAGATTGTTGCTTGAAAAGAAGCCAAGGCTATCCCGGCTCAAAAGACCGTCAAGTAAAGATTGTGCAAATTCCATCTGTTCGTTCGATGTTTCACGTGAGCATATTTCATTTTTCCTCCGCAAACACTTGCCGTGGACGTCCCACTGGGGGTTCACATCTGTGTCTCCCATCGACACTCCAAGAGGACATGTTCTTTCAATTCCCAAAAAATTCTCGAAGGTCCTCAGATCCCCGAATTTCAACGTTCATTCTTTTCATTCGAGATAAGCCCGAACTACAGCGACCTGAGCTCCTCCTAAGGAGGGGAACGTAGGCAACCATAACTGGTTCGGTCAAAATCACAAAAAAATCTCAGAAAAATCCAGTCTCCTCAAAGACCATTCCCATACACCTTCCATCCTTCTGAAGTTGATCCTCGATATCAGTGGGTTTTCTCCTTGCGATTAATTGAAATATTTGTTCATGTCGGCTTTGGTGGTTGAATAACCCGAACATCATTAAAGGGTTTTAAGCAACTTTGTGATCATGGTGAATAAGACAGGTTTTCAAGTGTCTCGGCAAGTCTTCTTCTCTACATTTCTAAGGATATAGAGCTAAACACCGTATTTCTGTCAGCAGGGGCTTCCATACACTCTTCCACACCTTATGATACTTATAATCTCCCAAAAGAGTCAAACCCAAAAGCGAGAGTGTCATACACAAGCTCGGGATCCATTCCCACCATTCGAAAATATGCCCCTGCACGTAAACACTTCTAAGTCTTGTCTGCCAACTGATTGACTGAAGCTCAAAGAACGATCTCCTCTTGGGATACACGATGTATTGAATGCAATGAAACTGAGTGTCAGATTGGGGCTTGGTCAAAGAAGAAGACTAATGGGTTCATTTTGTACAAGAACACCATGGCTGGCTTTTGAATTTCGATCCCCAGGAATGGATTGGTTACTTAAGGATGTTACTCCATATGGTGGCTACTGAGTCTCATGCCTTAGGCCAATGGAGAAGTTTTGAAATGATGTGAAAGTTTGATTTTGAAGTCCTGCCTGCATGACTTGTTGTGTCACGCGACATAAAGTGTCTTAGATGTCCTGAGTCGTGCGACAGCTTGTGATCACCACCAGACATCTGTAATCTGCAATCTAATCAGTACCAGGGCACACCCCGACTTGTCTCCAACTACAATACAGCAAAACACCCTGCAAGCATCATGGGAGAGGGATTCACTTAGATAGCATACACACTCACCCTCCATATACAAGCCAAGCCGCATAAACCATTCATACTTATGCCATAGCCATTCAAAAAAAAAGGTCATTCATTGTCACCATCCCAAAAATGGACTCGTGCAGACAATAAAAATAACATAAAAGGCTAGCAACAATGTACTGAGTCTAGGAAAGGCAAAAGCAAATAAGTTTTTTACAAAAAAAAAAAGAGTGTTTGTTCGTTTCTTTGCAAGAAAAAGGTGTAATAATCAAAAGAGCAATGTTTTGATACAAAGGGCTACTCCGAGCCATCATCCTCAGAAACGTAGACACCATCGTCATCAGAGCTATCATCATCAGCATCATCACTGTCCTCTCCGTCTGCATCTCCCTCCTCAGAATCCGAATCAGCAACAGGATCATGGAAAACAATGGGGTCGTCACGAAAGAGCTCATGAACAGCGGGAATAGCCACGGTCTCGATCTCATAAGGATCACCAGAAGTAGCACTATCGGACTCGGGACTAGGCGGACGATGACGAGCAGTCTTGGTCCTGGGCCTGTGTGTGTCCTCAGCAGAGATCTCTTCCTGCTAGGCAAGCTGGAGTAGAATCATCATCATCATCATCATCATCAGAGTCCCGAGCATGACGCCGCTCCCTCAAATAACGGTTGCTCCTCTCCAGTTGGTCGATCATGCCCATGGCTCCAGTATAATGATGGGTAAAACTCCAGTAAATATCAGCAGAGACCTGGTACAATCAAACGGGAGAAGAATCAGAAACTCGTCATCATGAAAGACAAGAGTTTTAAATAGTTCAAAGCAATAAGGAAAGAGAGGACAGTTACTTACAGATTGTGTACCCTCCGGAAGCTGAAAATAGGGAAAAATCCTGCTAGTGTCAAGGGGAGCTCGTCTCAAGCGATCTCCATCCTGAAAGTCAACAAATGAAGGAGGTAAAGGAGCATCCGCCACATACCCAGTAGAGGGGCCTGCACCCTGAGCATCCTGTCTCGGAGCCACCTGCGGCGACCTCAATTTTGTCCTCACATAGACTCCATAATCTCCATCATCCTCGGTGTAATTAAACGCAGCCTCCCCCTGGATCAGAGAATCCACATCCTCCAGTTTCCGAGGAAACCATATATCAGTGGGAGGATCGACCGGGACTCTAGCAGCGGTACTAGGGTCGTGCTGTCTATAAACCCGCTCTCCCAAGTAAAGTGCGTCCCCAGATAAGCCTACCAACAATTTGCGGCACTCAGTCAAATGCAAGGCATGTCCAAGATCAATATCAGCATACCGGTCCCCCCAAGGAAATAATCTCAAACTCCCGGGAGTCCTCCACAAGCAAACCAAGGTATCAGGATAAGAAGCTGTCACACGTCCCTTGGTGCCCGCTGTTTGGACCTTCACCCGAGCATCTTTCACCCAACGTCGCATAGCAGGAAATATAGTGGCCGGGTACGCCTCCCCCACCCGCCAAGCATAGCAGCCGATAACCTCATAAGCCCAGACCTGGAAAAGAGAAATCAGAGCAAATCAGATTGATAAAAAAAAGGACAGAAAGAAATTTATGCAAAGGATGTACTCAGATTGGGAAGTACCTCAAAAGCAAAATGGCAGCAGTTGAAGGACTTAGCCGCCCCCCTACTGACATCGTCCAAAGCCAAATACAACTCAGCCAATCCGGCCTCTCCCCAAGATAAGGTTCCGACAGTAGCCCAATCCCTCAAAAGCTCTAACAAAGAGATCAAAGCAGAAGATGTGGCATTGATGAACAGCATATCAGAAAAACCGATCCAAACAAAAGCCCTAGCCAATCTCAAGGCCCTCAACCTATCCTCCTCGATATCCGCCACCTCAACTGGATAATCCTGACTCTGCTCAACCAACTGACCATGAAGCTCCCCGAGCTCGTACCCATTCCCCTTCTTGCCCCTGGGAACAAATCCAATCAACTCCATGAAGTAAGCCTCAGTGGGAGGCTGTGGATCATCCTCAAGAGCAGGCTCCTCTAGATACAAAGGCTCATCAGTGAAAGGGAGGCCCGTAATGGCGGCAAAATCGTAAGGAGTGACAGTCGCCTCTCCCCAGGAAAAATGGAAAGAATGGGTAGTCTCCCACCAAAACTCTCGGAATGCCCTCACAAGCCCTGCACTCCTTTGAGTATCCCCTATGCCCCTCGCCATCTCGAAGAACCGGCCAAGCCCAGCAGTATATATCAAGCCCTTAGGCGAGTGCTCTAACTCCTGACTACCGGGCAGAGGATCCCATAACTGACCAACAACCTCCAGAGAGCCCCGGGTACGCAACTCCTGCAGGTAAACACAGCACAGGTATGAATATCCTAAGATTCTTTCCAAAGAAAAACATGTCAATCAATCAACTGCATATTTCACTTTTCAAGCAAAACTAAGGTTTGAGCATTTAGACGCATTCATAATTTCTAGATAACTCAAAACATGCAATAAATTCATGAGTTCATAGAGGAAAAGAATTCGATCATTTTTTGGCACAAAATCCAATTTTTTCATTATAATAAAAGTAAGGGTTTTCGGAATTACCGTGTTCTTCTTCCCCGGTGCAGAAGTGTGCTTTCTAAGCTGTGGATAAAAATCTCCTCGCACTGCTTGAGGAACGAAAGGCCTTTGATTCCATAGAGCATTTTTCCTCCGAGCAGCCAACTGAGCTTGGGAAGGTCCTTTCTTCGTGGGTCGAGGTTTAGGGGGCATGGTTGCAAGATCAAAAGCTTAATCAATACCCTAGTTTCCCTTGATTTCACTCAAAATTGTGAAATTGGATTTTTCTCCTATCAAAAACCGTCGGCCTCCCTCTAAAAATGTGTTTCAAAATGAAGGTTGCTCGTTGTTTTAAAAGACTGTCCATTTGCTTTAGTTGGTCGTGCGACAAAACGTGTCCCTAGGTCCAAAATTTCCAAAAAAACCCTGTGATTTAGTAATTAACACTTTGATCCTTGTAGTGCTTCGAGTGTTGTTTTCCCCGCAGTTACAACAGTCAACTGAGCAAACCTCAAAGATTGTCCCTCAAAGCAGAGCCAAGACAAAGAATCCGTGTCTATTTGAATCTCCCCAGCAGGGCGCATCAAGATCAATGGCCCCACCGTCCAAGCGTCAATAAGAGTTCGCTGCCCAGCAAGCAAAGTCCCCGGTCTATCAAGCAAAGCTCGGGACACAAAAATCAACCGTCAATAAGAATCCGCTGCCCAGCAAGCAAAATTCCCATCACATCAAGTAAAGGTCCCAGATCTCAAATCCAATAGTCAATAAAAGACCGCCCCGCACCCGTCAACCGTCAACAGCAGTTAGTAGCATAGGACACTCCGGCAGCTACATCAATCCCCAGCAGCATAAACTATAGCATCAGTCCCTCCGGCAGCTACAGATTTCTTAGTCAGATATTGGGTGACAACTGCACAGTCGAGTATCGGGTGACAACCACACAGTCGAGTATCGAGTGACAACCGCATAGTCGAGTATCGGGTGACAACCGCACAGTCGAGTATTGGGTGACAACCGCATAGTCATATGATGGGTGACAACCGCACAGTTGAGTATTGGGTGACGACTGCACAGTCGAGTATTGGGTGACAACCGCATAGTCAGATGATGGGTGACAACCGCACAGTCGAGTATCGGGTGACAACCGCATAGTTGAGTATCGGGTGACAACCACACAGTCGAGTATTGGGTGACAACCGCATAGTCGAGTATTGGGTGACAACCGCATAGTCGAGTATTGGGTGACAACCGCACAGTCGAGTATCGGGTGACAACCGCACAGTCATATTTTCGAACTATGATTTGGCTTGATTCCCTCTCCGGGATACGTAGGAATCCTTTCTCAAAAGGTCCAGCCATCTGATTCCCCAAATCACCGTCTAGCCCTCCGCCTTATTCCCAAGCCGCTCATTGGGATTGGGGCTTATTTTATCGACAACCTCACTTTTTTCCAAAAGTGACGTTGCCGAGGGGCTCTGTAAGTACGCCAATCCAATTCGCGACCTTTTCAGATGCATTTTAATTTGATAAAATGGCATTTAGGGGCGTTTTGGTAAATTCTCGGTCCATCCCGAGACTTTCGGAAACATTTCATCAATTTCTCGCGAAGGAAGTACTTTTTTGTACTTTGCTCGGGCTAAAGGACCTAAAAAGAATAAATCTGTTTTGGACTTTTTAGGTATTATCCAAGAAGGTTCCAGAATCAGATTTGGCGCCAAAAACGGTTATGGTCACCTTGTGTCACGCGACAAGTCGAGGCATAGAAAATGGATACGTTATACCGTGCGACATAAGGTTGCCATAGACTGCAGCTATAAGTAAGACCCTACCCCTCTCAGTTTTAGATCCCAATTCCAGCCCCCTAACGTAACTTTGCACAAATTGCTCCAAAAACTCTCTCTCTCCTCCTTCCTCACCAAAACTACCCGATTCCCCTCCAATTCCCTTACCTCTCACCTCTCCTCAACCCAATTCCTTCCCTACTTCCTCAAACACTTCAGATCTTCCACCCGGTTCTCAGTCCGTGCCTAGATCTCTATTCCAGAAGCTGAATCGAAGGCTTTTACACCTAACTTGGTGTAGAAGTTGAGGACTACAAGGGTAACACCCTCTCTCTCTCTCTCTCTCTCTCTCTCTCTCTCTCTCTCTCTTCTATTTTGCTTAATTGTTGTTTCCTTCTTCTCCACTTGATAATCAGGCTCCATCTGCCTCAGATTATCAAGTGGCAACTGCAATCTCTCTGTTTAAATCGTTTATACTTGAGTCCAATTGTTTGCTTATGATGTGATCTATTTAGATTTGCAACTTGGATGTCAAGGGAGTGTGGATCTCCCATATCCACACTCCTTTGATCGATTCGTATCTAATTCATGTTGTTCTTATTGATTCTGGTATAATTGTTATGCATTTGTTGGATCTGCATCTCAGTTTGTGAGGTACCTGCAGATGGTAACCCTGTGTCACGCAACACATTTGGACATGAGGAGTCCTGTGTCACGCGACATGTCGTGACCATCTGCAGGGACCATGTTTTAGTTGTAAGTTGTTTTAGTTAGTTATCTTAGCATGTAGTTTTATGATTATGTTGTTTAGTGCTTGGATCTGATTTGTAATTGCATTTCGTGTTCATCTAGAGATTCTGTGATCTGTTCATTGTGAGTCTCTACAAGGTGACCATTGGTGTCACGCGACACATTTGGACATGAGGAGTCCTGTGTCACGCGACAGATATGGTCCTTTGCAGAGGACCTGATTTCCTTTGTAATCTGTTCTTATTGCTGTAAAGGGATATGACCTCCCGAACAATTGGTCTACAAGTTGTAATGATCTTGCATATTCAATAAAATTCATGTTTATTGCACTTGTCTATCATCGTTTGCACATTTATTTGAATTATTTGGATGTCTAAATTAAAAAGACTCGTCTATGGACGAGGCGTGTTGGGTGAACTCTCGGTTCTTCCCAACACGTAACCTGACCCCCGAACCCGTTCTCTTTTAAAAGGTTTTTCAAAGTGCACCTCCAAAAGCATGGCGTGGCGACTCCTTTCTTTTTTCATTTTAAACCGAGAAAACAAAATTTTTTCGGGCGAGCGCGCATTCAGTTGTTTACCCCAACTATTGGTGCACAAATAAGATTGTATCTATTTGTGTCATAAGTTGTATCAAACTTAACAACATCCCCATACAATTCATATTCCTACTTCATCATATCATCTCTACAAAATAAAGTACTAAGTCTACTTTCTTCTCCAAACTGCACTTTGAAGTAGAATCACTACCAGAAAAAGGTCATTTAGCGACCGAAATTTTCGTCGCTAAAATTAAATTTCCGTCGCTAAAAATAATCACCGGCGGAAAAATTCCGTCGGTGGTCCGCCGCTACCAGCCCGTCGCAGTGCTTCGACGGGTCAATTTCCGCCGATATTTTTTGATTTTACCGACGGAATTAAATTCCGCCGGTGAATTAATGGTTCCAGCGACGGAAATTTCCGCTGCTAAATCAATTTAATTTAATTAAATTTTCATTTCAGCGGCGGAAATTTCCGTCGCTGTAATAAAAATTAATTTAATTAAATTAATTTCAGCGGCGGAAATTTCCGTTGCTGTAATAAAAATTAAATTAAAATAAATTAATTTCAGCGGCGGAAATTACCGTCGCTGAAATTATTTAATTTTAATTTAAATTTTATTACAGCGACGGAAATTTTCACCGCTGAAATCAAAAATTAAATAAAAATTAAATGATTATAGAGACGGAAAATTCCGCCGCTGAAATTAATTTATTTTAATTAATTTTTATTTCAGCGACGGAATTTCCGCCGCTATAATCAAAAATTAAATTCGCTGAAATTAATTTCAGCGACGGAATTTCCGTCGCTGATTCTGAAATAAATTAAAAAAAAATAATTTAAAATATCAATAAACCAAAATTTTTTGTACCTGATATAACATTTCAATTTATAAAACTAAAACTATAAAAACTAAAAATCAAATATCAGCGTACCAAATAAAAACTAAATATCACCGTACCACCGTACCAATTCGGGAGGGGGAGAGGGGGGGAGTGGGGGAGAGGGGGGGGAGGGGGGGAGGGGCTCCCGCGGGTACCAAATGTCTCAAATGTTTACAAACAAGTATAAATTAATACAAAAATGTCTAAAAAAGTCCGCAATCAACTCGGGGGAGGCTGGAAATTACCCTGGAAGTCCTGGCCGAGATGAGCCATCAACAGCGCCAATTGTCTTTGAGTCTATGCATGTTGTCTTTGAATCTCTGCATGACGCCGATCATTCTCCTCCTGCATCTGCGTCTGAACCGCCAAAGCCTCCGCAAGCTTTGCCCGCTCGCGTCTCTCCTCCTCCAACGCAGCCTCCAGAGTGTCAACCCTCGGATCATACGTGGGCGGGGCATCATTTCGCCGACGGCCGGTCGACGTCGACGGGCATTGCCGCCCGTAATCCCCCATCCCTAACACTCGGGCTCCTCTCTTTGGATGTCCCTCAGAGGTGACCGAGTGCCAAACATCAGGCACGAAGGGGACGGGCTCGCCGGGAGGCGTTCCTTCGGGAACAACGGCGGCTTGATATGCAGCCTGTCAAAATAAAACAAACAATTATAATCATATACACAATGTAAGGTATATAAATAAATTTACATATTCAAAATCAAGTCATTTAATGATAGTTTACTTACAAAGGCATTAGCAGAGCGATCGTCAACCCATTGCGGAGGTTGATCGGGCGCTGTAGAATTCTGAAGATGGGTGCTAGCGTAAACATCCACAAAACTGATATTCGGACCATGCTCCCTTTCCTATAAATAAAATAAGTGAGATTATTACTTTGAAATTGTATAAATGCAACATTTAAACTGATTTAAAAGCATGCATACACTACATTTACACTAAAACCATGGATTTCATAGCATCAACATGACTCCCAGCTAACATACGTACATAAACCTATTTAAAAGCATCCATACACTACTACATTTAAACTAACATACATACCATGCGGTCGTGATGCTCGGCGACCGTGAGCGTCCCCATGGTATGCATCGTCGCCGACCCCGAGGAGCCTGCTCTATTGGCCTTGGCCTGTTCGGATATAGCCTTCGCCGCATCCGACCCCCAATATTCGCAAAATTGACGAAACACCTCCTCGGTCATCCAAGTAGGTGTCGAGGGCTGTTGTCCCGCCGCGAGCCAATTAGTATAATGATTTCTCTTCGTGGTACCTATAAAAAATATGAATATCTCGTAAACATATAATGATGACATTATAAAATTAAAAGAGTATAATCATTGTTAATTAAACTAATTAAGGATAGATAAATATGTTACAAATATGATCCTTAAATAGCTTGTGAGCCTGTTCATTGAAAACATATCTAGCCGTCGCCTTGCTTATTTCCGGCGCCCAATAATATTTCCCCTACAACATATAATGATAACATTACAAAACTAAAAGAGTATAATCATTATTAATTATAACATTTTAATAACAAACTAACATTTAAGTTTTAAATAAAAACCATTAACACATTACCTTAAACTCCTCCCACGCATCACTCCTTTCGCCTCGGTGGCAATTTTTTCCGCTTGGGCCAAAACTCGGTCATTTTCCGAGACCGCCGCATGTGCCCGATCTTAGTCCCCTGTGGTGGGGTATCCACCTACAAACCTCGCCAAGTATATTTATACAATAACATTTTAACTTAAATAATGAATTATATATAAAACAAAAAGGAACCAACTTATATCAAATTAATGAAGAGTTACTTATCGGTCATAATGTGGTGATATCCTGGACAAATATCCTCCTCGGAATCGACAGTAGTCCGAGTACCGGCCTGAGGTGGAGCTAGTACTACTGCGTGAAGGGTCATCATCGGTACCGGATCGGGACGGTTGCGTCCCAGTAATCAATGTGTAGATGGGCTTAGTCTTCTTACCCTTACCCTTACTACTAGAACTCATATCTGTATTACAGTAAAAATATTAAAATATACAACTTTAACAATAGAAAACAATATATTCACAATACATCTAAAACTTTAAAGTTCTAATAATCTAAAGCATTCACAATACATATAAAACTTTAAACTATTAATAATATAAAGCATTCACAATACATAAAAAACTTTAAAGTTCTAATAATCTAAAGCATTCACAATATATATAAAACGACGGATATTAAAAATAATCTAAAGCATTCACAATACATATAAAACTTTAAAGTTCTAATAATCTAAAGCATTCACAATACATATAAAACTTTAAATTTCTAATAATCTAAAGCATTCACAATACAATTTTAAACTTTAAACTATTATTAATCTTCGTCCCCATCATCATTACTGGACTCTGAATTACTACAAAACTCGAGTTCTTCATCTTCGTCTTCGGACTCTGATGAATCATACTCTGGTTCCTCTTCCTCTTCCTCTTCCTCTTCCTCTTCCTCTGATTCATCAATATCAATGTGCGCGAGATGACCTGAACGAGGCGGAGGAGTTGGAAAATTCACTGGTAATATATCCTCCTCGGGTTCATCAACATTTTAAGGAATATGAGTGACATCATCTAATGGATGATTAGCTGATGAAACGTTAGGAGGCACTGGCATTTCATCCTCTTGATAGGGTGTTTCTAATGAAGACTCTGTAGTTGTCGACGAGGGTAGGTTGTCAATCATGCTCCTAGCCTTGGTCATCCGCATGACCCCACCATCCGTCGGGTCGCGGACGAGGGTAGGGAGTCATGTATACTGTTGTGCTTGAGATGCTAAGATGAAGACGTCGTCGCCATTATGTCTCGGACGAGTCCTTTACATCGACGAGGTCAAATATGGCGTGCTTCTTAACACCTCGCACAAAGATCCCGCCAATCACAATTGAACAAGACAACACTGTTTCTACCCAAATACTCCACCTCGACTACTTCTTTCAGACGCCATAATAATCAAGGTTTCCTTTAAGCGTCACACCGCTATTCCACGTCAATTTAGATCCCCCGTAAGATTTGGTATGAAACACATAGCCATTCACGAAATAACTGTTGTATAAATGAATGTTCAAGTACGGAGATGATGCTAAATGTCTTAACCTCGCAGCTTTGGCATCACCCGGATGTTCAGCTGTCTATAAGACAATATTGTAACCAATTTAATACAATTTTAAGATTGAATGTTTAAAGAAGTGTATAGAATAAATTTGAATGAAACGAAATATTTACATATTTCCTTAGCCGGTTTGGAAATTCTCTTTACGTCCTAGTTGCGATGAGTTCTGGAGATAAATCATGAGCTAAATCTTCAAACATTCTGCAATAGGGTTAAACAAGGCATTTCATATGCAGGTAATTAAACATGCATAATTTAATCGACGAGGCGTAAACATAACATCAATGACTTACTTGATATATTCCCCAACCTCGTCGCAGTTAAGAAGAACATACGTTTCGACCGCGGCAAACTCTTTAGCGGTTAACGTACGCGTACCAACCCGTTTGCCGAGGAACCGACCAGGGGATGAAAATACAGAGATGTTTCCCTTAGACGGAAAACCACCATCGTAATTGCGGCCAACCCTAGTCAATCTCGTATCAACATCAGGAGGAAAATATGTTCCGATAAAGGCAACAATCTCATCTATGATAACAGCCTCTGAAATTGAGGCCTCGACCATGGCCCAATTGCTCATCTTCCTTTTCAATTGGCCTAGATACCTAAAAGTCATTCGTAGATTAAAACATAAATAATGTTAAAGAAGTTATATTGTTAACGCTCAAATTGTTTAGAAATAGAATAAATTCAATTACCTCTCAAATGGATACATCCATCTGTATTGAACTGGACCACCGACTCTAGCTTCGTATGCCAAGTGGACCGGTAAATGCTCCATAGAATCAAAGAATGAAGGAGGAAATATCTTCTCAAGTTTGCACAAAGTCACTACGATGCTCTCCTCAAGCTTTTTCATGTGATCAACACGCAGTGTGGTCGATGTTAACGCTCGGAAAAACTCACTTAACTCTGTTAACGTCACCCAGATATTGTCAGGCAAGAGACCCCTGAGAGCAATCGGAAGTAGCCTATCCAGGAAAACATGGCAATCGTGACTCTTCAAACCCTGTACTTTCCCCTCCTCTACATTGACACGCTTACCAATGTTAGATGCGTAACCATCCGGAAGCCTTAAATCCTTGAGCCATTTCGGGAGGAGGAGCTTCTTTTCCTTTGTAAGCACGTATTGAGCCATCGGTCTAACTGGTTTACCATTGACGTATACCAAGTCTAAGGCCGGCCGCTTACAGATTTCCTTAAGGTCCTTTCGAGCTTTTTCGTTGTCTTTAGTAGTTCTCTTGAAATCCATCAACGTGTTAAAAACATTATCGAATACATTCATCTCAATGTGCATCACGTCAAGGTTATGTCGAATGAGATTTGTTTTCCAAGATGGCGCCTCCCAAAATATACTCCGCTTGATCCAGTTATGGGTAGTCCCAAACCCTTGTATTTTGGTCTTCGAAAACTTTTTCCCCCACCGAGGATCGGGCAATGTAGATACCTTCTCATAGACCGTGTCACCACTTAAACGAATCGGGGCCTCATCATGGTCAATCTTGTTCTTTTTAAACGCATTCTTCCGGGTCTGAATGGGTGGTCCTCCGGAAGAAATTGTCTATGGCAATCGAACCAACATGGTTTTCCGTGAGTGCGTGAGCGTGAAAGACTTTGTGTCACTCATACAATACGGACAGGCCAACTTCCCGTGGGTGCTCCAACCCGATAACATCCCATATGCAGGGGAAGTCATTAACCGTCCACATCAACGCAGCCTTTATGCTTTGAAATTCTCTCGCTTGAAAGCATCCCACGTTTCGACCCCATCCTCCCAAAGCCGCTTCAATTCCGTCCATCAAAGGTCGGAGATAGACGTCAATGTTCCTCCTGTGGTGTTGGGGCCGGGGATGAATAACGACAAGAACATGCGGGGATCACTCATACACAACCGGGCGGAAGATTGTAGACGGTGGCTATAACCGGCCAACAAGAGTAAGATTTTGCCCCAGACCAAACGGATTGAAACCATCGAGCGAGATGCATAACCGTATATTTCTTGCTTCGGACGCAAAGTCGGGATAAGTCTCATCAAAGTGTTTCCATGCCTCCCCATCACCGGGATGAATCAACACACCCTCTTCACGCAAACTTTCCTTATGCCAACGCATTGCCTCTGCATAGATTTAGACGCGTAGAGGCGTTGCAGATCTTGGAATCAACGGCATGTAACGCAACCGCTTATGTGGTCTGTTTTTCTTGTGTTTTGAACTCCCCCTCCAATTTGGCTTATATCTACTTTGTCCGCAGATTGAACACTACGTCTTCTCGTGAATCTTCCTTGTAGAATAGCATGCAATCATTCTTACACGCATCAATCTTTTCATAACATAGCCCAATCCGCCCAACCAACTTCTTTGTCTCATAAAATTTTGTAACCATCTTATTCTCTTTCGGTAACATCCGCTTAATTGCTTTCATGATACGATTATAAGCTGCATGGCTAATATTGCAATCGGCCTTTATGTTAAGGAGCTCACCACGGCCTCCAACACACCGATCTCGCAACCTGGATAGACCTTCTCTTTTGCGAGTCCATAGCATCAATAAATTTCTTGGTGCGGGGTTGGTTCTTGCTTGTTGGTTCTCTGACCAATCGAAGGAAGGACCGGCTGCATCCCTAACCATATCTTCCATATTCAAAGGTGGTTTTTCATTGTCCTGAATAATAGGTTCGGGTTCGGGAGGTACATGAATATTCCCGGGGGGATTATTCGCAACATTTGTGCGCAACCTCAGCTCACCATGACGGGTCCACCGTTTGTACCCAACTTCAAACCCGTTACGCAAAAGATGTTTCTGAGTCTCGATCAAGCTTAGATACTTGACATTACAACAGATGGCGCATGGACACCTAATCTTACCATCTTTATCCATGTGACTGGTTTTATTTGATTGAGCAAATTCAATAAACCCCTTCAACCCTCGCTATGATTCGACAACTTCCGCTTGTACATCCAACTACGATCATCGTTAACAGACATCACTCCTGCATTGCAATCCATATATTATACGTACACTCAATTTAATCGACGGATGAAACAAAATTGGGATGTTAATAATTATTGGATTTCATAATATATTAACAGTTTAGAAGTAATTAACGTATTATCATTCCCTAAATTTGAATTACAAACTTAAAAGCAACACAAATCTTCTTAAAATAAATATAAAGCTTCTAACTCATATTTAACAATATATTAACAGGTCTTCTTAAAGTGTCTAGGAACTCGTTCCCGCTCCCAAACTCGAATCTCTACTCTTCCTCCGCCTCGGTCCCCGAGAGGTCTTTGGTCTAGGTATGTTGAAAAGTCGGTCGACCTCGTCTGGCTCGGGTATCGTGTGAGATGGTGGATCAATCGGTCTGGTAGCTCTCGCACGCTCTTTCCTCGCCTCAAGGCCTCCCTGCGAGCTATCACTTCGGGATCATTTCTCAAAGCATCTCTCCGAAGCTCCCGTCTCTCATAATCTGCTGCAATGTCGCCAGTGATTTCATCAGGGTTGCTCTTGGCCTCTATGTCTCTTAATGTCCGGCTGGAAGAATAGTCTGCCCCAAAATACTCTCGGCGTTGAGCCTCTATCATCAGCTGTACAGGACCTTGCTGCTCCTCGTACCATATCAGATACTCGGTGGTCAGAAATGTGCCACCTCTAGTATGACGGAGTAGTGGTCGTATCGGAAGAAAGCCCTCTAGAAATGCTCTGCCAAAGAAATGTGTAGTCTGAGGCTCAGTCATAATCATCGGCATGGTATTAGTCGTCAACTGCTCTCTCAAAGTCCGAATGGTCTGCTGCGGGTATCCGTACTGTCTGCTCACTAGAGATGGAATGCAAAAGGATGATACATGTAGTCCCGAAAGTCGGACAATCACTGACCCGTCCTGAATATCTCTCATAGTCTGCAATCCCCATGCCGGAATCCAATAGTACAGGTTTGCGGTCTCATATCGGGCCAAGGCCAACCTCCTATGCCAACTCTCAGTAGCGGCATCCCTCAATATCCTGCGCTGTCCAGTCACCCAAGGTAATGCCGTCTGCCCCTCTGGCAGTGGCGAGATCAAGCGCAATCTCTCATACAGCCACAATGATAGTAATCTGGGGCTGCCTGAACCCATGTACTCGGATCCTCCGGCTAATCTATCAATGCCGTGGTATGTCTCCGCTAGCAACAGTGGAATGATGTCCATCGCTCCCTGTCCAGATTGAATATGCCGGATGTCAACTCCTCGATCACCTCTCAGCTGCCTGATGATCTCTAACAGCGTAGCTGGACACACTCCGATGTAGGCGCAGAAGTAGTGCGCAGACAGAATGAGCAACATGAATATATCTAAGGAAGTGGATAGATCAAACAGTCCGGGGCTGGTCCGACTCAATCTGGCTATATGAGTCAAGTCTATGAATCTATCGTCAACGACAATGCCCGATACCCAGTCTGCTGATAATCCCAAGAATTCAGATAGTTGCTCCGTAACTGATCGTCTGTCTCGAGGAAATGCCACAGTCCTCGACTCAGCCACACCAGTCAGTGCTCGAAAATCCTCCATCGTTGGCATCAGATCGTTGTACGATAGGGTGAACACATGTCGCTCTGAATCCCAAAAGCACGAAGCAGCTCGGAGCAGATCCCAATCAATCTTCCAATCTTTTAGAGACCAGATGCATGGCATGCTATACCTCCTGTCAATAAGTTTCCGGTGTTGTTTTTGGTGAAAGCGCGAGAGTTCAAGAACGTCTTGTTGAAAATTGATACTCTCGGGAAACAATTTCTCCATTGTAATGCTCCATGCTGCCTTAAATTGGCGAAAGATCCCATAGCCCCTCTTTGATAAATTCTGTTGACTACGGAGTATATCCTAATTTTTAGAATCTTATTCAATCTATGTTTTGATTCTTTAAAATGTACTCCCTCCGTCCCGCTAATATTAGCACACTTTCCTTTTTGGGCGTCCCGTTAATATCCGCACACTCCCAAAAAGGAAACTTTATATTAATAAAATATTCACCCAACCCCACTCATTCTCTCTCCTACATTATTTTAATACTCACAACACCATTATAATTTATTACACCCTTCACTCATTCTCTCTCCACTCATTCTTTTACACTCACAACATTTTATTAAAATATCATATTTCTTAATTCCCGCGCAAACAGTGTTTGTGCTAATACTAATGGGACGGAGGGAGTAGTATTTATTCCATTGTTCTCTACGCTAAGCCAACTAAATTTGTGTGCTTACAACTTTACCTTTTGAAATAATTAAGCTAAAGATTCATTCTGTTCTTCTAACAGTCGCTGACTGTTTTTCCATTATTTTGATTTGTTTATTTATAGACCTCGGTGAAGATAAGAAAATTCAAGCTAAAAATTCTTTCTGTTTTGTACTTTTCCATTTCATTTCTACCGCCAGCCCCCATTTTTCCCCGTAACTATATACTCCGTATTTGCTACTGCAATCCTATTGCAGCATCTACCCCTATCCCTCTATTCTGGGGTATGCTGCTTCAGATCTACAAATTTTTCTTCAACACTCTGGTTATTTGCTGTGTCGGTTCTCCCCAGCACATTTATATACAATTAGGTGTTAAACTGCTGAAACTCCACTGATTTCAACAAGCTGACTGGTTAAATTGCAATGTTGTTTCAGAATTATTCACTTTCACCTTAATACTTATGTTAATAAACAGGTTAAATTAGCAATTTCATCCCCCCCTCCCCCCCCCCACTATGAGAAATTTGACAGCAATCACACATTTACCAGTTTTTTTTTTTAATGATTTTTCATAATTTAGAAATTTCCATTTGTCTACATTTAAGATGAGCAGTCTGATATTACTTGGGAATCCCATATTCCCTGAATTATAACCCCAAATCAAAACAGAACAAAAATGCAGAAAAATTGATCCTTACAAAACCTTCAAGGAAATCAAAAACCCTTGTCTGATACTTTGATCTCCCGGTAAATAAACGAAAACAAAATGGGATCTCAAAAAAGAAGGATTTTACGGGAACCAATTTCACGGGAAAACAACTAATACAAAAAAGATATTCATTCAAATTTATCCAACACACAAGATCTAGAAATCGATTAAGAGGGGGAATCGAAATACCTGGTTGAGTACAGAGAAGAGAGAGAAACACGGTGGAAGGAGGCGGACGGACGGAGACGACGGCGTGAGAGCTCGAGACGGACGGAGACGGCGGAAGGTGGACGGACGGCGGCGTGAGAGCTTCTTCTTCTTCTAGGTCGCAGTCGCAGAGAGATAGCGGGAAGAGAGAGAAAGCGGGAAGAGAGAGAGAGAGAGGGAAATGTGGCGTAATTGATTTCTGAATGACAAAATCAGTATTTATAATTTCCCCCAGCGACGGAATATTCCGCCGCTAAATATTAATTATAGCGGCGGAAATTAAATTTCGACGCTATAATTAATATTTAGCGACGGAATATTCCGTCGCTGATAAATCCGACGCTAACCTATACGTACGTTCACATGGATCGATGATGTGGCACGCTCACCGATGGAAATTTCCGCCGCTGATTTTAAACTCAGCGACGGAAATTTCCGCCGCTATTATTAATAAATATAATTGTTTTTATTATATTTTTGAAAAAATAAATAAATCATAAATATTTATTAATTTTAATTTAATAAATATCATTATTTTTATTTATATAAAATATGAAAGTTATTTTAAATTACTCTCAAAAAAATAAATAAATTCTAAACCCTAAACCTAATACCCTATATACTATACACTATACACTATACACTATATACTATACCCTATACCCTATACACTATACCCTATACCCCTATACCTTATACCATATACACTATACACTATACCCTATACCCTATACACTATACACTATACACTATACCCTACACCCTATATCCTATACCCTATACACTATACCCTATACCCTATACCCTATACACTATACACTATACCCTATACCCTATACACTATACCATATACCCTATACCCTATACACTATACCCTATACCCTATACCCTATACCCTATACCCTATACACTATATACACTATACACTATACACTACACCCTATACACTATACACTATACACTATACATTATACCCTATACCCTATACCCTATACCCTATACCCTATACACTATACCCTATACCCCTATACCCTATACCCTATACCCTATACCATATACACTATACACTATACACTATACACTATACAATATACACTATACCCTATACCCTATACACTATACCCTATACCCTATACCCTATACACTATACCCTATACCCTATACCTTATACCCTATACACTATACCCTATACCCTATACCTTATACCCTATACACTATACCCTATACCATATACCCTATACCCTATACCCTATACCCTATACACTATACACTATACACTATACACTACACCCTATACACTATACACTATACACTATACATTATACCCTATACCCTATACCCTATACCCTATACCCTATACCCCTATACCCTATACCCTATACCATATACCA